>VXAA01001163.1:1150221-1233634 GCA_013399115.1 Anseranas semipalmata | reverse complement strand
CCCCCTTCTTTTTTAAAACAAAAAGAAATCAAAAAAAAAAAAAAAAAAAAAGAGAGATTCCCCTCCCCTTAACATTTCTGGTGCAGAGGTTTTGGGTTTTGTTTTTTGTTTTTTGTTTTTTTTTTTTTTGTTTTTGTTTTGTTTTGTTTTTCAAGTCAGTTTTTCAGAAATATTTTTAAAATGTACATTTTATAAAGTTTATCAAGTATTTTCATATTTAAAGCCAAATGTAAATAGAAGTCTGTAAAGGAGGACAAGGAGAAGAAGAAAAAGAAAAGGCCACAAAAAGTACAAATTCCACTCGGCAGTCTCGGCTAGCTAGTACCTAGATGCTACCGGTTAGCATGATTTTTAGCAAATACTTGCAAGCCTTATAGGATTCCTAATGCTATGAACTTCTTTTTATTTATTTTTATGCATGGACTTTTAATTTGAAAACATGTTCTAGTTACTGACATTTTTAAAGTTACCAGCTTTCCGAGTGCTAGTCTTGTCGAGGGTGTGCATCGAGGTAATCCATTACACTCCCTGCCGCATTCTTTTCTTTTTTTTTAATAACCCTTTGTCTTTGCCGATGGACTCTTACATTGCAGAATTGCACTCTGCCTCTGGCTCTGGGAAGCTGCTAGAAAGAGACCTGCAATGTGCACGCCATGGTACCCTTCCCCTCGTCCATCCTCTCTGTATTTCCAAACATGCCTTGGTAAGCTCAGTATAGGACAGACCATTGTAGCACACTTCTACAGCAGCAAATTGGGTTAGTCATTTTAAAAAATGTTATTTTTAAGGAGTACAGAGTGATTGACAGCATTTGGTCAGTTCCTGGTGATCCTGGGCCACGCTGATGCTTAATTAGAGGCCCTTTAAACTGACTGAGCTCTACCCACAGGCTCTGGCAGGCTTTGGGTTGGCTTTTTTATCAAGGATAAAGCTGGCTCAGCTGGCTCGCACAGGAGGTTTATGCTGTATTTTGCCTAGGGTCTGGGGGGAATATGTTATTTCTGCCCTTCCCTGAAAATACTTGAATGAGACACTTATTGTCTGAACCATGCTGTGTACAGTGACAAAGAACATTTCTGAGGCAGGGTGGGATCTCTTCTTTCCTCTGTCTCTTCCGTGCGAGCTGCCTGTTCTTAGGTAGCAAGGGTAGAACTCATTCCTTATTGGCTGTATTTAATGACACCCTCTCCCAGACACGATAAACTTCTGTGTTGTTAGTTTAGCACTTGCTCTTCTTGGGAAAGACAAAGGGTCCAGATGTTTGATTTGTTCTCTTAGGTCTCCTTTTTCATAATGGATTACAAGGTAAAACTGAGAAGTACTGTAATGTCTTTAAATTATGGCTGCTCATGACCATTGTAAAGCAGAAGGGTGCTGCATAGTTGCCATCCCACAGCCAATGAGAAATTGATTTTGTAATGACTTTTGGCCTGCAGCTATTGTAAGGTGAACAATCTAGGCATCTGACAGTTGTCCATTACTATTTTCCTGTTTGCAGCCTTTTTGTATCAAAGTCTTCCTAATGTACTGCACAAATTGTGGATTGTACAGATTTTTATATATTATGTCTTATTTTATTATTTCTAAATAAATAAAAAAAATTGAGAATGAACTGGTGTATGCAGCATGTATGTGAATGCAGCGGGGAGATGGGTCAGGACATTATTACAGAGCTGTGTTTATGCCTGTCTCTGAGCACAGTCATTGTCTGAAGCACTTCAGGAAGAGACAGGTCGTTCTCTCCCTTGACAAAAGACAGGAGGAAAGGTGATACTATCATTACTTGCCAGATGGGAACACAAACATGATGCTCAGTGGACTCTGCAGTGTAAGGCAACTTGCAGCAAAGGAAGATCTATCCCAGAGACCAACTGACTTTCTTAAGGTCATACGTGAAACTGCAGAGCTCCAGATCATTAGCTACAAGTTCGCTCAAATAGAAAAAAAGCTCAGTCTATATAAACTACAAAGCAGGGGGAGAGGGGAGTTGAAAGTGCACAGCATAAGCAAGCATACTGAAAGATTTGGAAAGGGATTAAAAAATTAGGCAGGAAACATCTTCAAATCCCCATGTTTCATGTCTCCCTGGAACATCCCCGTATGGAAATGATGCTCTTCATCCAACCCAAAGTCCAAACACGTTTGCTGTTATCTTCATACATGTCTTGTTTATCTGAAGCCCTGAGCCTTTGGAGCTGGATTCTTGTGTAATAGGATGGGGAAGCGTAGCTGGAAAGGGGCCTTGAGTAACTGAACGGAGACTCCGTGCCCATATTTGTCGGGTTGGGAAGCTCCTTTCCCGCTGTTTGTGTGTGGCCTCCAGGGCAGACATTGAAGCTGCGCAACTGTGACTCAGCTTGAAAATGCTGATCTAACCAGAATAAAATGCACTACAAAGGCTGAGGATGGCCGTGCAACATTACAATGCGGTTTTGACCCCTCTGCTGAATTGTCCAACTCTTCATCAGTCTGTAATGCCCTTTAAATACAGCTCTGAAATGAAGGCTGATGAAGCCCTGACCTTATCTGGAAGGACTCCATTTATAAATTCAAATTCCCTTTTCAAAATCTAAAGGTCTCTTGAAAAGCTTATAATGATAATTGCAAGGCTGGACGTAGATACGCAGATTGGCTGTCACAGCCTGGATCTGCTTACTGTCCCTGCTGAAATCCTCCTCTGCAAGCGCTGCTGGCTGCTCCGAGCCCTTGCTTCTTGGGGCAGGCAGCAGGGGCGGGGGTCCCGCACTGCGGGCTCTGCCTTGCTCCCCCTGCCTACACTGCTAGCACCCTCTCCTGTCGCTGCCCTTTCCTCTTGCTGGCCACTCGTGCTATCAGGTGGCGTCAGCATAAATATAGCAACAAAACACAGGCTGCATGTGTTGGTAGCTAGCAGGGTAAAAGCTGAACATTTCCCCTCCTGTGCCAGCCAGATGCAGCTAGCACGCATCAAGCATACGCTGCAGGACACCGGCATATGCCGCATGAATCCTGACAGCACAGGTAAACTGGCACAGGAGACATGCTGGTGTGGGTGTTGGTGTGCCAGCAACAGCAGGGTACGGGCACCGCTGCGGACCATTGGCTGCACGCATGTGCCCTCGGCAGACAGCGCAGCAAGGTGTGCCAGAGGCAGCTGCGTGAACCAGCTGTTCCTTCTTTTCCCAGCCCTCTTGTCAAACAAGTGGCTCTTGGGGATTCTTTTGACATGCCAAGCTCACACTGAAGGCTGCAGGTTTCCTATCTATAAAAGGTGGGCAAAAATGTTTAAAGAAATGCCCATTCTTTCAAAAATGTTTAAGCTAAACTCATGACTTCATGGGAGCCTGTTTCTTGGGTTTAGACTCCAGGCAGGGAGAGGCTGCTGTCCAGTGAAGGTTTGGGATGAGGCATGCTGCCTGGGGTTCAGCACGCACCTGGTCTGGATCAGATCCTTTGTCCCGCTGTAACACACTTGCCAGCTCTTTGCAGAAGGGGCTGTCAGCTCTGCAGGGTCTCAGCACACCGCAAGGCTCCCCAAGGCTTCTTGCACCCCTCAGGGCAGCGGCGTAAGGAGTTGTCCTCAGCATGCAACAGTGTAAGCCCAGGCTCACTGCATGAAGTGTATTCAGATTAAGGTTTTGCACTTCTTTAGCTACACCAATGTGATCCTTCCCTCACCCTCTTGCAGTGTTGACTCACGGCCTGTGATGGTAAATCTGTACAGGATTGAAAAAGGGAGAAAATTTCACAATTTTTTTTCAGACTGATTTTTTCTTCTCTCTCCGCCTTTTGTGTGCAAGGTTCGACTGTTTCCCCTGTACTCAGACAGCACATCTCCCACTGGCTTCCAGCTATGTAGGATCTGGAAGCACCTCCAAACTTCAGTCTAAATTCAACCAGTTGGTTATCTTCAGACCTGTTTGCAGCTCAGATGTTGTGGTGGAAGTCAGAACAAGACCGTTAATGCTGCAAACACAAAAGCCATGCATCCTTGTGGGGAAAGCCAAAACCTAGCAGGAGCCCTACAGCACTCACTAATCCACCAAACATCACCAGCTGCAAAGCCAGGCTTTGATCACCACCCCAGCGTAAGCGCAGTGGCATTCCACTGAAATTAGAGGATGAGTAAAACCAACTGAATGGCTGTAGAGTCACTTTGCAGAGTTTGAGATTTAAATCTCCCAGCTGAGGGTGAGGGAGCAGGAACAGGTTTTGGCGAACTCCTTTGTGGGTGCTATTTTGTTGAACTGAGCACCCACCCACACAGGAACAACGGCCACCGAGGGGTGGGCAGCACCGGCAGGATGCCACCACTGACGGCAGTTCTGTAATTTTTCTGTTAGGGGAAAGGGAAGGAATGCTGTACCGGGTGCACACGCTGCCAGGGGAACACCAGCAGCATTGCACGAACTATTCATATCGCATCCAGCATGAGCATCAGCGGCAGGCACATTAACACGGGCTGCCACGCTGCACAAAGGCGTGCAGCATTTTGCTCTGTGCTGTTGGCAGTTCTCCAGATGGAACTGAAATCCACAGCTAAATCCTCCCATTTATCTTGTGCATAGGGTAGACCTCATTTTGTAAGGAGTTTACATCATCTTATAACCTTCGTGGCCACCTGAAGTCAGGAACATCTTTCCCCCTATTTCACCTTACCCCAAGGCATTGCCTTCGCTTTGTCCTCTCCTGAGAATGCTGAGATGTTTCCGCTGGTTTGCCGCTGTTTGGTGACAGGACAGACAATTAAAAGCAATGAAAATTATGGAAAGTTCAAGAACATAAAAGCGAAATATGAGTCTTGAAAATATTGTTCTTCTTCTCCTCTTTCTGAAGTCTTCTCCAAAGTAATCTGTAGTCCAACACCACCATTTACAGCATTGCTGAGGGTGCAAATGCAGGTTGTTATATGCACGCTGATGCTTTTTATGGTTTTGGGTGGGCAGGACAGGAAGGGGCCAGAAACACACCTATTCCAGCAATATATGCACTTTATATTATTCTTTTAAAAAAGTACTGCTCTTGCCTTTTCCTTCCTTTCTGACTTGGATTTCAACCCATACACTAAGGAAACAGATTTTTTTTTAAAAATCCATATTGAGACTCATACAAATGACAAACACAAAATGTGAAATAGCCACTGAATCTCTCTGGCTGGGAAGCTGTGCAAAAGTGAATCACGAGCTGTGGCATAGGTCCCCTCTCCTTGTTGGATACCCACCTGCTTGCAGCTCCCAGCTACAGCAGCTCTCAGGGTAACTCGGGAACCAAGGCCAAAGGCAAGTAGCAGGTCTCGTACGCCCAAGCTCGGCCTCGCTCTGGCTGCTGCTCACAACCCGGCAGTCAGGGTGCAGAGCCCCAGGAAAACCCTTGCTCCCTCCTGGTGTATGAAGCACACCAACTCCTGGAAGAGACAAGGCAAAATCTTGCTGTGTATAACCTGTATTTGATATGCAAATCAATTCATTAATTATTTTGTATTGCATGGCACACAAGGTGCCTCATGGCTATGCCTGCGTTTAATCCAGGGCTGGGGTCCGTGGGAGCAGGGACACAGCTGCTGCCTGGCTCCAGCCTGCAAACACCAACTGCAGCTGCAAGAAAAAGCAGGGCACGCTGAGGTCGCTGTCTTAGAAATTTCTTGATTATTTGGCTTTCAAAGAAATCTGATTGCTGCTGGTGCCCCAGGCTAATAACCTCCGAGATACCGCTTCAACCCAAATCATTATCAGAGCTTCATTTAATTGATATATAATAGGCTGATAACAGGAAAGGGTGGATTTCTATAGTTAAATAGCATAGGATCTTTATGAACAGGGATGAATCTTACCCTGGGGCAGAGAGATTACCCAGGGAAATAATACTGCTTTAGCTCTATTTTTGAAGTCTTTTGAGGTTCTTAAATGGCGTGGCAGCTGTTAGCTCCCAGGAAGGATGAACTTCTACCTTTAGCCAGAACATTTCCGTCTTTATCTCTGTATTCATGTGAGCCCTTCGCATGCACACCCATTCATGCACACAGAGAATTCAAGACAGACCAGCAAATTGTTTTTTTTTTCTTTTTCTCCTTTTTCCCATGTTGATACTTGCAGTGACTCCATGTTGCTGGAAAGGTAGCAGTAGATCAAAAGTTGGTATTTTCTCTGTTTACACCCTAGGCAAGAGAGCTTTGGCTGTCTGCAGCTGACTTGGGATAGCTCTGTGATCTACAGATGGAAAAGGAGGGAATTCCTTTCTTCCTTCTGCAAGAGAGTTTGGCAAGAGATGTCTACCCTCTAATAGGAAGCCCAGCAGCTAATTGAAGAAAGGAAAGCTTTAAAGGAAAACAAAGTGAACAAAGCTATGGAGCAGCCCAAATGCTCACACAGCATTTCAAAGGTAATGGAGTGTAAGTGGGAGAGCGAGTGCAAAAATGCTGCCTGTTCTTTCTAGTAAGCTCAGTAGCTCCACCCAAAGGACACCTATCTGCAGTTTTTCTGGGTAACTGAAATAGCAACACCTGGAGAAAGGAAAGCAACTCATTAAATGGCAGAATGGCAATGTCAGCTGCATCTTGCATCGCAAAGGCTGTGCTGATCGAGACAGGTGGAATGCAGATGGCAGCATCCTTGGCCTCCCTCCTCCCCTCAGGACCTGGCCAGCCCACGGTTCTGATCCCGTGGGTACCATTGCCTCCGTGAGCAGGGGGCTGCACACCTCCGAGCCTCTGCACACTCTTCCACATGCCACATGCTCCGGAGCAGGGCTGCACGCCTGTGCACAGTCACTCCTGCTTTCAAAGAAGCCAAGGGCATTAAAAGCAATTAAAAGACCTGACTTATCCTAATTAGAGCCAACACTGGAGCTGCATTAGAGTCGTTATCTCAGGTTTTCCAAAGCCCTCTCCCAGAGGGCCCAGGAGTTTATTTCTGCCCTTCTCATTCTTTCCCCCTTCTTTTTCTCTCTCCTTTCACTCTGGGAGAAGAGTGTCTCCCAGTGACACCCTTCGACAGGCTTTGATCTCAAGGACACTGACGGATTTTGCATTTACCTTCACAGTTGCAACATTTTAATGTAGCTGGAATGTCTCGGTATTTTCAATATTTATAGCTCATTAACTCCTACAATGAGATCCTTCTGCAGTTCTTTATGCTTGGTGCCTAATGAGGAGGGGTTGCCAGAATCGCTGTGCCCATCCCTGGGCATATTATCTGACAGTTTTTCTATTGAATTAACTCAAGGTATGCATTGACTAAAAGTCTTCAGAGCTGTTGGACAAACAGACTATGTAATATTCATAAATTAATGCAAATCAGCTTCAAATATGTCAGACTTGCTCCCCTAGGAATCCCTGGACCTCAGCATGTTGTGACAGTTCTTGTTTAAGCAAATCTGGATCTTTCAGTGCGAATAATGAGAGTGCTTTCATCCTAAGCGGTATTACCAGTGAGACTAATGTGCCATTCTCCTTCTTAAAACTGTAGTCTCATCAGATATAAATGAAACCACTGGGAGAGCAGGAAAAGAAAATGTGAGTAGCATTTACATGCATTGTCCCTCCTTTTCATCTGCTGCAAGAACCGCATTGTGGCGCCTTTTTAATGACAATACTGCTATTACAGTAAATGATTAAACAGTTGCAGCCTTTCATATTCTGGGTTTTCAGACTTGGAGATTTTGTTCCAAGTGTAAATCATTTGCATGTATTTGAGATATAATTAATTATGTATTGGTTGAAAGCCTCATGTCACACACTTCAAATCTTGCAGGTCTCCTTCCATGGATATTTCTGCATTCCTGGAAAGATTCAGAAGATGGTTGGTGCTGATGACTGTCCAGAAGGAAGCTTCCCAACATGCTTTCAGGTAACTTTATCTACTCTAAAGGCTCAAGAAGTTTCACTGAGACGCAGCTTTTCAGCCATGGGAGCAAGTAAACTTTGTGAGCTTCTGTGGCCGCTGGTGGTTGGGGTCTGCCTTTGAACCGGCGCTGCTGCCGACCTCCCTCCTGCCCTGTGCAGGCACACGTCTTGTTCTGCTGCCAGCGGGCAGATGTGCTATTTGTTATTCCCGCCGCGGCTGTCAGAGTCCCTCATGTGATCATTATTCACGAGGGCAGTGCTGCGCTGTATTATTTGTGCTGAAAAATGTGAGCATTACCACTCAGATATATTGCCACCCCTAACACATCTTCCTAAGGAAACACGTTCAGCCCGTTCCAACATGGTAGATTTTGTTGCAGATAGGAGATGTCCACATTCCTTCCTTGAAGTTCGTCTCCTCCACATATCAAAAATGTTAAAAAATAGGCATAATATATGCCCTGGGGAGCAGAGAATGCTGCTTTTCTTTTTCTTGGCTGGCTTAATCCATGCTGGAATTGTGTGACTTTTCATCTCTGCTGTTGGAGGAAAAGGCTAACTTGCAGTGTAAAAGTAGCATGATAAATTGTGGAAAAATAGCTTGCTGGCTTTCCTAAGAAACTCCAGCTCCTCCTCTCACTGTACTCCTTCCAGCGCCCCAGAATTCATTGCATCAGTGCATGTTATGGCACCTTTGGGATGCGTTACTCATAAGAATGGAGCTACTGGTGCTTTGCAGGCGTATTTTAGCTTTGGCTCTCACATGAATGCTCTGACACATCCGTGCTGTCTGCACGTCTGGGTAGCATTTGTTTGCGGGTGTCTCCTGAGATTCCAGTCAGCTCAAAAAAGGAAACATCTAATTTATATTTGCTAAGGTATGCGTGAGGTCCTTTTATTCCTCTTTGCTGGTGGTGAGGGCTTTGGGTACAAGGTTAACGTGGTATGAAGGCAAGAGGGATGGCTCAAATGGGAACTCGGTGTTCATGCTGTGATGTCCAGCTCCAGTTCTGTCCTTTCTCTTCTGAACACTGCAGGGTGGCTGGAGAGAGTGGGGAGACCACATTTCCTCAGACAGCCTTGCTTGTGTGCCCTTAACCGTTATTTTCTGCATTGTAACATACTGGGAGAGTCAATGCTTACCCTCAGGCTGCGGCAGCCGCCTGGCTGCACTGCCCTGGCCCCGTGGCACCGCCTGGCCCTCCTCATGCTGCTCCTTCCCCTGCCACCTGCAGGCATCGGGGGCCAAAAAAATGCAGCCCCTGGAGCATGTGCTGGCATGGGGGAACCCGTGACCCACCCCTGCCTAAGCTGCCCAGCGTAACGTGCCCTCTGTGCAGCACATCTGGGCTGGACTTGGTCTGAGCCTGAGTCTTCTTCCTTTGAATTCATTAGGATCTCAGAATTCATCTGTAATTGCCTGTAATTAACCTCTCCTTGCAGGGCGCTCTGGAGATGGGAGCCGATAAGTGAGCGCTGCACATTGCTCTTGTTGCAGACGTTTTCTCCTGGAGGCAGCCCTGACAGGCTCTTTTGCTCTCAAATGGTGCAATCTGGGCTAATTTCAGCGTTTTCAGGTTTATATGCAAAAAAGTGAGACTTAGACTCCTGAGCCTACTTTTGCATATAAGCCTAGAAGATTTCCCTGGTCACTCCTGGGGGTTTAGCACCAGGCCTGGTTTGGACGACTTGTGCTTTCATGTAACCAATCTCATGTAACTGGTGCAGACTGGTCAAATATTAAGGCTTATTATTAAGCAGTGTATTTTCCATCTGCAAGTATACCAAAGTCAGTAAGACTTAAAATACCAAGGTGTTTTAAATTAAAATACTAAGGTGTTATGTGGATAGTAGGTCCTTTCATGCCCTGAGCCGTTTGCCGATGTTTTGCACATAACCACAATGATTTCATGCAAAAGAAGGGACAGGCACAGTCTAAAGTAAAACTGTTCTGGCCTGTTCACATGAACTGTTCTCAGCTTTAAGAAGCTGGAGCACAGAGAGCAACCTTTTTAATTTTTCTCTCCCTTAAAATGAATAAGCAGATAGAGATCTGGTCACAAGCAGGGGAACAAAACTACATTAAAACAGCAAAGTACTGTGGCTAGCAAAGGTTTTGTTAAACGAAATGCCTTTGTTTTTTTTTTTTTTTTTTTTTTCCCCCTTAGGGAACAATAAGAAAACTTCTCTTTATACATATGTCTTTCTGAGACAAGCTCCATGACTGGTCGCAACCTGTAATAAAAATGCCATATCCAAGAGAATATATTTAATATCGGGAAGGCGAAATAGAATGATATGATCTGTTTGGGGTTTGAAGGTAAATGTTTAGACATTTTTTCCTTTAAAATAATCTGTGATAGATGCTGGTTAGCTGACTGGGAAATGAAATCACGAAGGATTTATGCCATTAATGACAGGCTATGATGTCAAAGACATTTGGCCTGTAGCCATAACCTTTTGTGTGGCTCTGGCTGATTCTTATAAATAAACAGGACTGCTCAGCTGCTCCCTGGATAGGAGTCCCCATCACTTGGGAGCACTGAAAACTGTGCTAAGGAAAGCACTTAATAATATTGAGCACAAAATCAAGGGGAAGGGATGTCCTGCAAGAAGTGCTTTCTCCCTTTACGTTCTCTGGTTTTACGGACCAGGTCTTGGTTAATATTTAAAGAAACTCCAGATTACTGAAATGACACCGAAACCAATCTTACTTTCTGAAACTCCATTGTACGATGTTGATTTACAATTAGTCAAAAGCCTGGACGCATTGTCAATAGCATGCATCAGCGTGATTCTTGTCCCATTTTGGCACAAAAAGCAGCCTGGATCGGCTTGTATGGCTGCACCAATGTGGCACCGGAGCTGCCTGGTGGGGTGGGTGCAGGGGGCCGCTCGCCCTGCCTGCAGACAGCCAGGGGACCTCTGACACCCAGGCCCCCCATTCTAGTAACTTGTGACAGAAAGCTGCAAATCTGGCTGCAAAGAGACAGGGAAGCCCTGAAGTATGTATAGCTTTCATATCTGTCCCCTTAAGGAGCTTACAGGCATCATTTTAATCATATTTTTCCACATAATACAGAGGATTTGCTTGCAGCCATTTCAGCCATTTGATATGTGGGAAGGCTTCATTATGTTGTTATTGGTGTCATTTTTCTTTTCACATCGAGCTGTTTACCTTTTGTATTTTATCCTGCAGGAGCTGTGTTGCTAATGGTTCATTAGGTGCCAGACCCTCCGCTGGGTTAGGCAGTGCAGCTGCCTTGCACTGGACTGAGTGTCACCACCTTCTAAGGATCTAGATCCTTTTATTAAGATAATTAGCTGCCCTATGTCACAGATTTCTGCATAAACACACCAAGAGCCACTCACTCTACTCTTCCAAGCAATGCTCCATTTTTGCTTTGTGCTGAAAGCTGCAGTGATGTTAGCGAGACTGGCAACCCTCGTGCCAGTCTTTTTGGGACCCCCTACCAACAGCCTTTCCATTTTTTTTCCACTGGCAATTATTTTATAGACAAATGATTTTCCTGTGCAAATCTTCACCTTTACCTCTGTTCACTAGTTTGAAATTACTAAGACATTTTCATTTTGCTCAGCTTGCTAAACACACTCTATAAAATTGACCTGATCCTTATATAGGGTTACCTGTTTTGTCCATTAAAAGTATAGTTCCCCATAGTTCATGTATTTATTTTGGGTTAATTCTTTCTTTTCCAGAAGCACCGCTTTTTGCACTAGAAATTGTGTCTTATGGAGTCCTATCAATAGCCTGCTGCCTTTATATTTTCCTGAACAGCACAATGGAGTGAATCGGAACAGCACGGCAGTAGTACTTGGTTCTTTGGTTCTTTCTACTGCTGCTGCAGGCTAAAGGAAGATACATTAAGGAGCGCAATCTCCTTCTGATGGAGTCCAAGTACAGATAGAAAACTGTCCTTCTTCTCATCCTTCCACACTTTGTACGCCATTTGCTGTACAGTATTAGTATTTGCACCAGAATAACCAAAAAAGGGGGTTTTGCTGGTATTCATTTGCATGACTTGTTTCAGTGCAGGTTAATTTGGTGTGGGGAAACACCACATTGCCTGGTGGTGTCACAGAGGCCTTCAAAGCATGAGCTAGGCAAGCCCGGAGCCCTGTGGGTGTTTGGTTCCTCAGCCCCCGGTGACCCCAGCAGCTGGTCCCATGCCACACGAGGCAGCACTGGTTTCACCGCAGAGAGCATCACTGCTGGCTGTGGATCGCGGGGTCCCATGGCCAAGGGTCCATGCCCCACGTGTGGGACCGGCTCTGTGGCCCTGGGGGACGATGGCAGCGGTCAGGGCTGGGCTCCCACCTGCGGCAGCCCCGTAGCCCCGGGCGCAGCGCGGCAGCGCCTGTAATGCCGTCCAGATGTCGGCGCGGCTCCACAGCCTGATGGCTGCACTTCACTATTAACATACTTGTTTTATGACAGAGTAGGATCATTACAATTGTCACATTATTCTGTTTCTTTTTTCCCCTCTCCTATTAGTAGAGACGCTGATTATTATTTTAATAGGGAGAAACAAGTTCCCCATGTCCTTTTCCAGTCCTAAAAATACAAGACTTTTTTCCAGAGAAGCTTATGATTGTAGATTTAAATGTTCGACTAGAATACATTAATGTGCCCTAGATTTTAAGGAGAAAAAGTGAGTCCTGATACCCAGAGGAAGGTAGGGTGCTTAAGCTGAATTTCAACAGTGTCAGATCTTATAATCTACAAAATTGTTCTTAGGCACACGTTTCATTCACAAAAATGTTTCTAAAATAATTTCAGAACTTCACTTGAAGACTGTTTATTTTGGAAAAATATAAGTCATTGTTCCATTTAAAAACATTTCAGCTCAGAGAGTCATAATATTTTATTTGTGTTGAAAGAAGGCAGGGTTTATTAAATATTAATATGTGCTTTACAGCATGGGTTAAAGTTCCCCTCTTAATATATGTTATAACTTTGCTCAAGAGACTTCATTCCTGATGGAGTATAAATTTCTGCTTAAGGGACTTGAAGATAAAGAAAAAAATATATTCACATTTTATAAAAATGCCAATATACAGTACACTTTCTCTCCAAAATTTTGCTCTATATATGACCCCTGGCACAGTGCCTTGCTGAGCACAGGTCGTGTGCTCATGTCCAGGGCAAAAGGACCTGACCCCTTTCTATATCAGGAGTTTATTTTTGAGATCCTGGAGGCTGAGACGGCACCAGCAGACGTGTCAAGGCCAGACCAGGACATTAAAGACCAGTCAAAGAAAGGAAAAATACAGAAAATGCCAGGGGGAAAATGCCATTGGAGAAAGATGTAGTAAAAAGGGAAAAAGCAGATCTTAGATGAGGGAGGATGAGGTGCAGAAGTGAGTTGCGCAGGCAGGTGAGTGGGAATTCTGCCTTTCTATCAAGGTCCCTGGAAACCAACTGTAAATCATGAAAATGCAATGGGATTTCAGCTTTTAAATCATGCAGGGACTTTTGGCAACTATAACATGAAAGTCTTTGAATCTACGGAGATGAGGGAAAAGCTTAAGGAAGAGATTTTTCAAAGGCTTGATGTGGAGGTAGGTGTCTATTGAATATTTATCAAGATTTTTGGTAGCACACAGATAACTTCCATGCTTGTTCAGTGGCCATCAGCCACCTCTGGGCACAGAGGGCCATGTGACGGAAAGCTGTATTATTTCCACTTCTTTATATGACAGATATACCACTTCACATGTATGCAGTGTGTTGGCTCTAATTTAAATTCCCTTAATTCTATCCTTGAAGATTTTGCTCATTTAGATTTAAAAGGCAGAAATGCTTACTCTTTTTGCTCGGGAAAAGGGTCAAGACCTTTACAGTCTCAAAATGGACTTTTCTTTTTTCTTAAGGAAAATATAATTGCATGCAAACTGCAACCCCCTTTAAACAATTCTCATTGGGTGCCTGAAGAGTCCTTTGGCTGAATTGTAAATCACTATAAAGTGCACCAATAAATATATAAATAAATAAATAAAAAATCAGGGCATAAATGAGTTTTGGAGCTGTCTAGTCTGGGGATCTGTAATTAAATCAAGGAGACTTTCTGATCTATAGAAGGGTCAGTGTAACAGGGCACTGCTTTGAACCACGGTCTCATTAAGATACAATTGCCTTCTTCTCTTCCCAGATTGTTTATAACAGAGGGCTTATTCCTAAGCAGTCAATAACTGGAGAACATAAATCACAGCACAGAAAGAGTTGTTCCTGGTTTATGGGCCAGATCCTCAGCTGGTATAAATCACTGTTGCCCCAATGATGTCACCTAAGTCATGCTTTATTTATACAATCCAAAGAACTGTCTCATACTGTTCTCATTTTATTGGCTTTTATTGACTCATTCTGTAGGCACAGATTCTCATATATAAAATGAAGGTGGAGATAATTGAGGTATTTGAAAAGTAATTTTGTAAAATTTTCAAGGGAAAATCTGAATCGTTCTCTTCCTTCCCCCTTCATTTTATTAAATAAGAGTTACCATGTGAATATTTGTCAGCTCATAACCATTTCCCTAAATACCACCTCGGTCACTTTGCACTCTCTTTTTTGCAAAATGTTCCAGTGGTATGTGGGAGCCTTTGAACTACCCTGTGCTTAATGTTGGGCTATAACAGCAGAGAGATGAATCTCCAGAAATCTCCTCCAGAGCTGAAGATCACCTTTGGTCCCTCAGCCCAGCTGCGGGGCGGTATGGGGCATCCCCAGCAAATCTCCCCTGCAGCCGAGGTGTGCACAACACCCGTGTTAATCACCTGCAGCAGCCATGTCAGGCATCCCCCTGCACTGGCCAGCGAGGCTGTCCAGCTCTGCTCCTCACAGCCTCGCCTCAAAATCCTGCCTGAACAGCCCAGCTGGGTACCGAGAAAGCAAGCAAGCAGTACTCATCCAGCCTGCACAGCTCCTCTAACAAAGCACTATTACTAATAATTAATTAAACTTACAAAAGCTCCTTTTCTTTTTGTTCCAGTGTTGCTATGAGCAAATCTGGCAGCATGAAGTCCCTTTTATATGTCCTGGTTGTATTTCATCACACTGATGTCAGGACTGATGTCACTGGTGTCAATAGGGTATTTATGAAGCTGGAGATCAATGTTAAATACTGGATTTGGGATCCATTGACAGAGTTATAGCTCTGACTGCGTTTGACCTTCTTTGGCTGACTGGGAGCCAGAGGGGATTTTCCATGTCATTCAGTTAAAGGAGTTTCCACTGCCTGGCTTTCTCCTCTCACTGCACCGTACCACAGCGACTACAGTCATTTGAAAAATAATAATAATAACAAAACAAAAAACTCTCCAAGGAAATAGTAAAAATTTATGAAAGAAATCTCCAGAGAACAAAACACCAAACTGGCAGAGACCGAACAAGAGAAAACAGCCAAGGAATATTGTGAAAAATTGATGAGCAGAGCTGCAGATACTTGAAAACAATAAACAAGCAGAATCTACTTAATTAGGGAAGATTGCAATGTTATTTCTCTGGGTTAACTTTTATGTCCATCCAGAATTTTGGCACTCAGATAATGACGTGCCCAGGCACTTGAGTTCGCTGCTGTTCTCTTTGCGACACACAAAAATTATGTCTGCTTTTTTTCCCGTGAAAAACTACCAGCATTTTATTCCAAGCTGTTTCACAAATCAAAGCTGTCGCTACAGTGTGGGTGAAATATTCACCAGCTCTGCATACTGGCCTCCTCCTGCCTTCAAAAGCATCACAGGGACCCACTGGAGCACTGCTTGCTGCCCAGAAAGCACTGAAACAGCACAGGTTTGCCCAGGCTGTGGCTACTGCCTTCCTGCACCCATACAGTGCATAGCTTCTTTCCTGATGGAGCTTTTCAGTAGAACCATAACATATGTTTAAGGACAGAAAATAAGAGTTATTTAAACACCTTTATGTGGCAGGATATGCACACACCTATGAGGAAAACAGCAGAGGAGACGTGCTCTGCACGAGCAGGGTGCTGGAAGAAAGAGGCAAACCTTTGCACCCCAGCTCTCTTCAGCCCAGAGGCTGTTTCTAGAGGCAGACTGAAGCCTATACATTTTCCTGCTGACAGTTTATATATATACATATATACATATATGTATATATAGGCTGGCTTCATGCTCACCACCTGAAAGTTCATCACCTTCACTAATCCATCAGTCTCCCATCAACTTTCTTGGGCTCTCCCAAGAGATTTGGAGGATTCAAACCCTCACAGGTGGCAGGATTTCATCCTGAACTCATGATGACACTTTCCCTTAACTTCCTCTGAGCCTGGAGATCTTTCTTATGCTCCTAATCTTCCTGAAACCATAATTTCTTATCCAAAGCGGCTTAAGCAGTTGGAGAGTAACGTTCATTTCCAGGCAATATGTGCGCAAACTTGGATGAGGGCTGGTTAGCAAACAGAGCTGGCTGTAATCCGGAATGAAATTAAACCTTAATCACTATGTTTGGAAGGAAAGATTTGTCACTGCCCAGCAAACATCTATCTTAATAAACACATTCATTCCCGCCGAGCACAAATCCATTCATATCCACTGGCTTAAAAGGATGTGCATCTGCGCACAGGAATGTGGGATTTCCCCCATCTGAAGCAGTATATTGCTGTTAAGGGAGGCTTACACATAAGCACCGGCCCTTAGGCCGAGCTGAGCTACACTCGCATCTGCAGGCCGGGAAGGGCTGACCATGCTGGGCACGGGGCTGCCAGGGTCCGCTGCCTCAGCACTGGTAGGCAAAGGGCAGCTTCAGCCCCGCCATGAGGGAGGACCGGAGCTGCAGACGGATGGAAGGCTCTTTCCTTTGTGTGGCACCGGACTGTGGCAGAGGTTGGAAATCAACCCAGGTCTCCTGAGCGACCGCCCTGTGCACTAACCACATTTTTCGTCCTCTCCATTTCTCAACTGCTAGTAATTACTCTTAGAAATGCTCTGGAAGCCAAAACAAACAAGCGAGATATTTCCAGTGAGCTTTCAGTGTGTTGTTAATCCTTCAGAGATGGTTCTGTCCACAAGGCCATACAGCAAGTTATCATGTTGCTAGGCCCGCTTCTCTGCTTTGCATGTTTGCGGCATCATTTCTCTCTGATGAGTGAATTTGCATACAAGCTGACATCTCCCTCTTTGGACTGGAAGTTTTCTCTCTCACATAATGGGAAAAACAAATTCCATGCTGAATCAGAACCCAGCCTGCACAGCTAATATGACCTGGATTTGTTTCAGGGGACAGGGATTTTGGTCACTCGGGGCCTACCTCAGAACCAACTGGAAGGAATTTTGTGCGTGTTTTTTTTTTTTTTTTTCCACCACACTCCATAGTACTACCTCATGAGCACAGCATCCTGGGATGACAGTAAATATCTGCAGATATTGAATACATATTTTTTTTTTTCCTCAGATTTTCTATTGCTTATCTCTAATTTTAAATATAATCTGTTAAAAAAAAATAGGCCTTTACTGGATCTCTCTATACTACATTATATCTACATGGATGTGAATTATAGCACCAACTCATCCTACACTGACTCACTGGAATGAGCTTATCACAGGTAAATCTATTAAAGAAAGTCATCCGTATTGATACTTTGCCTTCCTCCTTGGAGCCTGTTCATGCATGTCTTCATGGAGCTTCACAAGAGTTAGCTGAAGACTGGGAGCAGTGTCCCTCTAATTAGCAATATTATCTCACCTTGCATCATTTTTTATGATCAGCAGACATTATCTGGGTGATCTAATTCAAGGGAAAGTGATGGGAATATTTCAATTCTGTTATTGAATTTTCTTCTCAGGCTTTGTAATTAATTCCCATTGCCTCAGGCAGGCTGTAGTAGTGGTGACAGATGAGCTGTGCTCCATTGCAAATGTAAGTCAAAGCCCAAGCTGCCGTGTTAAACTTGGCAACTTATCCCACTGCGTAAAGTGGCTTTGCCTCTGCTTCTACTGCTTCTGATACAACCAGGGCAATGTAAGGGCAACACACAGTGAAACTTTTCCCAAAATTTCCCTAAAGAAATTCTGGTCCATAGTAACATGGCACGTCAGGAGAGACCCATTCGCATTTCCTTGCCTTGTATTCAAACCTGGCACATTTCTAGGAATAAAGCATCTCACGTCATTCTCCAAAGCTGAACATTAAAGCATGAAGACTAGTTAAAGACTTCCAGGGCAATCACCAAAGAGTTCATTTGATGAGACAACTTATAAGGAAGAGATCGTTTACAAGCATTTGGGCCAACAGCACAGGTAAAAGTGGTGGAATTTCTGAAAGCAATTGCTTGCTTTGAAGCCAATGAGTTCATTGAAATGGATGGGATTTAGATGTAAAAGTCCGTTTGGAAAATCCCACGAGGTCCCATTATTAGGCTTTTCAACTAAAATCTGGCCTGCAGGCTTTGATGCTCATCTGTTCAACTATCATGAGGATATTCCCCTAACTCAAATGAATCTTATACATGCAGACCACATTATGTGGCAGGAGGTTCATGTAAAACTGGATTGGAGTCAAGTAAACCTTCTAACACAAAGTCTAAAGACAGGCTGATGCCCACATATCTGTGTGGCCATTTAGATCCAACATACTATACATATTTTACATCAGAAATTATGACCTAGTGAAGTGTGGAGGTAACTCAGATGCCAACATGTATAAACACTGCTGGTCTGCCTCGCACACTCAGTGCAGCAGGGTACACACTGGTCCCACAAAGCCTTCTTGGCTAGTAGGTAGAGCTGGACCGCAGCCAAGGCTTGAAGACACACAGATGAAGATTTCAGACTCCCTCTATGAAGTTCATGTAAGTTGGCAAATGGTGTTTTAATACTGGCCCATTTCTAGTTTCTTCCAGATAGGTTGGGCATAGCTACTATAAAGTGAAAACTGACTGGCTCAAATTTATTTTTAAAAACTTAACTAACCAGATGATGTTTTAGCTGACTATAGGCCAGTCCAGCCCACATGAAGAAAAGGCTAGAGCACAGATCAAACATTTCTTGGCCAACATGGCACTGCTATTAGGGGAGATTTCCAACAACCTCTGTCACAAGTTGCAAGATATTTATCAGAAACAAATGGAGTTTGAAATTTCATGACATTTAATTTTTTAAGACAGTAATTGCCTATTTCCTTACCAAAATTAGAAACAGAAAATGTTTTAAAAAGCCCTCCCTCCAGCAACCTCTATTGTAATTCAATTTCTTTTATTTGCAGCTAAGGCATCCAGACCCTTTATAGCAGAAGCCCAGTACGCTCTCATTCCCAATGAGCTCCATCCAAGTGCAGGCGCGGGCATTGCTGGGAGGGAGCACTGGGTCTCTCCTGCTGCCCAGACAAGCGAGGTGAGCATGCTTTCAAGAGAATGACTAAGGCAGCTGCAAGATATAAGTTTCACTTTATCAGTCTCTCAGGAAGAAAACAACTTTACTTGCCATTAAAGTCCTGGAAGCTACAAGAGCTGTCCTTATAAATTAAAGGATGGAAATGGGCTTTCTGTAAAGTTTGTTCCAGTTCACCACTCCGAAGCTGAAGAACAGAACAGGAAGAATAGCTGCTTCAAATACATAGTCATAACGTGAACACAGCCTTCCACAAAGTGACATGCAAAACCTTCTGGAGCACTGGCAGATATGGGTTGTGTCTCCTTCCACCACACTGAGAGCGAGCAAGAGGGTGATAACATAGACATTTTGCAGAAAGTGATCATAAGAAAAAAGCAAATATTATACACAGTTTAATCTTCTTGCTGGTGTTGCTTCCCATCTTCTTCCCTTGTCTTGGTGATACATCCAACAGAGCTACCATCTATGGTAAATGCAGTCGAGTGGGTCAGAGAGTGGCACTTGGGATTTGTGCAGGTGCATTGCCATGTGGTGGTGGTGAGATCCGCGTGATGAACAGGCTGCTCCCCTGCCTCGTGTCTGCTGCAGCCACAGGACTCTGTCTGGGTGACAACCACTGCTAATGATCATTGCTGCTGGGGAGAGTCCAGATGCACATGACTCCATCTGCCTGCTTGAGGTCCCTTCAAAAAATCACATCTGTGACCGCAAACTTTTTTAAGAGCTGTCAGCTCAGCACTCACTGCTTGCGTTTGTGGTGCAGGCACATCTTACAGGTAAAGTTTTAATCATCACAATTATCTTTTGAGATACTAGTGGTAGTACGTAAACATTATTTCAATTATATCTATTTTCCATTTTTACCACACACCCCGGCTGTCAATATGTGTAAAATGTCCCAGTAACTCTCAGAAATGATTGTAACAAAGTTATGAGAAATTCCAGAGTCCCACATGAAATCATGCCTGGAATAAAAACTAAAACTTCTGGGCAAAGCAAATGAATTATCAGTATTCTTACAAGGACTTCACAGAGCTCTCTGTGCTCCAGGGATCTCGCTGTACCTTCTGAGGTTTCAGAAGGATATGAAATTATATTGCCCCAAGCATGCATTGAATAACCTTCAAGTCCCTGCGGCATCAACGTGGGTAAACACTGGAAGACATAATTAATTGGCATAATGGCAGGACCTGCAGATCTGACTGATAGGAGTGGACAGAGGAATACATCACGAGTCTTCCTCTGGATGTGATCAGGCTTGCTCTCCAAAGCAGTTCTCGGAGGACTTAATTTCACAGGAAAGAGCTTCTGCTACTGAAAATAGCCAGCTCTCAACACAATTGAGTTTTGCTCTACAGGTAATTCAATAGAATTTCTGATGGCTGGTGGCTGAAACCAGGGGCCGTTTTAATGGGACAAGGTGAAAATTAAAGTAATGCATTGGATGTGACTGTGTGGTTGCACCCATTTATGCCACAGCTGGGCCATCAGTATCCCAGTCTGAACCCAGGATTTTCCCTTTAATGTTACTCCTTCTCTGTCTCACACCTCTATTTTCTCCTTGTCATCNTTTGGAAAATTTTCATCCTGGCTGAATTTACAACAAAGAAAATCATCATAGGGATCTTGCAGCTTTGCCAGGACACTGTGCACAAATGCTCATAGAGGATGCGCATAGATTTTGCATCACTTCTCAAGGTGGATGCCCCTCGAGTGACGCTGGTGGCTGTTAGCTATTGCTGCATTTTAGGCTGTTGGACTGAAAAGCTCTTTCAAGCTGGAGAAAGAAGCTCAGGCTGTGGAGGACAGCATCTCCCATTGCATGGCCCAGACAGAGGCATGCAGATGCTGCGTGACACCACGTGCGGGCGTGCTCCGGGGATGGGTCCTTATCCTATCACCAAAGGTATGGAGGTCCCATGTGATGGGAAAATGCACATTGAAAGGCCAGCTAGCAAAAAATCTGGTCTAAAATCTGAATCTAGGTTTATAGCAGCTGAATTCCTTTCAACCCCTAAAATCCTTGCAAAGGCGTTTAGATGTAGCAAAACATGCAGTGGCTGCGAGGGTTACGTTACACCTTGTGACTGGGAAGATGTCTGGTTGCAGTCAGTCAGTCATGCAGTCTGTAACATAATTACAGCTCTATGGGGCCAGAGATGTTTTGGATTTGCTCCACAGACACTGGGTAATTACTACCCCACAGATCCAAGGCTTTTTAAGGATTTATAGGGCTGGCATGTGGTACACCCCATGGAAAAACAGCAGATCGGGCATGATATAACAGGTATGATACTGTATATTAATTTCCATGGAAACCCCTGTGGGTAAACTGATGCAAGACAAAACAGCATCAGCTAGCAGTTGTGCCGTGTAAGTGATCAGTGCTCATGCTTGGGCTAAAGGTTTCTGTGTAGGGTCAGCTAGGATGAGATCATTAGTACTCTTCAGGGAATGCCTCATCCAACCCACAGGAGTTCTGCGGGAAGCAAAAAATGATCACTTGTTAAGTAAAAGTGCTAAAAGATTTTTACCAATTGCCTGCTGACAAATCAGTGGAACATCTGAGTAGTCGTCTCTTGGTGCAACTCTATCAAGACCAGCAAAACCACAGCGGAGCTGGACTTAATTTGCCCCATTGACTTTTGAACCGTTCAGTGCTTTCTAAATTCTTCCCTTGCTCATTTTTCATTTTTCCCGTGACTTTCCAGCAGGCAGCAGAGACAAGGTACATGCTGAGTGATCATCCTGTCCGGTTTTCCACATCTGACACTCAAAAAAATATGTGGAGAGGAAAGAATGGTTTGCAGTGAGTGATAACAGCTCTGCCTGGTGCCACCACGGGACATCGCTGACGTGAGGATGCTGGTGTAAATGCACGTGGGCCGCGTGATGGCATGCTGGGCAAGTGTGGTGGCAATGGATGATTTGAGGCCAAGGGATGGGACATGGGGAGAGCCAGTGGCAGAGCAGGAACTGAGCGCAGGCGAGGTCTGCGCGAGCCTTTGTGCAGCTGTCTGGATCAGTCCCGGGGCTGCTGGGGTGTCATGGCATACCTGGGCTGAGTTTCAAGTCGACCTCAGCTGATTTATGGCCTGGATGGAGACCTATAAAACCTGCGGCAATTCTGCATGGGGGTTCGCTGTGAAGCTCAGCAAAACTGTGAAACTCCAGCTGAGCTTTGTCCTGATTTTTCTGACACTCGGATAAATGTAAACCAAAAGCCTCAACCCAAATACTGCCAAATTATGGGGAATGCGCCAAAATTGAGATTATTTTTAAATATCTTCCCCTGTTTTGTGGCTTATGGGATGGGCATAGGGATACTAAGCAATAAACAAAGGACTACAGAGACAGTGTTTTGTGAACTCTGTGCATGACCTTTTCCACGAGGTGAACTTATTGTATAAGACTTTCCTGTCTGAATGGGAAGGGAATGGGCAGGACAACACAATAAACCATCTCTCAACAAATGCTGAGGACTCAATTACAAGAGTATGGCCTCATTTCAAGGTCCCAGCCACACTGAAACAGCTGCTGAGCCACAGCTGGGTGTCAGGAATCACAGGACCAGTCCTCCTTGGATCGCAGGGACAGTCTGCAGTCAAGGGCTATCCAAAAAAGGACAATCTCCAGAAAAGTCTAAAAAAAATCAAAAATGGTGATCTAACATTGGGGAATAAGTAAGCGCTAGGTAGAGAGATACAGAGTGATTTACTGCCCATAAAATCTGTTTTCTCTTAAAAATCTTTCTTCTAAATAAAAATCTTTCTTCTAAATAAATAGTACTTGGCTCAGATAGGGCCCTTTCTTTACTGTATACCAGTGTCATTGCTCCCAGAAAGAAGAGAACCACAGGCAGTGAAAATAGGTCAGGCCTGCTGAGGTAATCAGGATAGATGGGAAAACAGCCTGATTTCTCCCCCAAACTCGGGATGCAAAGCAGAGATGGTGCTGGAGGGAAGCACTGGGGCAGGTGCCCATGCCAGATCCCACAAAGCATCAGCAGCCAGAGCCCCACTTGGGTGGAAAGGGAAAGGAAGGAGGGAAAGCAATTAACTCTTCCCCATGAGAGGAAGAGCAAGAGAAGCAATGTTTGTCAATAGGAAACATGAAAAATATAACCACACACAAAAAAAAAAACAACCCTCAAGCCCAACAGTCCTGATTCCACCCATCAGATAAGCTAATGGAGCATTAACACTTCTCCATTTCACCCTTCCTGCCCTGCCCTGCAATTTGCAAATGGAACAGACGCCTCTGCATCCTTTTGCTAAGCTGCCCATCCTATCCCACACTTATCTGCTGGAATCACAGCACAGTGCATGTATCAGTTCCTGTTATTAAATCAACAAAAATGGGGATGTTGACAAATGACAGCAGCTTTCTCCATCCCGGACTGTTGCTGATGTGACAGTGACCTGTCCTCCCCAGGGAGCAGGGACCGTGCCCAGAGCTCTGCAAGCTTTGAAAGTGAAGGGGCAAAGGGGCTGATTGCCAGCACCTAGTGGATTTACAGCCCACGTCCTTCCCCATTAATTTGCACAGGAAAGAAGACATGGCTTTCTAATAGCTGCTGAATGAAATACAAAGCAGCACCTTCTGCTTTAAAGGAATATTAACAGGGCTATTTTCCTGAGTGAGCTCTTGCATCCATTCACCAGGAGTGGATATTATGATCACAACATGCCTACCCTGCAGTCTTCATGAGGACGTGGCCTTTGAAATTTTGTCATGGCTGAAAGCTTGTGAATTCAAAAGGAGTAAGTCTGTTTTTCACAGATTCATGAAATTTTAAGATGAGGGGTGAAGTCTCACTTTGTCTCTGCCTTAGTCTCCTTACCCCCGTTCACAGCCCCCTGAAGTCTGGGCTTTTCGCCTGGTGTATCTTCCAGAAAGGCATCCAGCCTTGCTTTGAAGAGATAAAGATCCACTGACTCTGGCACGAATTTCTTTCCAAGGTTTATAACACTCTTCTGTTAAACACATTGATCTAACTCTTGTTGTAATCTTACAATCAGTGGCTTCCAGCTACTGGTTCTTGCTGCAGGCATCAAAGCAGAGCACAGTATGCCAGGGTCAGCCTCTCCTGCCCTTTCTGTCCCTTTATACTGCAATAAATGTACATTATTCTGCACTTTACTTGTTCTGTGATTTTTTTTAATGCAGAATACGTTGGACAAATGTTCTAAGTTGGAAGAAAGTGATTGTGCATTAGTGACCTTGGGTTGCTTTGGCTAGTTGTGAATTGCCCTTCATGCCTGAAAGATATTAAAATGTGATGGGAACAAGTCCGGCAGACAGTCCTGATGGAAGCTGCATGAGTCACTAGCACTGGGCATGGAGTTCTGTTACTGCAAAAAAGTCCATCTTTCCCCCTAGAAGTATAGCGGATGTAAAGTGAAGGACCCAGCTGTGGCTGAGAGAGAA
Organism: Anseranas semipalmata; assembly: GCA_013399115.1. NCBI lineage: Eukaryota > Metazoa > Chordata > Aves > Anseriformes > Anseranatidae > Anseranas > Anseranas semipalmata. The sequence goes on along the minus strand of VXAA01001163.1, from coordinate 1,209,018 downwards.
GTGTTTTAAAGACAGAGAGCTTTGTTCTTATCCCTACTGCTCCAGACATATACCGGAGAGAAATGGAGTAGGGTATGAGGCCAAAATTAATATTATTTTTGGAAAGAGATTGATCCTGGAAAGTAAGTACATGAAAGAGGAAGAGAAACAAGGGATTGTTAGTTAAGGTCACTTTGAGGTCTGGCACACATGACCCAAAAAAGCCCAAAAGCTTTGGATTCAAGCACCCCAAACAATGCAGGAATTGACTGTGATTATATAGTTACAAGAGTGCACAGGGTAATTTAGCAGTTGGAAATTGAATAAGAAAAGGCTAGGATATCCACAAACAAGATGTACTCTGCCATGTTATGAAGGGTTTGACAGCAGCCATAAGCACATTTAGGTGAGCCTGCCACTAACATCAGCCTGCCAAGAATATGAACGTCCTTGGGAATATGGGAATATTGTAAACTTCTGGGACTCTGTGGCTGGGCACATAACTCAACTTTCTCACCACTTCCTTCCTTCACAGTAAATGGAACACTAAAAAAAAAAAAGTGGGTATCTGGGTAGGCCAAGTCCGCATCCAGTTTCCCAAAGCCCTTTATTAGAAAGTGCCTGAGTGTTCGAGCACGTAGAGCTGAGGCTGTCAGGAACTGAGGACACTTCACACTTCACCCGGGAGGACATTGGGAATTTAATGGAGGTTCGGACATCAGGACCTGAGGCTTTATTCAGCTCTGCCTTTTTTTCACCTGATATTGGATTGTTTGCTCTGCTTTTTTTATTGTTTTATAGAGATATAATAAAGCAGTTATCAGACAGACCCTGGTCCAGGATGGAAGTTTTCCTTAGTTGAACTGAACTAACAACAACCTGGGAAATACAAATATTGCTGTGGCTTCCCCTCTGCTCTGGAAATGTTATAGAAAGCCCTGGCTAAAGAATGAGAAAAAACAGTTTGCTAAAATATCCACTGTAGCAGCAATATATACTTGTAATATATGCACATACCTGTAAGAACCACAACACACGAACAAATGTCACAGCAGCCTCTGACAGGCTCCTACAGGGCTGATTTCTAGAGAGTGGGCAAGAAACCAATCTCCATAGAAATCCCTTGCTGCACTTTCTCCCCTTCTTCTATGGCCGCAAAGCTAATTAGCACCTAGCAACACCTCGGGAAAGATGAAAGTTCATTTAGGGTTCGTTGCTTTGACACTATGTTAAAGGACCAGGGAAACAGAAGTCTTTTTTGGTTTCTTATGGACCACAGACACAGAGCACCTGTAAGATGAGAAGAATATGCTTAGTTTTAATTAGCTTTCTAGAGCTTGCAGACACTTCTAACAAGCATAAATCCTGCCAATCTGGGGTCTGTTATCAGACCGCAGTACTCATTAGCTCTCAATTGCTTCTCTCTCTCACTTTACTGAAACCTACCCGGATCTGGCACAGTGTGGGAAAGAAACCACTTTGCTGTGTACAAAACAGGTGGGAATTAAACCTCAGGTGGACAAATTTTGGGGTGCACTTTCCAGTCCTGGGAGCACCTGGACTAAGTGGGAGCTGCAGTGATGATTACCATAATGTGCATGACCCACTGGAGCTTTGACCATCAACTTGCATTGCAAAGCTGTGAGTTTTGCATCTAAATCTTGCTGCAGCACACTGCTGTTTCTGCATGTATGAACCTTCCATGTATGGGACATGCAAGGATTCATTTTCAAAGCAGTGAATTGGATGCTCCAGTCAGCCTTTAGACAAGATGAATCACTCTACAATGGAAATGAAGCAACTCTCTTTTAATTAGTTCCCTATGTAAGTTTGAAAGAAAAAAGAAGTTGTCAGGCTATTGCAAAGCACTACTTTGTGTCAGGGGCAATGCTTGGATGAAAGACCTTGTGTTTCAGATTGAGGGAATTACCTCTAACCTGAAAACAAAGCATTCTCTGCAGTGAAGAATGTTTCAAATTCCCTGGAAGAAAGTTTCATTTTATCTTCTCTGGCACTAGATCTCTAAGCATTTTATAATTCCGGACAATCTCATGCACTGAAAAGTGCAATATTCCTGGATATGGAACTGACAAGAGTTCAAGAAGAGAGAGAGAACATGCTTTTTCATTTTTTTTCCCTCAATCTTGTTTTTGTCATTAAACTGAGCTGACAATGAGCTGAATTTTATTTACTTCCTACATTTAAGTAGAAAGACATACAACAACACAAAACATCTGACACTTAATACTGTTCATCTGTAATGAAGATCTCCTGTGACTACTTTTCTAATTCCTGTTAACACAACTTCCTAATGCTAATTACTTTCACACTTGGCTTATGAGTTTTTTTATAGTATGTGTGTAGACAACAAACAGCTAATAGTAACAATCGTCATCAAACCACAGTCATCCCCAGCATCTAAATTCTTAGCAGAGTACTTTCTAACCTAGAATTGTTTCCCAAACCTTAACTAACCAGCTGAGCTGATTTACACATTTTACAACTTAATTAGACTTCAATATGGATGAAGATTGTGAAGGTTTTTGTTCTGGCTAATAATAGTTGTACTTTATCTTGCTTTGTCTTTTAACTAAATATGCCCTAATTGTGTATTTACATTTGCTAGCATGTGCAAGACATTTTAAGTAGATGGGCAAAGCAGCTAATTAGTATTGTACATTCTGTACTTGTATGGTACACCAGAAAACTGTTCAGTGGAGCAGGTTATCAAGCACACAGTCAGCAGTATTCATTAATCCAAAAGTAGGAGTCATGTGTGAGATGCCCACATTAGTGCCATGAAACGTGTATCCAATAGCATGGGATTTCTTGTCAAACCTTTATATGAAATCATATCCAGAGATTTCCTGATCAACTATCTGGGAAAATATAAGAATCTGCTATAAGTCATATTTCTACATACGGTTTTGTTTATTGCTTGCTAAGCTCCCATTCCCAATCAAAATTTGCAAGGAAGATCAGGTCTTCAGCTATTCTGCAAGTCCTCCATTCAGCATGTATGTGTTCTTGTGCCTTTTCTTGTTCCCTTTTCTCCTGCGGAAGACACAATTCGTAGCATTACCAAATGTGTAGCCAAAAAAAAAAATAAAAAAAAAGTTCTGCATTAAAAATAAGTGGATTTCTTGTTTAAGCCTCTTTCTGTGATTTCTGCACAAAATACAAGGAATGTATGTGGGCTTTAATGCAACCCTTTTTAAAATACTAGTTAGAAGCAGTCTAAGAATCACAGGTTTCTCTCTAAGGACTACAACAGATTGTTCACGGTTATGCAGGAGTGTAGTGGGGATTGCAAGGAATTGTCTTTCTTCATAATGGGGATGAGGATAATGTAGTTTAAAGCCACAGACTGTACTTCAATATGCTTTGATATGCAGTCATCTGCCAGATGGGTGCTTTATCACGAAGGAAGCCTAAGAGAGAAAATACAAGTTGTGGTTTGTTCCGTACCAGAGATTTTATGGGTCTTTAATGCCATTTTTGGGGGACTCTGCCACTTTCTAGGACTTCTGTTCACCACTTTGTTTCTATTGAGCTGACAAACATGATTTTGGGTATTGGTTGTTGAATGATATAAAAAGGTCCATGACTTACCTCCACAACAAGGACTGGTGTGGGCAGTGGAGTGTGGAGGAACTAGAGAATTTTCACAGTACAGCTGGAAATTTTCGGTTATCTTTTTATTGCCTTTTCTTTTTATCACCTTTTCTTTTTAATTTTCTCTTTTATGTCCCTATATTCTGTATTAGAAGATCTTTTCCAAAGTGACTACTGGCTTTATTTAATTAGGCTGACCTTGACTTGTGACTCTCATGAACACTAAAAGCATGACAAGTAGCAAAACAGGCCTTGGGTTGTGGCAGGTCTGGGACCTCCACTAATAAGAAAACATAGCAGGTACATTAATAAGAATAGTAGTGTTTCCCCTAATAAACCTGCCAGTGAGCCATTTTGTGGGTTTTGCTTGGGCTTCTGTCTGTTCACGCTTACAGAAACAGCTCTTCATCAGAAGAGGAGGGACAAACATATTATCTGTGACATGTTTTTATGCTTTTTTTTTTTTTTCTTGGTGGTGGATCCTAACTTAACCAATCTACCAGAGATCAGGCAGACCTTTTTCTCAAGAGCCTGTGAGTGATTACTGATATTGTTATAGAGGCCATACATATATATATTTCAGGCTTATCTCCTCAATGCATAGAGCAGTCTGGGGCACAGACTCCCCACCCCAGTGGCACAGAGGAAATACATAGAGTTGCCTGTCTTCAAAGCCCAAATTTCCTTTGTTATGATACTTACAAAGCTCTTTCTGACAACTGAGATTCAGGTTGGTGAACAGACAACATTTGGCAGAGACCCGTGAGATGTGATCTTCCAGGCATTGGTGGCACAGATTTTGCCAATAAGTGCCTTTAGTGTGCTGGAGAGTACAGGTACTTCTGAATTCCTATCTCTCTGCATCAGCACAATGTTTTTATAGAGGACCACAGTTTTAGTGCTACTGCATTTTGAATATATTGCATGGACTTGCAGAAGAAGCACCTACCTTACAGATATTTTCATTTGTATGTGATGATCAATACCTAGTGTGTAAAAAAATCAAACAACCAAAAAACCACCCAGACTTCTAAACAACCCAAATCAATGCATAATTTTTTATAACAGTCATTGCTATCACAATCACTCTAATCGTCTGTTTTCTTGTCTTAATAAGTCACACACGGCAAATCACAAATTTTGAGCAGTCTTTCCCAGAAGGGACTACTATAAAATTATATGCAGCCTAAGTTACCAGGAAACATAAAAGTCATTTTTTCAGAAAAGAAATCTGGCAGGTGATGGTGTGCTCAACTGAAAAAGGTCAGAAGTCAGACCTCACTTCAAACTAAGATTAAATCTAAGATAAGGCTCAAGTTCAAAGGTTTAGTGAACAGGTTTTCTTCTTTTATGAGACTTTTTCACAAATTGCAGTTAAGAGCCAAGCTAGGCATGTTTTCTGAAAAAATAAAATAGCCATTAGTTGTAAGAAATGAAAGCCAATAAATAAATGTGTAGTCTTTCCAAGCTAATACTTCTTCAATGCTTCCAAAACCAAAAAGAAATAAAGCTCAAAAAGATAAGTTATCCCCTCAGCAAAATTATCTCCTAAGAGCCTGGCAACTTTCATGAGCTCTAACATTCAATTAACATTTTTTGCTTTGTGTGTCACACTTCAATTAAGTAGAAAGCGTATTAATCATATAGAACAGGAGTATATTTAACATGAGATAATGTGCTGGATTTCAGGACTTTGCTACTCTGGTTGTGATTCAAACCCAGAATGGTCTGTATTGTTTATGTCTTTGGAAAAGGAAGGGATGGGAGTCCTCCATGGCATATTTATCAGTTGGAAAAATGACTAGAACTGTATTTGAAGAACTTGGAACTGTCTTTCCCTGTAAACTGTTGAATCCTTGCCTGGCACTGAGAACATTCTAGCAACAGGGCAAAAATGACAACTGGATCTCTGAGAGGGATCTAAAATCTTCACGGTGCAGACTATGAAGTGTGCTACGCCTAGGAAAAAAAGATCAGATTTTCAAGATGCAGAAGGACTTGTTTGCAAAAGCGTGTAGCTGCTTCATGCCTAGGTACCAAACTCCCACGCAACTCCGTATTTTTGAAAATCCCAATAGCCTCTGCCTTTGAAAATCTGCCCCAGGAGATGTGAACCAGCAGCTTTTTCCTTGCAAAGGGGACAGAATGATGCTGTGGTGGTTTTGGCACTAGTGGAGAAGTCAAGAGCTCTGCATTTTCATTTTGACTTTGTCATTGTTTTTGACAAATCATTTACACTTGTGAGCTTTTATTTCCCATCTTGAAATAAGGACTGACCCCACTTCCTTCACTTACAGAAGGGTTTGTGAAAATAAGAAGAGCTGTAATAACAAAGGCAGTTACAGTGTAAGCTCTTCCAGACAAAGGAGCATCTCTTTATTTGACGGCTCAATGGTGTGCAGTGGGGCTGGCTCTCCAGCAACAATGAAGGAATGCTAAAATGCATACGCATTTATGTTCTGGGCAATGCCTTCCTGAATGATAAAGCTTAATAGCTAGTCCATCCACACTGATGAATGACATAGGTATGAAAGGATTAATTTAGATACCTTTCCAAAATATCCAGAGCTTAGCCTTCCAGGCTGCCAAAATTTTACTGGAAATCGCATGGGAGTTGCAATGCCGACAGCTTCTGCCATTTCAGCACTTCCAGCTTGAGCTAAGAATTGGAACCTTAACATGTAATAGGGTAAAAATTAATGGGATTTGTCAGAAACTTCAAAGAAGTTTGGCTCTATAAGTAAGGAAGGATCCAAGATCGGCAAGATATATGTATATTTTCTCTCGTTCAAGAGGATTCTTAATTACAAAACAAACAGAAGCAGAAAACAGAAAAAACTTTAATTTGCCATATGGTCAGGAGTAGTTGGAAAGAAAAATAAGTTTCCTTCTCATGTTTCAACTGAAAGTTTTTATTTATTAGAGATGATTTAAACCCTAAAAATTTGAAAAGATTAGAATAGAAAACAATAGTGGTTAGATGTGTCAACTTTTCAGAAGAAACCAAAAGAAAAAGAAAAAAAATTTTCAAGCAAAACCCAATTGCTGTAGTAAATCATTGTATGTGCTAAATAAATCAGCATGATACTGATAAAGCTTCTTTGGCTGTTTCAAGTCACATTTCAAAAAGGTTTTTAAACTGGTGGTTACATCTCGTCTGTGATATGTAGTTGTGTAACTAATCAGGTGGGCCAAAAAAGTATCAATAAATAAATCTTTAAGAAACATAAAATGGGATTTGGCTCAAAGGACAATAGGACCTGTGCAAGAAATTTCCACATTAAAAAAACATTGTTCTTTCTGAGTCCTGGGGTGAAGAAACAGTTTGAAACGAAACAGACAATTCCATAATTGCAGGGGGAAAATATTTATTATAAAAGAGACAAGTTCACCAAAACATCCAGTCCAAGTTTAATTTAGAAAAAAATTTCTCAGTCCCCTGCTCAACTTTGCTAGCAGTCGTAAGCTGGAGCATGGTGGATTCAAGGGTTTGGGGGAGATTTAATTATCTGTGTAGGCACTGTGACTACAGATTTTGTAATCCAAAGTTATTTTTGATTTTAATTCTACTCCAGAAGATCCAAAAAGTTAACTTTGAGCATGGGCCTTTTTTTTTTTTTTCAAAGCTGTGCAGTACATGGCAAAACACCATTCCCACCAAAACAAACTATTTGTAATTGCAATTGGAAAGATCACGAGCAGTGGAGATACTTTCCTAAGATCAGAAAAAGCCAACAGAAACATCCCCTAATGGGCAGCTGGGCACTGTGTTGGAAGGATCGAACCGTCCTGGTCTGAGATAAAGCCTTCAGCCATTGGATCGATAAACCACCTATTTCAGGTCCTCTCACAGCAGCTCCAGCAGGTATTTCATGCACTTTGTTTTAGAAGTTTCTCTGCAGGAGGTGGGACCACCCAGCCCTAATGGATGTGCTCCTTACAGCTGTCTTTTGAAGAAGAAAATGTGAAAGGAGCAGTTTCTGGAAGTGGTTGCAGATGTCCAGCATGAGCCTAGAGGGGAGCTGCAGGCCACAGCCTCAGTGCCCTCCCACTGCTCCCACAGCGCAGTGTGGGCATTGTGGATATGCCAGTGGTACACCCAGTCGGTGGGGAGGGAATGTAAGGCAGCCGGGTCCCCTGGCTGGGGATCTCGCTCCCGTGATTCATCCTTGCCTCCCCTGACCTGTTTAACGTCCATGCAGATAAGATATACATCTCCTTGGAAGGCAGTTTGAAGTATGCCCACCTTATTCTGTTGGGATTTAAAATACCACAGGTGAACCCCTGGCTCTATATGAAATTATTGGGGTTTGTCTGGTTTTAATAGGGCTGGGATTTGATTCTATAGCAGCACAGCACACTTCCCTTGATTTCTTCATCTTTTTTTTTTTTTTTTTTAGCACCAAAAATGTAGATTTTACCTAACCTGACTTCTGGCTTTCCAAAGCATGAAGTTCTGCTCCAAGGAGGCAGTGTATCCTATAGACAGTAAAAAGTTACCCTGAGATATGTCTCTGTATTTCTCTATTTCCACTGCTACATTGGAAATGAAAAAATAAATAAATAAATACAGAAAGAAAGAAAAAAGAAACAACAACAACAACAAAAACCAGTAAACAAAAATAAGGGATTGAAGAGGCTGGAACAAGACTCTTAAAAACACAAGGACTGAATTTGTGTCCAGGTGTTTCTTCTGTAAATCTTTAGTTTGGTTTATTGGCTAATCAAGGTCACAACCCTTAACACCACAGGCAATTTCTTTGTGCTTCACCACTACCATCATGCTGTTGCATGGTGCATGGCTATTCTTCTGTTGATGAAACTACTGAGGGAAAAAAAATGATATGAAAAACAGTGCTGGATAGCTCTGTATTACATGTGCATGAAAAATCTGTGCTGGCATGACTCTGCGTAGTGTTTTGTAGGTGAGGTCATTACAACAGCAGACCACATCTTTTCTTTTTGACTCTTGGAAATACGTCAAGCTTGGAATAGGGAGAGAGGGAGACCTTTATTTCTTTTGAATGCAGTTCTTTCTCACTTCATATTTTTGATGCCACTGATGACCAGCCTGAAATCAAATCCCATAAGCTCAGTATCCCAGACCAAGGTACCAGGCTAGGGATTCAATGTGGGGGATATTCTGTGGTGGAGAGCCCAAAGCTGTTGGTAGGCCTTGCTGACAATTTCCTGTTTTCAAGATTTTGGTGAAAATTCAACATTCAAGACAGAAAATCATAAACCAACTGGGAAAATATTTGACACAGGATATGCAAAGTGCACACATCCATCCCCATTTTGTCCTATGAGAGATCAGTCTGACTAACAATTGTTATTTTACATATTTGCCCATATAATTTTTTGACCTGAATTATACTGAATTGTAGTTCTAAGCACATGTTACTGGATGCAGCAAAGCTTAGAGCATAAGACTGCCAATCAGAAACAAACAAACAAACAAACAAAAAACAACAACAAAAAACAACCATTCCTACAACTTCTGCTCTTGCAGACTGGGAAAGTGTTGCTGTAGAACACTGCCATTGTCTGAGTCTGCTGGGATGGGTCACCTGCACAGGCAGAAAGTGATAACTGAAGGTTCTATATCCATTTTCCTGTGCCTGTATAGATAGCCAATTTAAACCACAGTGCTGATAAAAAAAAAAAAAAAGACTTTGTAGCATAAGCCGTGAAAAAAGATTCTTGAAGAACAGCCACATCTTTATGTCTGTATTTTATCTCTTTCTGAGCTAGAGACTTTGACTCTTCTGCAGGTCCTCTTCTTAGTCATTACACATAGATCAAATCCTGATGAAAATGTCCTTAAAATTTGGGTTTGGGTCATTCAAAAGGGGAAAACAGGTAAAAAACCTGGATACAACTTCGAACTTCCTCTGGTTAGCATGTTATTTGGGTTCTGGGTCTTGGTTTTGGTCCATCTTAATAAACAGAGCTGACAAGTACAACCTGCTTAATTCATCATGCATCTGAAAATGGAATAAGGAAAAGAGCAGATCTATTTCTATTTCGTTAGAGGATGCAAGTCTGAAATTAAGAAGAATAAAATGTCTAGAAGCTTACTTGAAAATATCAGAAGGTTCATCATCTTTCTTTAATCCACACCCAAAAGTGATCTAGACTCTGAGAGAATACAAAGCTTTCAAAGACAGTTTCAGAGTTTCTATGAGCTCATGACCCTTTGTGTAATCGGTATTATATGTGAAATTGTTTTGCAGTGAACTAGGAAACGATCACTATCCAGCATGTCACTAGGGACTCTTTCAAACTGTATAATTAGAATAATTTCACTTGTACTGGGCAGGGCAGGGATTCAAAAAGCAATTCAGAGGCAAAAGGGCAAGCAGCCAGACCATGCTATGTGGAACTGAGTTATGTACTTTGCATTTTATTACTCTTCCACGTAGAATCTGGCAGTCATGTATTTAGCAAATGCTGCTATTTGTTGTCTGCAAACTCTTCTGAAATAGTACCAGTCTGCTCAAGTTCGATACAATTGAGCTAGGAATGGCTAGGAACAGTTTGCAGGAAATATAATGCAGAAAGTTATGGTTTGGAAACTGTATGGCAGAGGCTCTCAAAACCTAAGACAGCTGGTACAAGGGGGCCCTTTCTAAGCTGTAATGACAGCACAGGAAAGCATGTAGTCCCCATTTTCCCACAAGTAAAAGTGGGAACAGAGTGATGCTGCATCCAGCACATTCACAGATTTTATTCCTGACCTTCATTCATTAATGTTTATAGAGTGGACAATTTGAGCACAAGGAAGAATAAATTCTGCGTGGAATTCTCAGAGACAAAGATCCTTGTTTTCATAAGGTTTCCATAAGTTTTGTGAATGGTTTTCTCCCAGCATCTTCTCTGAGCTGTCTCCTTTCCTTAGTGTCTTCTGGGCCTCAGCAAAGTGTTCGCTCAACCACACACCTCTCCCTCTCTGGGAATATTTGTCTTTTACTCATTACAGAGAAGATCTGGAGCCTTGGAGGAGTGATATAAACACATATCAACCCCTCAGGGAATACATTTACTGCCACGGTCACACAGTTGCTTTAGAATTACAGTGCCTTGTACATTGGACTGCTGGAACCCCCAAAAGAGTCTAGCATAAACAAAATCCTGCATTATACCTTATTTCTTATTGATACAAATATCTAAGATCACCTGTCTACAACAAAATTTGTATGGGAGATGGCAACTGGTTCTTCTGAAACCTAGGAATAGTTTGAGACGTAAAGACAAACTCTGACCTCATATATCTTAGTGTAAGTCCAGATCTTCCTGCTCTCAGCTTTACCAGCACAAAGGTGCCAGCCTCTGAATGTTTTTTGTTTGTTTTTGTGGTTAACCTTCATCCATTTTTCTTAATTCTAGTAGCCCTTGAGGTTACATCTCCATGGGTGAATTACCTGAGATGAACAGGCCATGAATAGGGAGGGCAGAGTGCAGAGGGGGCCCTCACCACTGCGACTCCTCCCAAGCCCTTCTGTGAGGTCTTCTCCCTGGCTTAACGCGGGGTGAGCCAGGGCTGGCCTGGTGTTCAGGACAGTGCTGTGTGCCGCTCTGAGACCTGTGCAGTCAGGCCACCAGGCGCTTTGTGTCTCGGTCCCTCGCTTGCTGCAGAGGAAGAGCAGTAACACGGAGTTTGCAAGAGCGTGTTCTGAGATAATTGGTCTTGCAGAAGTGCTTTGAAGAGCATCGGCATTGTATAAATGCCATCCGACAGTTGAGTCAAAAGACTCCTGCTAAGAACAAATTAAAACCACTTAACCTAGCGAGAAGTTACTCCTTCCATTATGATAGCTGCTCTGCTCTGATAAAAGCAAGAATTCAAACAAGTTAATGATTTCATCTCCTTGGCATGGAGATTACAGCACAGCTGCACAGCTGAGATGTCACAATAAAAGCAAATGCTTACAAAAGGTTGTTCTTTATGTTTTTGGCTTGTAAATGTAAACTGTCTGTGCTATCCATACATGCCAGGAATGTCAACAGTGGCTCGAGACTGCATCTATCCCCTCTAATCCAAGACAATACAAAATTTGAAGTGATAAATCCCCTCACTTTCTGAGCTCAAAGCAGCAAAAGAACTAGTATTTGGACAGAGAAAACTTTTATGTTGACTTGGGCAATATATAAGCAAAGGAGAACAAACTTACCCTGCCAGAAGAGCAGAACAGGTGAACTGTGTTAGCTTTCCCCTCTCTCCTGTTGTAAAGAGGTAGAATATGGTGGGTTTTCTTCCTCCAGTCCTCCCAGATGAACTGCAGGGAAAAAAAAAAAAAAAGAATAAATACAAATAGTAGTTTGCAGGGCTGTCCTTTGCAGTGCTATTTGCTTTAAAACACTTTCTGTGTAGGAAGCTGACAAATGGCCACGTTTCCTGGTAGAGAAACCCTTCTGAAACCTGAGGGTATGAGTGCAGCTGTGCTTCGTTCATTTGTGCTTTGTGCATTTGTCAGGAGCGCAAGTGCAAGTCTGTCTTGCGTTGCAAGTCACTTGTGTTGTTGGAGCACTGGCATGGGAATTCCCTGTGACATGTAAGAAAATGCATTTGCATTGAAAGAAAAGGAGTGCCAAAAAGCAGGGAAAATACAAAGTCTGGGGGCAACTTCCAGTTTCCAGAGATGAGATGGGATTTTTCCTTTGGATGGACTAACTCATAACAGCTAAGTATGATTTTCTCCCACCTTTTCTGAAGCAGCTTATTGATTACTCTTTAGTCCAGAATTTCGACCACCACTCACCCCTATGGCCCTTCATCCAGGCAACATCTTGCAGTTTGTAGGCATCTCTTTCTGAGCTCAGGTTTTCCACTGCCCGTGGTGGTACACAGCTGTGTCTGACATGCAGGAGCCCAGCCTGCTCCAAGGTTTGCAGGAGGGCTGCCCTTGTGACAACTAGGTGATATATTTGTCTGGAACTCCAATTTGTTTCTTGATTTTCTTTAAAATGAGAGATTTTGGGAAAGGGAGACGGGAGAAGAGAACACTTAGCTGACCTGAAAAATATTACCACCAATTTGTAATATGAACCTGAAGCCTGTAAAATAGTGACAAGTATGTGAAATTGTAAGATTCTGGCTGACATTTCAGAGTACAAATATCCACAGCTTCATCCAGATTGCAAAATATTAGTGATTTCAGATGGAAAAATCTAATGGTCCAAACACTGGTTATTCTTTTTCTATTTTAGGGACACCTAAAACAGGTTTTTTGTTGTTTTCTAAGAGAAACCAAGCATATTCTGGAAGTGAAATGAGTCAAGTTTAAACATGTGAAGTATTAGAAAACCAAACCAAACCAAACCAAACAAACAACAACAACAACAGCAAAAAAAAAAAAAATCGGAAGGATTTGAATTGCTTAAGGATACCCAANAAAAAAAAAAAAAAAAAAAACCAAGCTTCAACTCTATGCACGCACTCAGTTTTAAGATAAAAATATAAATCAATATTCTTCTCATGTTGAAATTGTCTTTTTAAAATAAATATATATATATGTATGTTTCCAAATGCTTAAAATCATAATACTTTGATACTTTCCTAGCACTTTAGATTATTAACCAGTGTTTAGTAGCTTATCATTTATGCTTTTTCCCTAATTTTTCTTAGTTTCACTTTCTGGTTGCTGAGAGAATTCCAGAAAAGTATGGTTGGGTTTAACACCACCAGATGACATCCAAAGTAACTCCCAAGAGCAACTTTCTTGGACTTCCTCAAGAAAATTACTAACTTCCATATTTTTCCAAACACATATGGATGGATCTCTGTTCTCCTTTCTGCTATTTAATATTCCTTCTATACATCCGCACAGATACTAGAATTTCTGTAGACTTTTTGTAACTCTTATTTTTTAAGACACCAACAATGTGCCAGCCTTACGGTCAGGTGCAGTAACCCAAGGAGTGTATAATTTTCAATTGCACGCTCACAAATTAAACTGCAGCTGCTGTCCACAGTTAACCTGATCTGCTCCCTGAGACATCATTAGGGAAAATCAATTAATTTTTCCATTCTCCCAAATGGTGCTGAAGTTGAATAGGAGGAGAAGGAAGAGAAAAGGGGGAAGGGGGAAGAGGACTTTTGTGTCTATTGTGTTGGAAATGTAAAACCAATGGTATTGAGTAGCCAGGTTAATGCAGGTCAGTTACAGCTAGAAAGAAAGGAGATACAAGTAGTTTGTATTCCATTTTATAAAAGAGGATGAGAGCTGGTCAACCATGAAACAAACCTGCACGGTACTCAAGCACGGCTTCCTTACTTTTTCACCAGATACTTTTTCCATGTACTTCTGCTTTATAATTCTGGGTTGAGATTAGTTAAAGGTGAATGGAAAATGTTATATTAAGGGAAAGCCTGCCCTGAAAAGACTTGACACTGGCTTCAAACTCCTCAAGGTTCAGGGATTTGTTATAATTCATTAAAAATTAACTGTAAAATAAGTCTTTGGAAAATGGGATATGTTACAGTAGGATTTTTTTTTTCTCATCATGAGCCAGACATGGAAAAAAAAAAAAAAAAAAGATGACGCTTAATTGAAACTCATTGCACAGGGCAAAAGATAGGATTCTGAAGTAAAATCCATTAGGATGGCTTTTATGAAATGAAATGCAGCTGAATGCATTCCAGGTTTTAATGGAAATTAAAAATACCATTTTTTAGGGATGAACATTTCAATTTGGTTATATTAATTTTTAGAAATGCTGTAGTTGATGTTCACTAGAAAAAAAATTTTATTTTGTATAGAAGATTAAATGCTCAAGTCAAAACATTATTTTTGCAAATTCTTGCTTGAAGATGGACATGTTTTGATGGTAATCTGAAATGAATAATCAAGAACAGAGAGAATTAATTCTATTCAAACATTCATACTGAACTTTAATGAACTAAATATCTATTATAATTATATTTTCTTAAGGAAATTCTAGCTAAAAGCAAAATAAACCCAGATCACTTTAGGAAAAAATAACGTTAATACACTTTTTTTTTTTTTTTTCCCTAAAAGTCATGCACTAGAACCAAAATTAATGAGATGCAATTATGTACTATTTTTTTTAATATAAATTGTATAAACAAATGTCTCCTCGCTAGAACACAGCTGTTCACAAAATGTTTCAAGCATCAACCTATGCATTCACAGAGTTTTCAGATCATTCTAAAATACCATTCAAAGCCAACTGAACTTCTTGTTGTTGTTGTTGAAAGCATTGGGTTGTAGGACAAGAAAACCAGAAAGTTTTCTGAGTGTGAAGCAGATGATGCAACAGTCCTGTGCAATCTCAGAAGGCTCCGAGCAGCTTTCTGTGCGATGGTGAGACTGCTCCTCTTGCACAAAAGTGAGAGAAAATGAATCATAATAATTGAGCAACATCTTCTTTACTGTCAGCACCTGGCAATGTCAGATGCTATAAGTAAGCATCCCATTCATGGGAAATTTATCTACAGGAACACAACAGAGCTGAGAGTTGAGGTTTTATAGAAAATGAAAGTTTGGGGGCCTGGGGTGAAGGAGAAGACACACAGGCTCTGTGGGTCAATCATAATCCGTTTTTGAGGAAGTTTCCTTGTAGCTCATAGGCAACACTGAGGCCGTGTCGTTCCTTCCCTGAAACACAGGATGAGCTGCAGTCCTGACAGAGCCACAGGGAAGGGAGGAAAAAGCTGCAAAATCCGCATGCAAAAGTGACAGCAAAGAGGCACATATTTTGCCTTTTTTACTTCACACTATGTCCTTTTTTTTTTTTTTTTTTTCTCTGAATCATGGGTAAAACTTACCAAAAGATTTCAAAATGTGAAATTTGCGATGAAAAGAGGGATCAGACAGGGGTGTGGAAAATCCTCCCTCTACACAAGCCTCCTTCACATCCAGACACAAACCCCATATTTTGAGGAGAGATCCCAGCAGGGACAAGCCATTTGGTCAAAGATCAGTATCAGCCCTACCAGATGCCATGACAGACCTGAGCGATCACATCACTAAGTAATTAACTAAGTAATCAATTAATTAATTATAAAGGAAAGTTACTCTTGTAACATAAATCACTTCAGGAGCTCTAGTTTCAGAAATAAAGTATTTACTAAAAGAACTAAAGGAGCAGAGCCACCATTGTTCGCAAGAGAGGCTCTGTTATTCTTAATTAACATTTCTGAGTGTAGGTAGCACTCAAATGACCAAAGACCAAATCATCAGCCGGTGTGAATGAGCACAGCGCTGGTCAAGGTGAAGATCAGTGCTCCTTAGGATGGTTGATAGCCTGGGTCTACTCAGCAATTAACAGAATAAACCCAGAACAGGCGAAGTTTTTATTACTTTTTGATAAAAGACTTTCAAGCAGACTTCTTTTTCCCACTACAATTTTTATGCATCCCTTTTTCTTCCAGGACCTGAGCATCACTGCACTTGACTTGAGATTGGCTGCACTCCATGAAGAGTGGATCTGAACTTGACTTCTACCACTGCTGAAATATCATGTTTTTTTTTTTTTTTTTTTTTGTCTCTCTCCATCATCTGTAAAGTGGTAACATGTCCTATGCCTATCATTTCTACCTGAAGTATAGGCTCTAGGGGGATGTACAGTGTCTTGCAGAACACATACAGATTCTAGTTGTGACCTGGATTTATTGCACAAAAAAAAAAAAAAAAAAAAAAAAAGAGAAATCATACCACTTAATTCTACCTTGCAGCAGTTAGGCCCGTACACAGCAAACCATCCTCTCTGTGAGCTGTTCTGGAGGGGTGCACCATGCACACAGCAAGTTGCCTGTGGGTGGCTTGAAGGACCAAAATATTCAGGAACCTTGGGTTCCATCTCTGCAATCTACAGAGAAGGTTGTACCTGGGAGAAGGGAGAAGGACTGTGTCTGTTATCCAAAGTTTCTGTCAGTGGTCCAAAGCCACCAACAGTGCTGCCAGCCACTGATGTTGTTAAACACTGGGAAGAACCAACCAAGATGTACACAACTAACATATATGTTAAGAGAGCTTAACTTGAAATCATCTAAATCAACTTAGATGCAGTGTGAAAAGCAGAGCTCTGTGCTCTAGGTAGCCAAAACAGCGTCAGTAGTCTCCAAAATATCTACCTGGTAATGCTGCAGACAAGCTTTAACTAGGCTGTGACTTTGCATGGTGTGCATGCTGTTCTTTGCCTACCCGCGTGCCTATTTGCTTATAGAAAAGATTAAGGGACCTGGGCTATGAGTTATGTTATCATATGCAAAAGAAAACTAATATATTTGATTCCTTTGAATATAATAAAAACATAAGTGCAAATATATATATATATATATATGAAACAGCAAGCATGAATTTCTGTTGTGGGATGGAAAATTACATTTTCCTGGAAAGGTAGAATAGAAGGATTTGGATGATTTACTTCCAGAGACCCATAACGGGAAGGGGAAAAAAATTTCCAATGTCTTCTTGAGGTCTGACACAAAGTCGCTGCTTTTCATATTGACATCACAGCTTTGCTTTAGGCAATAGGAAGTCAGTGTTCCCAACTGCACTGTTACCACAGCTCTGTGAGCACAGAGAGATATCTCTTTGTGTTGCTTGGATATAAAGGTATTTATTAGGAGTTCATTAACTATTCATTCAATTAAATGAAAAATACATCTTGGAAAATCTAATAGACTGTTAAGAGTGGACTGTAAATAAATGATAGGGTTTGCTAGTATCATAGTTTATGTTGGAAATATACTATAGAAATAGAAAATATGGTCATTAAATACTCTTTCCTTAACAAGTAGTGCTAAAACATTACTAAACCTAGTATTTGTACACCAAGTTTTAATGCATCATTCTTATTGACAAGTCCAAAAGTTGACTTTCCACTCAGTTTCCCAAGCTGGAGTTTGACATATTAGTAAATGCTGTCTGTAGCACAGTGTCTTTGGGGACTTGAAGAGTTCACTCAGCTTTCAGTAAACTAACAGTGAACTAAAAACTTTGGATATGTGTCCAGCAATGTAGCGTGCTTTGCAAAGTGCAGCCCTCAAGTTTCCTTCTTTAGAGGGAAGCAGAAAAAGGGGAGAGAGAACATTAATATTGGTCCCCTGCCATCATTTTTTTTTTGAAGTTCAGCTTATATGTGTATATGTATATATCTATACATACATTGTGTACATGTGAAAACATGCTGTCACACAAATGGCAAAAAGCACACATCTCTTACTGCAGCCAGGTCCCAACTCAAGCCCCTGCCCCAAAGTCTCACAATATTAAAACTTATCAACTTTTTCCCTTCTCCTTTCCTTTCCTTTCCTTTCCTTTCCTTTCCTTTCCTTTCCTNTCACTCTCCTTGCCTTTCCTTTCCTTTCCTTTCCTTTCCTTTCCTTTCCTTTCCTTTCCTTTCCTTTCCTTTCCTTTCCTTTGTTCTCTCTTCTCTTCTCTTCTCTTCTCTTCTCTTCTCTTCTCTTCTCTTCTCTTCTCTTCTCTTCTCCTCTCCTCTCCTCTCCTCTCCTCTCCTCTCCTCTCCTCTCTTCTCTTCTCTCTCTCTTTCTTTTAAAGGTAAAATAATTGTATTATTTCAACTTGAGGGGAAAAATAATGAAACATTTTCTGAAACCTACACTCCAGCACATACAATGTCAGTTCAAACAATTAAAATTTTTCAGTGTTCTATGTAACCCAAACCAAGAGTTTATAAAAGGGAAATGAGGACAATTCTAATAATAGTACTATCAGGACACTTATAAAGTGAATTTATTACCCTTACTATCAACCAAAAGGAATGCTGAGAGACAGACTGGGAAATTTTTGATTAATTTATAGGTGCACCATTTAATTTATAAATGTCTGCAATTGTGTAGAAATACTTCTTGAAATGGCATCAGTCATAGAATAAATCCTATTTACTAGTGTTTCGAGGTCGCCATATCGAAGCAGAGCTGAATATCATACATTTCCTGGCAACTGACGGACTTGGGCAATAAACTCCTTTTGGCAAATTAAGAGTAGAATCTGAAGAAATGCCCGATTTCTTAAACACTATTGCATAACTGGAGGATCTTACATTGGGTGTGTCTTCCCAACTGTTGTGATTCACATATAATACAGTCATACTCAGATTTTGTGTTTTCATGCCGTGTTGAAATGCATGCTGGGAAATCTACACTTGCTCCATTTTACAACACAAATATTTCAGTTTCATGACTAGTGAAAGCACCCATGTCAACAGAACAGAGATAGGAGAAATGGAAACAAAGGAGAACCAAGGAAATCAATATCATTTCTGGTCTATAAAAATATGTCTGTGAGAGTTCAGGCCCTAAACATATCTTCTTATGTTGTATTTTCAAGAACAACTTTTGTAGGCATCTGTGTGATGTAATGTTGAACAGCTAAGAGTTGGGCATCCTGGCTGAGGTGGACCCCCAGACTCCATGAAGAGTGAGCCAGGAGATAAAGGGGTGATTCATTTGGGCAGATGGGACAAATCACCCTCTGAAGATGCCTTTTTACTCTCAAGAAACAAAAGAGGCTGCCTGGATGATTAGCTCAGACTGGACATCCAAATAGCTGGCTAATAGATGTCTAAAGTAAAGGGAGAAGAACATTGCCCTGTATTCTCCATCACTCTACAAAATTTGGTTTAAGGTATATCAGAGTATGATGCTTTCATAAGAAGAATATTCAACAAGCTGCTAGATCATCATTTTGGCTGCCTTCCTCTTAGCAATCATTTGTCTTGAGGCTTGGGAGGTGCCACAGCTCCTTAGGGTCATGAGGAAGGTGGTTTTTTGCAGCACATAACTCTGCAATAATATGAAAAGAATGGGCTTAGCAGATTGAAGGGAACAATGAAAGTCTAATTCCCTTTCCAGGAAGAGGCCATAGGGAAAAAATTATAAACACTGTCACTGGTCTTGTGATGGGAGATGAGATTTAATTCCTTAACGTGCCAAGATTATATTTATACTGAACAATACTTTAAGTTTCCCAGGAAAGGAACAAGAAATTCAGGTTAACAATTTGTTCTGAGGTGGCAGAGTTGTGACCTTTCTACTGAATAGACAATGTAAATTCAGACCAAGAAGGAAAACTGAAGCAGAGGAGCACTGATGCTATGCACAGAGAGATTCGGGAGCTGGTCTGGTAGAACAGCTATATGGGAGTGTGGACAATAGTTTTAGATAAATAAAGATTGTTCTCCAGGCAGCGGGTAAGATAGAACTGGGAGGGCATTATGGGATTAAAAGCACACAAACTTCATGAAAAAATCAGCTATAAACCCAGACTCCTAAGCGGGAGATGAACTCCCTGGGAAGGAGCAGAGCTAAACAAAATGTCCCATGGAGGGAGGGAAGCCAGGACAGAAAATTCCCTCCTTCTGAATCTCCTTTGAACCAGTGCGGTTTTGTGCACCTGTGGCTTATCAGCAAGACATTTGCATTTTGCAAAGCTGGCTCGGGCTCTGTTTCCATGAGAGCTTGCTGGATGTTCTCCCGGTTTTACAGAGCCCCGGAGTATGAGTTCATGTAATCGTGTTTGATCATATGTTTGACTTCTAATATCGGTGCGTTTTAACACTTCCAGCAGGAAGATTCATCAGCACAGACCTGATCAGTAACAAACCTGCTCTTCTGACAGTAGTAAAAAATACCTATTAAGATGGCTTTACATGGATACGAGCAAAAATATATAAAAGCAGATGTCAGTTATTTAATTGGCTTAGTCTTTTGTTCTCTGCTGAGTCAGACAAAAAGCTCAGAGATCTGTCATTATGCAGCTTTTCTTATCTATGAAGTCTGAATCTATTATACTGAGGTAGCATGTTTTTAATCCACTCTGCTCAGTATGACCTCATGGCTGTGAGATTGCATTGTCGTATATAAACACTTAATTGTGTGGGCTTCATGTGGACACCAGGGGATTAAACATGATGGATTTGAACGTGAGAGAGCTAAATGCAGAGTATTGGCCTCATATTTTTTTTGTTTCTAGGGAGAGGACACAATACAATATGTATGTGGTGCCAAGCAACTCACATTTTATCTAGTACTGAAAGTAATCCATATAGAGGCAATGGAGTTCTTCATGGTTTGTCACCATTATAACAAGAATATAAGGTTTGCAGAGGTGCAACAGTTCACAGTTCAGATCTGTTTTTCTCAACTGATCAGTTGAACAAGTTAAAATTTGTTTTGTTAGTCGTTCTCCTAAAAGATATGTTTTTGAAGTTCTCTACTTTTTTTTTAAAACTTTCCTGAAATGGGGTAAGAGATGATATAGCTGAAATGATACTATGGTGACATAACAAAGAACAGTAAAGGTCAGACCAGATTAATTTGCTACAGGATCAGCTGGAGAATATTAAACCTCTTAACTGTAATCCTTTGATAACCAGTCCTATAATGTAATCATCAGTGTACATTCAATAACATCCATGTTAATTACTTTAGAATTATATGTTTCATTTTTAATCAAAAGACAAATTTTGAAGGATGCCAGCACCCTCCCCCACATCCCAACAGTTAAAATAACTCTTTTCAAATAAAAAGAGACTATTTTTATGAGGCGGCTGGGGAGAAGTCAGCCTGGAAAATATCCTTATGAAGGAAGCATCTGTCACAAGTCAAAATGTTATCACTGGTCCCTGGGGAGATCCAGTACAAACAGAAGTGAAATACTCGATGCTGAGATTTGACAGGCAAAGTGTGGATTTTGCAGTTTGGAGAGCGTGTTATCAAGCTGGATCTGAGCAGTTCACCCCGAACTTTGGGATAGCATATGAAGTCCTTGCAAATCGAGGTTTGGGGGAGGAGGAGGGTTTTTTTTTGAGCACAGGGAATTTAATATTCATGGAGAGGGGGCAGCTGCCGTGCATGGGATCCGCAGGAGCACTTTCTCACAAAGCGAGGAGCTGTGTCCCCAGCCGGCCGCATCGCACCACCGCCCACTGCCCCTCCTGCCGGCAGCTCAGCTGGGGCAGAGCCCACCCTCGGGGCTGCCTCCAGCCCGGCCGCGGCTGCCAACTGTGCAGTAGTTCATCTGCTGTGCGGACAAGCGCGCAGAAAATATCAGGCTGCGACCCACACGTTTCTGTAACCGTTCCGGAAATAATTAACCACCCTCTAAAGCAAGAGTGGGTGTGCTGCACAGCTTGTGTGCGCAAATGTCTTCCAGAAAGGTGAAAAAATGCTCCAAGTCTTAACTGAAAAACTAGGAAAAAAATATGTCCGCAGAGTGATCTGAGCCAAAACGCGGTTACGCTGAAACATTGACTTACTGGGGGCAGAGAAGTGCTGAAGTGCTTTGCAAGTCTGTCTGCTACTTCAGTGCCTAAATAGGAATGTTGAGGTGTAATTTTAAGCATTCACAGTGTAACTGTTAATACGCTGTTGGTAAACAAATTAGTAAAGCCCTCCCTTCTCTCTCCAAAAAAGCAGAGATTGAGCTGGACTGGATCTGCGTGGTATGGTCCAGCTTTTAACAGAAAGGGCAAATGCTGTTTTCCTTAAAGTAGCTTGTAAAGTCTCATAGTCCTTGGGAAAAGCACAATCCCATGGGTACTCTGAGAAAGAGTATTTATACATGACTTCAGTTCCAAATGTCCCGTAAAAGTCTGGATGTACCGAACTATAAAAATGTCCTTTTTGATCCTCACAATGTCATCAGTAAAATTTACTATTTCACTGCAAAATTTCAGGTTTCTATAACTCTCTACTTTCAACATCCTTTCTAGTGAAATTTCCTAAACAGAGATGGAGGTGGACAAAGGTGGTTCAACAGCAACTGCAGGGCTGAGTTATAAAGTTCCTCCAGAACAAAATAATCACTTACATTTCCTAAGATGGATGTTTGAAGGTAATCCAGCAGTGCGTTTCTCTGGCACCCCACTTTCTGGCAGTCTGTGCTTTCTGGACGGGTCCAGTATTTGCAGGAGGAGGTCAGGTCTTGGGAAATCAGGGTTTGGTGTGTTGCTCCAGCCTTCTGAGAACTCAGGTGAGTTGCCTGAAGTTTATCTCTGGCAGACAGCGTGCTGAGTTTGTGCTTGCCCAGTGTCCTCACTGCCAAATGCCCTGTTGTGCAGAGATGTCTCTTGTCATTAGGCCTGGTTTAATGAGTCCTGAGAAGAAGTATGTTCATTTGGGATGGGTTTCACGGTCAAGAATCCATATTGGTCCTGGCCAGCTAGCACAGGCACTTTGTGTCTAGCACCGCTTTGTGTCATAACAAAGTGCTGAAAGGACCGAGTCAGAGGTGAAAATGAGTTTGGAAGGTCTCTCCAAACTGGCTTGCAGCTTTTGGTGTATTCTAATTTTCAGGCCCTTCCTCATTCAATAAATAGTATGATCCAAACCAAATACTTCCATCAAAAACGAAACCACTCGGACAAACCCATGAATAAGCAGCATCTGCATTTTACACTTATGACTGATTCCAATATGTTATTGTCCTTAAAAAATAAAATAAAATAAAAACAGAAAGGAAAGTTGACCTCAGGAGCAATTCTTACTCTGTGTTGTGCTGTAATGCAATAGGATTTATAAATCTTTAATTGCATTTGGTTTGTTATAAATGCTTAATGATAACATGATGTCCAAATGGCTGTTGGAGGGTATTAGTGACTAGGCAGAGTTACAAAGCTGCAGTGCTGTAAGTAACCTAGCAATGGACAGAAGCTATAAAGGATTCACATCTGTTCTAAAAATGTGCCCTGGATAACGGGGTGTGTGTGCGTGCGTGCATGGAGATGTGTGTGTACATGGATTTACATAGCAATAATTTGATCAGCTTGCCTAGGAAATTTCAGTTTGTGTGGGAAAACTATGGAATCACTTGAAATTGCTTTTAATTAAACCTGTAAAGGTTCGCTTAGTCAAAGAAATGCTTGGAGCTCTCAACTTGTTCCTCTGCAGAACTGGTGACTCTGCTGGTGCCTTCTGCGCAGGCTGAGCTGAAGGGGAGGGGTGGGGACCTGTCCTTAGCACCCCCAGCCCCTGCACGCTCGCTGCCCCACAGCAGTCCTCCCAGCCTCTCCACCTGCAGGGCAGGCACATCCAGCCCTGCAGTCTCAGCCTTTACAGCAAAGGCTGCTATGATTCACCTGTTCCCTTTCTTACCCTGTTTCTATAAAGGAGGGGGTGGAGAGATAGGGGAGAGGAGAGGACCCCACCAGGGGCGATGTGTGCTTTTGGCTGAGTTGGCTCCTGGGTGCAGGTCAATTAAAAAGAGACTTTGTATAATATATATATATTTTTTTTGCATAAGAAGGGAAGAAAAAGCAGCACCAAAAGATCATGACTGTCCTCACTCGTGTGGCTTCCTGAAGCTCTTTCTCTGCACCATTTACCCTGCATAAATCAATTGCCAGAATATTAGTGCTTTGCTTCCTTGTTTACTCTGAAAGATTATGTCCCATTAGCAGATTTGTCTTGTAATTGAACTGAAGTGTAAAATGCCAATGTTCTGACAACCTCAATGGACAGGATTAACTGCTGCAGACATTTCTGTCCTCTTTTGAAACATTTTGATTGAGCATAATTAATCCAGCTGAACTGATAGGATGATGGATGCTTCCAGCCACTGTGGTTTGCAGAGTGAAGCAAGGCTGGACATATATATCACTGCAAGATAAAGAGGTAATGACAGACAATGGCTTCTGTTTTTACAGCATTTTTTTCTCTCCTTATGGCTACATCTCAGTGGCAAAGCATAAACCTCCCTCACTGCCCAATATCAGGTGTACATTCTTGTCACAACTTTTTCTGGAGCACCCTGAAAGCACATGTTTAGTTTTGATCCTGTGCCTGAACATCAGTTCAAAGTCAGGCCCTAACTGGCTTCAGCAGTGACAGTATGTGGGCTGCCACTGACCTGGGCACAAGTGCTACCAAGTGAGGATTTTTATTACCGCTGCTCTCGCAGGCGCCTTCTCTCTTTAGGGTTGCAGTGAACCATTGGCCTGGCAGGGAAAAGCTTCAGAAGGGGTAGAACATGTTGTTTACATGCTGCCTTCATCCAGCAGCAAAAAGGTTTTCTGTCCCAGGCTGGATTGTTGAGCCTGCGAAGTATATGAAGTTGCAATGCTCAGGGGCAAACTTTGAAGTTTTATAAAAGGATGGCATGGCAAGTTAAGCACTGATCGCTATTATTCAACAGCAACAATGAGAGTTCAGATGATCTGCATGCATAGACACATTTTTGAAGGACAGAGAGAGAACCCCAAAGAGGAATGACTGGTTATCAGGCTTGTCTGACAGTTGCTTGAGAAACTCTAGGTTACCATTCTCCTTCTGTCCAGCTTTGTCTTTGCCTTTGCTGTTTACTTACTATTTTCGTAATATCCTCCAGCCACACGTGCACCAAAGACTCAGGGCCAACGCAGTGACTGAGGGCTCGAGTGGAGTGTTTATTATATGTGGGATGATGAAAAAGGAGACATCAGTCTCGCAGGTACCCAGACTCAGGGTAAGAATGATAGAAATGTCCTGGCTTTGTGGTTGGCCTGGGTTATTAAAAGCTGTTGCTTTTAACCCTTTTTTATAAGCACTCAAAGATGAAAGGTTTTATCAAGTGAGGACAAATAGATGCTTTGTAATTCTTCAGGGCACAGCCTTCACGTTCAGTTCATGGAGGCGTCATTGTTCTAGTTTACCAGAAGTATTTGAGTCTCTTGTCCCTGACCAGAATTAAGTTAGAAACCTTGTAAAAAATGGTATTATTGTGGTTAGTTCCTCTAACCAATCCTGGAATTACAGAAGCATGAAACAATGAATAAAAGGAAAAAAAATCAGAAGATATGTGTCACCATGTGCATTTATTTTCAATTACTATGAATAGAAGACCATTTACTATCTGTTCCACGTGTGAAAACAACACCTACAGCTTGGCTCAACTCCTGGGGCTTCTGCAACCTCTTGCGCACCTCACACACCTCATGTTATAAATCAAGAGGCAAAATGAAATTATGCTTAAAGAGATCAAATGATTTGCTTCAGTTGGATTTCTGCGGGCAGCGCTGCAACCCTCTGCTCACTGGACTGGAAGGTCAGCAATAGCTTGGGGAGTCATATTCAGCTTTATTATATAACTTGTATCTCCGGAATTAAAGCTTAATCCCAAGCTGGATCTTGGAGTACAAATCAGACAGGACTTGCTTACATTATCAGTAACACAACTGCCCTGCTTTTGGATGGTACAGTAACAGGCATAAGCAATAGGGATGTTTCTTAATCTGAGCCACCATGTAAGGGAAATGAAGCTGCTAGTTCTCCTTTGCTGCAAGGCTACAGCAGCTGTCCAGAAAATAAAGGTTCTTGCCAGGACTTTCATGAAACAGAATTTTGTATGGCATCGGGTGCCAAACATGCTGCCGATAGAAGCAATAAATCCACATCCAAAACCTAAAAATAATATTGGGATTGTTTTAAATTAAGGTTAGGGAATATGGGTTTAATTAGACCCTGCATGGATTCTGAATAGCAATTATTACATATTTGTTCAGGTTTAAGTATTTTTATAGGATTTTTTTTAATCCTGTTAGAATATTTTTCCTATGGGATGGAGATCATCTTTGTGAGAGGAAGAATGGTCTTGTGGTTAAGGCTGGCCTGCGACTTAGGAGATCTGGGTTCGATTGCTGGCTCTGCCACAGACACCCTGTGTGAGCTTGGGCAAGTCATTTAACAGCCAGCCTTTTCTTCTTAAAATAAAAGTCCGAGGCCCATTTAAGCATCTAAAAGATGGGGCTGCCGAGAACTGCTGAGTGCTCAGCATTAAAAAGAGCAAAAAAAGAGAAGAAAAAGAAGAAGAAAGCTGGCTGCCTATCTAAGAGTTGTCTTCTTTTGGTCCCTTCAGTGCATGCTGAGAATTTCTGAAAATTTGTCCCTTCGTGTCTCTATTCTTCATCTGTGCAGCAGAAATTGTAACACTCCTCTAGCACACAGGGATTCCGAAAGCGCTCACAAAGCTGCAAATGGGGTTTAGGATTAGGATGAAGTTCAAATGATTTTACTTTGGCTTTTATGCCAGCAATGGGTGAAAATATGCGAGAAGTCATTGCTTCTTGCCAAACTGGTTACTCTACTGCCACAGCCCAGCCACCAAAAGGAGGAGGTGGCAGGACAGGCTTTCTGGTGGGAACGCACCATCTGGGTTCGAACTCAGCGGACTGGTGGCCTGAGAGCGGGGAGCCATGTGCATTTGTTTATTGCTCCCTCTGGCAGCCCAATTTTCAAAGCAGTCATGCAAAACTGGTTTGAACCAAAGGACAACTGCAGGAGATGTGGGGGCTCGGAAGGAGCCCCACCAGCTGTCAGCACCTGCACGGCGCTGGGCGAGGTTTGCGCTCGCAGCCCAGCAGCATTTGGTGCGATATTTTCCAACACAGCTCCTACTCCTGACCCCACTCCTGGCTGCTGAACCAGCACACACTGCTCAGAGCCTTGTCCTGACTGCTTCCCAGACTCCATCTATGACCGGTGAGCCAAAAATTTCAACTGTGACATCAACAGTTCTTCAATATACATTCACGATTCAGCACAGATGGGTTGTACAGGGCACTCAGAGATGTTGATGAAGCTCAGTCATACATTTGTTTAGTTATTTAGGATAAGAGAGAACAGGAAGGATTGATGTATGAAACTTCCTAAAACAGTCTGCCAAAAATTTCTGATTTAAAATGTTTTTACTGTCAGTCTCTTCTTATCCCCCTAAAAACAGTGAATGAATTTGTACTCACATGAAGGAATGTAACCTTGTCTCTCTCTGTTTTCATTGATCAAAACAAAACTGCTGATGTGTTTTGACAACACTACCTGCATCTGAATGTACACATGGGGGATGAAAGAAGTGTGACACATAGCAGATGTCACATGGTTAACACACAGGCAAGGCAGGTACAGCAACTGGCCCATACAACTACAAATCATACAAATGCAGTCAGAGAACACTACGGAAGTATTGGCGACAGGAGTGCTGGTGACAGGTGACTAACAACAAAGTAATTAGTAAATGAAATCAGGGTATCAGGGATTAAAATTTCAGAGATCAATAAGAACATGAAGGTGGGCAGTACATTCATTCAGGACGCACAGACTGAGACCCACAAAAACGTTCTTTTTTGAGGATACATACAGACAGCACCTGGAAAGGCATGTAACTCTTTTGAGTTAGAGAAAATATTTTTGAATATAGCAAGCTTATAGTTTTGTAAAGTCAAAGATCACAGATATAGGTTCATAAGGTCAAAGCATAATTCCATTTAGAAGGAACCTTCTGCTCAAAACAGAACCACAAAGCTAGACCACACCACTCAGGGCTTCATCTTCTAACTGAGTTTTGAATATCTTTGTGGGTGGGGATTTCACAGCCTCTCGGGCACCTGTTCACGGTCATGGTGATTTTTTTTTCCTTGTATCTAACTTGAATTACCCCTGCTGCAACCTGCGTCTGCTGCTGTTTGTCTTCTACGGTGCACCTCTGAGTAGAGTCTGCCTCTGCCTTCTCTGCAACTCCCCCAACCCCATTAAGTAGTTGAATATGGAAATTAAAGCTGTCTTCAGCAATTAAAGCACAAAGCTCTTCCTGAGCAGCCTTTAAGACAGATGTGCTAAGGACTAATATTTTCTCCTGCCATGAAGTCACCTGCTACAATCACCCGTGCTGCTCATGTGCTCCTATTCACTTGCTGTAGATAAGCAGCTCTGCATTTATTAATATTTTAAAATATTAATTGCCAGGGGCTCTGGCAAGTAGCTGATCCCTTAATTTGTGGGGGCTGGGAGAGTGTGGAGAAGAAGGATCACAGTGAACTTGGCTGCCTGTCCTTGCACTCTCACACTGGTTATGGGCATCTTCTGGGAACAAGGCAGTGGGCTGGGTGAATGGTTTCACATCACAGGGAACATTTTAGGGGTATGAATGCAACCTGTCTGCTTCCATGTTAGCACAAATATTTGCAAAGCTGCTCCAACAGCATATTGAAGCCAGGCGAGAGCAAACCTACTTCTTGCCTCTTATGCACTTTTCCTTGCCGAGTGTGGGCTTGCCCTTCTTCTAGTTACAGATGCTGGTACCTCAATATTCCCAATGCCAGTATGGTGGCACTGTGACAGTAGGAAAGGGAAAGTCTCTCAGTCCTGTGCCTGTTTCCAGTGGAATTTTTTCTTTTTTCTTTTTTTTTTTTTGTAAGCAGCATGTGCCCCAGAATGTGAAAAATGTCCCATAGGGATTTCCATCTGTTTCTGCTGGCCAGTACACCCGGGTTTCGCTCTGGAGCATGGCCAGAATAGAACATATTTCCAATATATTTCCTGAGTCACTTACAGTGGTTGGGTGAGTTTCCCTCCAACAGCTGTGTAAGAATAAAAAGATAAAAACAGAGATGTGGTGCTTGTGCCCACCCAGAGAAGAGGCTGTGAGCAGTGATACAGAAGCTGACCACTGGAGCCAGTGACATCCCGAAGCAGCAGTTCCTCATGATTATGGAAGGGGTTACAACTGACATTGGTCAGATTTAATTTGTTTGAAAGCAGACAAAAAGCACAGTGTAAACACCTCACAACACAGAGTGCTCACTATTTGTGTACTTTAAATTCACTCTGAGCTAGGATTTTGATTTTTCTTAATGAAAGTTAAACTCATCTTTGGAAGTACGGTTACATGGATATGGAAGTTTCATTCCATACTGAGCAAAATGTGAAGCCTGGGGAATTTCTTAGGCTTTCCACCAGCTAGGCTATCAATTTATCTTGGAGATATAAAACAAATTTATTACATTTTCTCATGGTTTCGTCGTTTGTAAACTTCACAACAAAAACAATTAGATTTTTTAATGTGCATTTAAATAAAGTTTTGTGAGGCCTCATCTTACAAAATGTTACATTTTTTTCCAACATTTTAACTGAAGGAGTAGAAAGAAAACAGGAATCTCCCAGGGCACCCAGCATCCTGCAGGGTTGGAGCTTTAATTGGGATCTTAGAGGTCAGAGGTGGTATTTTATACATCATTTGGTGCCAAATGCATGGTTGGCACCAAGCTAATCATCAGCCTCCAAGCAATGTTACAAGGGCAGAGTCAGATCAAAGAGATTTAAAAATGAAGAAAAGTGTATGAAAGCTTAGTATTGTCAAGGTACTCCACTGACGTGGGCAATGGAAGAGCCTGGTCTTTCAGACATAAAAACTAATGAGGGCTCTCAGGCTAGGAGATATGCTGCCCGATGGTCTGCGTACCAGAATTGCTCCAAAGACAGTTACTGCTAGGGAGAAATTCAGACGAAAAAAACACACCAAAACAAAAACAACTATGGATGCCTGCCTGGCTATGTCCAAAATACTGTTTGAATTCTTTAATCTATGATGATTTGAATGAATACATGAATACAAATGTATCTGAAATATTAACTTATGTCAGTAAAATCATTCGGAAATAGCCATCAACCTCATAGCTACCAATAATAACAACTCCCTGCTTCTGAGTTAATATTCTTTTTCATCTCTGGCTCTTGGGCTCAATTAAGCTACAGTGAAAAGAAATGATCTTGTAGGACTAAGAACTATGTTCCAAATATTCTATGGCACATATCTGAAAATTTCCAGGAACATCTCACTTTTAGCAAGGGTTCTCCCTTCTGTGCTCTTGGAAAGTTTAAAGATAAATCTCAGTTTATAGCTAAGAAACAGGCTAAGCTGGGTCACTTCATATGACTGATGGATTAGTTTTCTTTCCTGATTGATCTCAAGAAAGTCACTCAAGATTCATTTGCCAGAGGCAGACAGCTGAAATGAAGTTGTCCTTATTCGGTTCCCAACACACCAGAGGAACCATAACAAAAGTATCATCACTGGGCACTCCTTTAGTGCCTGTCAACAAGATACTGAAAAAGTACTTTATCAATAGGAATTAATTAGCTCATACAGTGTGAGGTCAGTGTTATAAGCCTGCTTTTAAAGTGGAGAAAATGAAGGTGCAGACAACTTAAGTGACACTTGACAAAACACTTCTGAATGATGGATAAAGCCAGGAATCCATTTCCCAGCTTCCTGTTCTTGCTTTGCCATGTCTTTTCCCTCTAAGTGCACTAGCACTGGTCATTGCTCAGGGAGATGTGCTGCAAAGTTTCTTTAAACTGATTACACAGTTTAAGCACCCTAGAAACAGCACCGATTTGCCATGTGGCCAACGTCGTTCAATTCCAGCTATAAAATCTATACTAATCCAAATCCAAACAAATGCAAGCACGTTTTCTTATTAACCACTTAATATTTGGTTCTTCCTTCCTTGTAAACACCTATGTTTTTGAACAATTCAATTTACACGTAGTCCATGATGAGATCTGTTTGCAGGTGGGCTTACATTCCCAGCCCTACTACACTTCCCATTTGCTTCTAGCACAGAACTGTTTGAACATGATACAGTCTCCAGTAATTAGTCTGCGTTGCTGACAAAGAAAAGGGGTTTGGTCACAGAGACAAAAGCATTTCAGGCTCCCCAGGAGATCATAAAGTTAGACTGTAATTCCATTGATTCATGACCTATGTGTTTCCACAGTAAAAACACAAAACAACATCACGTTTAGTCTCTCCGAATCCAAAAAAAAAAAAGAAAAAAAAAAAAAGAGAGAGTCTACCAGTAGACTGGAATATAGAAGATAAATGCTCTCACCATGTCTCTGCTGGCTAGATTTTTGCAGGAGGTGAAACATCATCCTTTCTGCATTTCTGCATTTGAAGAGGGACAAATTATTATGAATACTTTAAGAAAATAAATTAAAAAAATCTCCAGTGGCTTCTGGAAAGACAGAAGGAAAAACTGCCGAAAGTTGGACTCTTGAGGCTGTGCAGTGCAGAGCACATAGCTACTTCATTATACTTTCTGACTTGTTGTTGCTTCTGCTCTCAGACTGAACCTAGCATTAACTCTACCTTCACTACTTCCATAAACTATAAAATAGGCAACCTTAGTGTTCTGTCTGGATTATTTTTTTTTTTTAAGATAGGTTTCATAAGGCATTAGGAGTGTCATTGTTCTGAACAACAGAATTTATCTGGGGACATCGGCCCTGTGTGCCACTCCTGAGAGGTACTCAAAAGTGATGGAGGACCCCCTTGAAATGGCAAGTGCAGAGACAATGCCATGTCCATTCCCTCCTCACTCTCTGCTACTACTATTTAGAGAAGCAAACGCCTGCCCAGTATCTCAGTTTTCACTAGCCATTTTACCCAGGCAAATAATACTTACAAGTAAAAGGTATGGGGTTTGAAAGGTCTGTGTGTGTGTGGAGGAGAAAGTGGGTAGTAAAAACCTGTGCTTCACACAGACTTTGTAATGGCTATCATCTGAGTGAGCAATGACTGGAGGCCCAGTGGCATTCCTGGGCTCTTTCAGGAAGACAACCATTCACCTTTTATGTCCATTCTTGCAGTTGTAAGTGAAATCTTTGTCTGGTGGATTATTGCCAGTGCATTCCTGAAATGGGAGACTACTTTTGCTTTTGTGTAAGATGTGCATTCGTTCTTTTCCACATCAGTAATGCATTACAGAAAACAGCACCAAGTGTGATTCAAAAAGAGATGGGATTAGAGGTACCACACAGTACAAAGCATACCACACGTGCCAGACAAAGTCACAGGTTCAAACAATAAGCAGATGGAGACATAGCAAGAGGGCATGGGCAGTGCAGAAATGTACTTAGGAAGCTGACCTTAGTTATTTGCTGGAGTGTGACCACAAAAACAGGTTGAAGAAGTTTTGTATTCAGCAGCTGCATCATATAAGCCATTTCATAAGCTGATTAAGTTCTATCTTAAAAACAGTCTGTGCTCCCAGTGGAAGGTGGTTCCAGACTCTTCTTGCTCAGGTTGCTGGTTATGTGGTGTCCAGCTTAATTGTACTCATCATCATTTTAGTGTCATTTGTTCTTCTGCTAAGGCTTCCTTTAGTTTAAACAGTTTTCTTTCCTCTAGCATTTACCTCCAGATGTATTTACACAATCCTTCCTGCAGAACTATCATTTCAAGTATAAATAGGTGGAGGTCTTTAATTGCATCTCATAAGAGTAACCCTACTGTTAACAGTTTGACTTCTCTGTTACGGTCTGAATTTATTCTCCCTCTAGGTGAGTAACAGAAAGTATACTGACCCTCCTAATCTCACCTCTTACAGTGACATTGCCACTTCTGTCTCCTGGGGAGATGCCTCCAAACACACCCTAGGACTGATGTGAGTCTTTCACAGGTAATTCACACAGGTGCAACATAATCATACTGCAACTAACTCAGACAGTCCTTGTGCTCAGTTCTGCTAATGAAGTCTCTGCTCATATCACCACCCATGAATTTCCATCCATCACAAATGCTGGGTTCATGCACCATGGACAAAGCAGCTTGAGAAACATAGTAAAACCAATTGACATTGGTACACTGCCCTCCTGAAAAGCATCCAATTATTCTACAAAAACATACAATTTCAGCTACACACTTCCACAGAAAGCAGACAGCTTCTAGTGTGGAAGGTGGAATCTGTTAAATGCCAACAACCAGTCGTATCTGACAAGAAGTAAATCACCTTCTTTAATAGAAACAGAAATATGGGGAGGCAAAAGGTAATGAAGTTTGCTCTCTGCACCAGTGGTGCTCAGTATAGTCTTGTGAAACATGCCATGGGATCTTTAATGATGTGCTCTGTCATGAGTAAGAAGAATCTTTTCAATGTGACAGCTGAGGGATACCAGATGCTACTGCACAAAGCTCCCTAACTTCACATGAGTGTTGGTCCTGACTCAAAGGGAGTAGTGCCACCTACTGAATTGCCAGCACCATTCCCTGCAACAGCTGGATTTTAATGCCACTTATCTGGGTGAACCCTATGGTCCCACAGATGGTGCACTTCTCTTCCCAAGAGTAGCAGGTGCAGGACTCAGTGACTCATTTTGATGGTGTAGAGATGTGGCAATGGTGGAGGAATGTTACTTGCTGTACAATACTTTAGTGTTACCTTCAGAATGAACATGCCCATAGTTTCCATAAAAAAGGGATAGCTGAAGCTGGACCAAGAGAGTAATGTAACATTACTGTTTCCTTAAGAGAGGACAGGGTTCAAGACAATCATCTCCACAACCATGAATGTGCCTATCACACTGGAAGTTGGATATCAATTTCCTTTTTTGAAAATAATCCCCCAAATCTATTTCACTCTTTCGTTTACTCTACTCCTGCAAATTAGTCAGTCACACATACATCAGTTCTTGCTATAGCTGATATTACTGAGAGGTCCAACTCTAAGAACAGTCAGTAGTCATGAAGATTTTGCTTTCCAGAAGAAATGGGGAACACTCTCTCTCTTTCCTCCTACCATTGTTTTGGTGCTGTACAAAAGTACACTAAAAGTTCTTGAATGGTCTACCTAGTTTTTGTTATTCTTTCACCTTAAAAATATCAGAAATGTATTGTTTTTACTGGTTTTGTTGCATTCATTTCTTGAGAAACGCCTAAGCCTCATCTTTTGGGATGATTAACTGACAATTAACCCAAATTAGTTTATACATTTGTAAAGACTAATTTAGCTACCCACAAGTATTTGTTTCAGGATACCACAATTTGTTCAAAATGGAGCAAAATATCAAATCTATCTATTCTTGGGGTTGATTAAGAGGTAGCAGCTCATCACTGTTGAAGATGTAGTGGTTAGAGCTGGTTTGAATATTTTTGGAAGTCATTTTACTGCAGTAAACCCAAAATTGTTTCTTCTGAAGTATCTTGGCTACGTCAAACTTCTGGTGAATCGAAGGCTGGCTTCCAATGGAACCATGCCTAGATTCATGATGGGCTACTGGGGATCTGAGGGCTTCCAGTGCTGGCGATTCCCAGGCAGCCTCTGCTGCCAAGCTCATCCCAGTGCAGCAATTTGAAATTTGAAATAGGAACACGGGTGGTGGTGGAGAACGAGAGGAGAAAATATAGAAAAGACATAGAAAGAATTTTAAACAATCATAATTAAATTTAGCTCATCTCAAATATCAGTTTTCCCATCCAATAGTATCTCTGACATTGTCAGCTTATTTGTTCTCCAGCCATTCATTGTCTCCTGTAGGCACTTACTGCCAAACTAATGACAACCAGCTCCTCGGACAGAGCCAGTGGGTGGACGTGGCTGGGTCCAAGCTGAGAAGGTGCCATGGGCCCAGCTGAGTTCCTTGGGGAGATGGCAGAGTGGTGAGATGCGCTTGCAGAGGCGGCTTTCCCAGCCAGCTGGGAGCAGGGCTCTCATTTTGACAGCTGCCTCCACAGAGCTGCAGGGACTGACTTCGAGCACAGCTTTGGTCTTCCATGAAAGAGTTCTGTGAGGCTTTGATAGACCAAATGCCTCTGCCTCTTCCAGAAATCCATTTTTTAAGCTTTATTCTTGCCTTATAAGGAACTGGTGAAACCCTGTGAGCATTTCCACCTCTGAAAAGTTCCATTTTAGGGAGCATGAATCAGTCAATATTTGCATCTGTCCAATGTCCCACAAAACTAATAGCAGTGTATCACTATCATCAGTGTGTGTTGGAGAGAAACGAACAGCAGCAGCTTCAGACCTCTTGGTCAGCTCCTGGCAGGTAGCTTGCCTGGCATCTCCAGTGACTCTGAAATCATAGAATCATAGAATGGTTTGGGTTGGAAGGGACCTTAAAGCCCATCTAACTCCAACGCTCCTGCCATGGGCAGGGACACCTTCCAATAGACCAGGTTGCTCAAGGACCCATCCAACCTGTAGATAAATGTCTACACAAGTCACAACACATTGCTCTTAAAGATCACCCAGTGCTCTTCAGAAGATAACACATACTTGACAAATACAATCTACCACCGAAACAGAAACAATCTCACAGTATTTGCTACTGAGAAAGAAATAACTAACCCTACTGATCCACATAAAGTAATTTGAGGAATCTTGCTCGGAGATGCTGTTTGGATGCTATACAGCACTACAGAGCACTAACGAAAAAGGGACATTTAGTATCAAAGTTGCACAGTTCCTTGTTAATTTACTATCTCCACAGGCACAGCATGGGCTGGTGTAAACTATTATGCAGCACTGTTGGATGAAAGGGTCTCATGGAAAACTCTTTGCAAGATTTCTATTTGTTTGTTTGTTTGTTTTCCTGTCTGGGACTGTTACTGCTGCCCTCCAGAACAAAACAGGGGTCGGGAGTAGCAATGGCATTGCCGTGTTCTTCAACACTAGTTGGCAATTTCCTAAATATTTTGGTTTTCAAAGCTGCTTTCACTCCCTTCTTTTTTCTTCTCTCAATTGCACTTTCTGTCAGTCATTTGTGATAATTCTGCTGCCCTAATAGTGGTCAAACAAATATAGGTAAATACCAGGAAATATGTAAAACTTTCCAGCCCATGTTGAGTGGATTTAGGCAGAAGGTCAGCATGGCAAATTACTCATGTCAGAAGCAGGCACTGGGTTAAACTACATTCCAGTAAGTCCCTCAGGTTTTGACAAAGAAGATGGTTTCTGTGTGAGGAAACAACTAGAAAATAATATCTTGGTCACATCTGCCAGACCTTCATACCTCTGAAGTTCGGTTGTATATACAATGTTCTTCGTTTGCATTCTTATCTCCACTGTGATTTATAACTTCTCATGAAAGCATTGCCTTGTAAATTTTTATTCAGACTGTAGGTGTAGAATATATTTATTTTAGGATGCTTTAACAAGAGGAAAAGAAGCCTAAAGTATTTCAAAGATATGTTTGACTACCTGGCCTTTACATTCCTTCCTTCTGGAATGAAGAGTTTGCAAAAGAAACTGTCAGAATAAGGACTTAACAGCCTGTCAGCTAATGAGAAAAGGAGGATATGGATGCAGGAGATATGGAAGAGAAAAAACACCATTTGGCAAGATTCCCTTTAAAAGAGAAGAAAATGAGAAGGCACAAATGTATATAGCGAAACAACAGCAAAAAATGCCATTCACAAATTTCATTTTGAAGGGAGTGAAATACCTCATGAACATGCAGAGACATAAGATGAGATATTTAGATAATTGACAGTACTTTTGTTCTCCAAACTTAAGAAAAAAAAATGAATTAAATAGTTTATTCTTCCTCTATATTTTGGGTGTGAGCCTCATGTTGCATTGGCTTATAACACATAAAAATCTGCCCACTTGTACCAACATAAGCTATTGTAGGAGGGAAGGAATTCAAGAGAAGGAATGATAGTTCTTGCTAATTGGGACCCCTGGAAGAAAGAGTCCAGATAGAGGAGTGAAATGCTGGTCAGTAGTAGTAAAACATGTTAAACTACAGGATGGGATAGTGTCCAAGTCAGGATTTGCAAAGGAATATTTAGTTTGGGAGAGATCGTGATAGATTACAGGAAAGTGAGGGGTCACCCTGCTAGACAAGAGAATAGGGATTTGGCCCACTTAGTGCTGTGATAGTCATTTATTCTGCTCTTTGGTCTGCTGTAAGAAGTCAAGTTCCTGCTAAAGTCAGTGGTTCCTTCCCCCCAGTCTGAGTGAGGCAGAATCCAAGAGGGGGTTTGCAGAGGCTTTTTCCAAACCAAGGCTCAAAAAAGACTTTTTTTTCCTAATCAATAAATTTGTCTTTTGTCGCAGTGCAGTTTTCTGTCTTATTTTGTCTCTTCATAAAGAGAAGTTATTAGTTTTCCTCTGATACCAACACTGCATATATTCTGTATATAGAGCTGGATCTATAATTCATGAGAATGAAAACAGTGGCATTAGAGAGAAAACCTGTCATAAATTAAGCTATTAGGCTTTTAAATGAGCAGTGATGGCAGCGTGGGGATGCAGAACATTTATTACGATGCTAAATATAAGGATAATGCTAAAAGGTTTTCATCAATACTTGTTAAGAACAAAATACTGAAGGCATTTTGAGCTTGAATTTTTGTTCTCTGTAAATTGCATTAATGGTTTCTTTCCTTTGCTTTTTCTTTTTCTGAGTTTTTTTGGGGGAGATTGTCTTTGGCCTTTGAAATCAAATAGCTTTCTACCACTCACTGCAGGATGGCTGCAGTTTGAAGCTTGGACCTTCCCCCCTCCACATCTCCCCCAGCAGCAGCACTGAAGACAACAATTTTAAACAGAGGGTGGAAGGAAGGGGCTGAGGCTGTTTCACAGATGCTCCTGAAGACCCCTCATTGTATGATCGAGTTGTTTATGAGGAAGTTTCTCAAAAAAGTGCTGCAGCTCTAAGAGGTGGGAGAGACAGAGATAGTGCCAGCGGTGCCAATGGGCTGAGAGGGGACGGCTCTCTCCTGGGTCTAACCTCACAAGTCCCCTGTTGCATTCTAAATTTACTTCCTATATGTTTATGGGTGTCCCAGCACATCCATATTCCAGTCCCTAATCTCATTTGGCTAAATGCTGTCACCACTTACCCCACCACAAAAGTGGGGTACATATGATGACTTATTAGGAACCTCTAAAATTTGTTCTAATCTGATAAGGCAGAGAATTCATTCCACTGGTTTAAGCTGGACTTGCAAAAGATCAGGCTTTTACCACACTAAAAACAATCAGAAAAAGATATTGTAAGATGAAATATGAAAGAAAAATAAAGCTTCAGCTTGTGTAAATCACTTGGAGCTGTGCCTGAGGTTTTCTATGTGAAGCTAAATATGATAGTTTTCTGTGGGAGTTGAAAAATACAAAAGTTCTCCTGGGATATTGTAAACATAATTCATGTTCACTCAGGCAACCACTGACATCACTTCCGCCGCGCAGAGAGTCCAAGGCACTGAATGTGCTGGGGCTTTGTTAAAAATAGCAGCTTCATAAATCTGCCCATTCCTTTAATTAGGCAGCCTTGATGACAGGATTAAGATTGAATACTTTCATTTCAGATTGGTTAATGAAGTGCTTTCTAATATTTTTATCTTGCATACAATGGGCTGCCCTCAAAAGGTATCCTATCTGCTGAGATGTACCCACTGCGCGGTTATTAATTGCTTCAGCTATGGCCGGAGTGGAAAAACTTCCTTATTGAAAGGTTAAAAGGGAAGATTATGTAGACATTTGATTATCTCCTATTGTGTTTATAGACTACAAACAATTTGCAGACAGATGAGACTATACTGCTCTGCTCATTTTTTTTAATTAGTTATTTAATAGAGCAAACATTTGGTCAAGATCAAAGAACATTTTCATATTGTGATTTTCTCCTCTGTCTAGCTTCTAATGAAATATCATTAGTTGAAAAAAGAGCCAAACAAGCTCGAAAAGAACAAAGTCATCCACAAATACTGTCCTTCTATTCTGGGACTGAATCTCTGCATGGATGCAAGAGATGAATTTGGTGCATCTGGGGAGAGCCTAGCTAGCTGCAAGCAAGTTTCCACCAACCCAGGCTGCCAACCATGCTCAAACCACTCATAGGGATGTAAAGAAACTTAATTGCCCATTCCAGCTAAACTATTGCCCAGGGGATTGCAAATGCCAGGAGATTTCTCTGATATATAGGAGATACAATTTATCTAATAGTTGAGCTGTCAACACTGTCCTATATGAGATTGGTGGTTACTGGTGTGGCCAAACATGTTACTAAACATGTGCTTAAATCCTATTCATTATGTTCAGTTGAATGCTTTCCCGAATCCCGAGGAGTATTTATCATTTGTGTGTTGATGGTGTCCAAAACCCGCTGTTAAAACACAGAGCCCCACAGAAGCCCGGGAGGAACGTGCACAAGAGAAGCAGCTCTGCCTTGCTCTGACGGGTCAGCGGACTGTCAAAAGAAAAACTAGAGGTGCTTGTATGAAACAATAACATGCAAATCCAGGCCAGGGAAAAGGAGGGAAAATCGTTTTTCCTGCTCCTGAGCAAATGCCTGTGGTGGCCAACTTCTGAACATCTGGTCTCCCAGTGTGTTTTCTCACATCATGCCAGTACCTGACTGGAATAAACAACTTTATCTAGATCCTTGTTTCTTACCATCAGATGCCGATAAGAAAACTTATTCCTATCAGCGTGAGATTCAAGCAGAGGGAAGAAAGATTTATGCCTGTTTGAAACCAGCCTCCACCCTGCCTAATTGTTCAGCGCTGTGGAGAAAAGTGAAGTTTAATCATGCAGATTTTTATTTTCCAGGAGGCTGTAGATCACAGCATCGACACTGCTCTCACCACCCACCAGGCAGTCAGCGTACAGTTCCAGTTTGTTTTTACGTGTAAATGACAGTGTGCTTCCCCTCTGCAATTTACTGTAACGCTGATATTTTGCACTTCTACAGCTCCTTTCCTTCCCCGAGCTCTGACTGCTCAGGAAACATGAGTATGTTAAATATTAAGCCAACAACACGCTCCAGAGGTGAGAATAATTTATATTCTGATGGGCCAACCAGGGCGCAATCCCACACTACCGTTCTGATGGCATTTTGAGATGTTTCCAGACCCATTTATTGCCTCCTGTTCAGAACTAGTTGCCCACCCAGCTGGATCTGAATGTAGCCAGTGAGGCCACGTCACAGCCTGAGCCTTGCTCTCCTCCTTCTCCAGCATCCTTTCTCAGCTCTGTTTTGGACAGTGTAACTGGCACAGCTGCAATGGCTGTCAGTGCTGATGCTGATAAGAGGGGGAAATGAGATAGGAAAAGATCAGCTATGATACGAAGGAGAGGTTTAAAGCATTCCCCTAAAGAAATATCAAAATGGAAGTAGCTCTGGAGGTGAAGCCACCATGGAACCTGCAGGATTAGAGCCCAGCTATTCTTGTTTCTATTATTGTCTTCTAACCTTTGAGTCACTTTCAGTCATAGATACCTGCAAACTTTACATTTTATTTGCAAGCCTTTTATACCCTCAGCTGTTTAAACAGATCTACTGCCTTGGATGGAGAAATATATTTGGAAAATTACCAATTTTCAGCACTTTTAAGACCATTCAAGCTGTTGAAAGTCTCTTGTCACATATTCAGCTTGACAAAAATTCTTTCCTGTAGGTGTGTAGATTCCTTATAAGAGTTAGGGAGCTGGGTTCAATTTTTGCTTAGAGTAGGCTCATCATTCAGCTTAGAGCATCCCCCCAAACCACTCAAAAGACAAATGCATACTTACTAGCAGCGCATTACTATTATTACCATCTTGCATCCAAGGCAAGCTTGAATATAATAAATCAATTTTAATTTTCATATTTGAGAGAGCTTTACTATGTTTTTTATATCATTGAAATGGGTGAATTTTTACTTTTTACTTTTTTTTTTTTTTTTTGTGCTGAAAAGCTGTTTGGCCAGGCAGTGTCCATCCTCCCCCACAAATGGGAGCGCAAGTGTGGGGCTCACACATGTACACACACACTTAGAGTTTGGTGTCAAGCATTTTTGAGCACAGTAGAAATGGTTATTTCTTTATGTGCAGGCTCAGAAGCAAATTCAGTCTGAGTAAAACAGATGAGATTCCCTTTAGTAAACCAACCTCTTTCATATAAAACCAATTTGATCTGGGGTTCCCAGCTTGAAAAAAAAGCTGACTTGAGCAGTTTAAAAGTTCAAGTGAAGTGCATTAGGAAGCTCTCAGTAAAGTTCAGTATGACTGATGGTCTCTGCTACGGAGAAGCACGAGTACTGGAGTCTAAAATGTTTTCCCATTGCAAGCTTTCTCCTTTTATCACTTCCAAGACAGAACAGGTGAGATACCCTGCCCTGTGCTTGGCTAAAGAACAATTCCATTAACCTTTCATACTTGTGAGTGCCATACCTTTATAAAAAGTAATGACATCCATTTGTGGAGCTGATTGCAATGGGATAACAATATTACAAAATAATCATACAACTATTTTAAGCACCCTATTATTTTGGCCAAATGTAGCAAGGGCACTGTGAACAAGAATTACCTACCACCACCTCTGCCTTATCTTTTGAGCATGTCTGAACAGGAGATTAATTTCTATAATACCTCCATTTAGCATGATAACAGAAAGAAAATAGCTACTCTAAGGGGATGTGATATCTAAGTGTTTTGACATGTCTCTCTGCTTCTTTAGGCTCTCCTACTATATCCATTCCTATGATACCTGAGCACCTTTTGACCTTCAAAGAAATGAGAAATCATTCTTTCTTTTTCTTTCTTTCTTTTTCTTTTCTTTTTTTTTTTTCTTTTTAATGTTAATTAAAACACCCTCCCATTGCATGTCAAAAAATCACCTACTAAGCAAGGGCCAGTAGATACTAGTTGGCAGCATTCCTTAAAAGTGTTTTCCCTAAGAGCTGATTTGGTTTGGTGCTTTGAGGAAGAAAAATCACCTCAAACCTTCTGCAAGAATACAGGCACATATAGACATGGAGAAGTTTAAGCCTCCATGTTGTCTGATGTGCTACCTTGTCCTCCCTGGTACTTCAATGCTAGTTAGCAGTGGAATTCACAATAATGATATCACAGTCCCATGACCTCAAATGATTAGAGAAGCACTTCCATAGTAAGTACAGACACAAATCATTTCATTACAGACACAAGCCATTTCAGACAATGGCTTCTTTGGAAGGCTAGTCTTCAAAAGGATTATGTATGACTTCCCAGCCTCAGTCCAAGTGACTGTCAGAGCTCTGGATTTCTGCTTCCCCTCTTTGTTTCTGCACTTTTCTTGTAGCTCCCACCCCTGTGCTCCATGTGTCTGTGCCCCTCTCCTCCACTGCCCTCTACTCTTCACCATGATGAGGAGACGCGTCCAACCCTCATGAAGCTCCACAAAGCACGTAAATACCTCTGAGGAGATGATCTGACTATTCAAAAGGGTGACCAGAGAACATTTTTTTCTAGGATTTCTTCAGGCAAAGTGCTAAAGTTCATCCTCCTTTGCCCCCAGACACCGCCTCTAACAATAATTTTAGGTTCAAAGGTTAGCAATGAATGTTTTCCTTCTCTCTCACCTGTTGTCCCTTCCCCCTCTGACTAATTTTGGCCGCATTAAGTCATGTTTCTCACAACTCCAATCCCAGCATGTTTGCTGGCACAGTTTCAGCTATTTA
Organism: Anseranas semipalmata; assembly: GCA_013399115.1. Lineage (NCBI taxonomy): Eukaryota > Metazoa > Chordata > Aves > Anseriformes > Anseranatidae > Anseranas > Anseranas semipalmata. Next base: position 1,166,476 of record VXAA01001163.1, on the reverse strand, counting down.
GGAGTTGCCTGGAGGCAGTGGACATTGTGATCCTGCCTCACCTGCAGTTAAGTGCTGCTCAGTGCTGTTTGGAGCTGCGGGCAGGTAGCACTTGATTGCAATAAAAACTCTCTGCACTCACGTACACAAAAGTACCAAGGCGTGTGTGTGTGCATACATGTTAAATAGGATGTTCATAAAATGCAATGTGCTAGACTAATCACTCATACTGGAACTGGGAAAAGCAGAATGGAGCTTTAAATCATTATTTTTTCTTCAAAATGCCCTAATTAATAGAATCTTTTCCATTAAGTACAGTGGCCACATCTAGAGGAACCAATAGAATAATTTGCCGTGATTCTTCTTTTTCTGTCTATCAATTTCTGTCCCACAGATAATCTCTTATTTTTCTCCTGTTATGATACTTGCATTGGAAATAATAGGTGGATAGTGAATAATCTGAATCTTATGTGTATTTAGTAACACAAACTAAGTAAAAATACTAGCACCAGTGAGTGCTGGCCTCATCTTTTCCTTTACAGGTGAGTTGGAGATCGAGAATAATTATATACACTTTGATCTGGATGGAAGGGACAAAAAAAACCTGACCTGTAAGCATGAAATTAATTCCAGTTGAAATTCATATGATGTAACTCTAGACATTAACACCTTTCTGTATCTTAGTGACCAATTTCTATTGGTGTGGAGATCTGGGATCTAAACTTTGTTTCCTCCAGACCTTTTACTCCAGTAGATTAATTGTGCTACTTTCATAAATATGTAAACATTCTCTAGTGGACAAATGATTTTACCATCTATCTCTTTGACTAAAGCCTGTAGGTTATGAGGGAAGAAAAGCTGAAGGAAAAGAGGCTGACTTGATCCAAGAGGAAAATGACTAATTTAGGAAGTAGAAAGAGTCTTGTTTTTTTGATAGAAGTAGCACACTTTTCTGTTATCATATAAGGAAATTCCCTCCATATATAATGCACAGAATTTTCCCTAATACAAAATTATCCCCTGTGCTTATGAAAACCACGCCTGAGCAAAAATTTTCTAAGCTATCCTAAATGGGATGTAATTATTATTACCAATTGAAAACTGATCCTAAAGTCCCAAGGTGGTGCATTATATAGAGATACACATTCAGAGAAAGCTCATAACCAAAATGAATCAAAAAAAAAAAAAAAAAGAGGAGAGCAAAGACATGGAAAATAATGCATTGTAGATCTTGCTGCTCTTTAGAGTCCCCTAAAGTGTAGTGCTATGAACTTTCCACTTGATTTTTTTTAATTCTTCAGCAAATATTCAGATAAAGCTGAATAGTAAACACTTGGATTAGTCCATGGAAATACTCTTTTTAAATGAATTTTATTAGGCAGTAATTTCCAGAAGGAAATATCACAGGGAACAATCCAGCACTGTCAGTGAGGGAAATAAAGTAGGTGACCCGCTAGACGTTTTACAGCTCTGAGTAGTTTGCTTGTTTGTTTTTTATCTATCCTATTACAAGTCTTAACTGTGGTGCTTCTGATGAATCATATGCTAAACACTTACTGTGCTGCAGTTTACACAAAAAAGTTATGTAGCAAGGAAGAACCAATTGCCTACCACTCACTTATGCTATTTATAACTAAAGAAAACACAAGGCATCCATATTAATTAACATCTATTGAAGAATATGTTAAACAGCTCGATAATCTGCTGACTAGAGAAAGGAGCTTGTTTGTTGACATGTCACAACACAGACACTAGTAAGATGTTTCTAATTTTCAGGTTCATTTCTGAGAAGAAAAAGGAAGTCTATAAAAAGTTAAAACCTGAAATGATTTATCATTATTATTATTATTTTTTTTTACATTAAATAGTGCATGAACATACATGACTTTTTTTTCTGATGTTTACAACCTATCTTTCTAGAACTGGCAAGTACTAGAAAATCCAAAAAATAAAGTGAACAGATATGGAACTGTTAAAAAAAAAATAAAACCACACAAGCTTTGAGTGCTTCAAGAAACTAGTGAAAGTTAGGGCTGATGGTCACTAGATTTAGAGGCATGATTTGAAATGTCTTTGGATTTTGGGAGATACTGGTTGATAATAAGCTGTGCAGAAAAGGAGAACAAGGACAACTTTTTCATTCTACATTTGGGCCACATCCCCTTCAGATACTCCACTAAAACCATCACAGCAATGAATGGGTGAAACACTGGCATGTGACAGGGAGCTCTCTACACCTTCATGAGTTCCAGCCTTATTTATCCTAAAAATTTGTCCCGCAGAAACTGTTTTTCACTGGATGGAAGTGTATTGCAATTGGGTTCATGCCTTTCAGGTTGTCCTCTGTCCAACAAGAAGAGTGTAAGTGGATTTTAATAGGGAATATTTCCCCTGCCTTTTATTTTCCTCTTCTTCCCAGTCCCTAATCTGCCTTAGGTGATAGGTGAAGGACAGGGCAGGTTAACAACGGAGTTTCCTGAGGTTCATGCTGTGCAGCTGTTCACAGGGTGTTCTCTTACCAGCGGTGCCCAAGAGACAAACCAACAAACACAAGCAGAGGTAAAAGGTCTGCAGTGGGCAGCTGGACCCTGGGTGATTCACGCAGCTATTGCAAGGCCTGGAGGAGCTGGGCCAGCCACACTCCCTTGGGGTCAACGCAGAAATAGGATCCCTCTCTAAGAGCAATGATAAAAATGGTTTAGGTGGGTGGGAAGAAGGTGAGAAGAGAGCGTGAAAGGTATCTGTAATACAGCCTGGGAGGTAAAGCCTGCTGGAAGCTCAGAGAGATCCAAACCCAAAATAAAAATAGAAGATGGGAGATCCTCAGCTCATGTTTCATGAGGAAATCAATCAAAGCGACGAAGGAGCAGGGGGGACAGCGCAGACTGAGGCAGCACAGCAGGGCACAAGCACTGCAAGAACACAGATCTCGTCTTTCTGCCAAGCTTGGCTCAGGTTTCATGGCTGCCCTAGTGCTTCCAGTGGGAACACTCAGCCTAGTGTGAACAATTTGGAAAGTCCCAGTTATGTTTCCATTATATCCTTCCTTTGACCCCAGCATCCCACCAGTTTCGATGCACAAGCATGTCTCAGGAACAGCAGCTGGTAGACTGGATGCTAACTCGCAGGTTTGCAGAAGGGAGAGTAGCTGTATTTGGACTTGAAGATAACTCTTTAATTTTAATTAAATTAAAAAGAAATTAGCTTGTGTGATGTAACATAAACACAGTTCTTGTGCCTTTCAGGGTAAGCAATCAGGGAAGGTTGCAGAGCCAGCCACTGCCCAGTGGAGGAAATCATATAAAGCATTTGTCAAAACTTTAAGATATGTCTTAACTTAGCACATCTGTCCTTAAAACTGAGAGTGTAGATGAAGAATATATGAATTATTTCTACATGCTGCAATTTCCATATATAGAAATATTAGCTCTGTACTGATCTTCCGACATGCTACTGTTTGCCTTTTCTATCTCTAACTGCTGTGACTTTTGGCAGATGTGTACCTGCAGGAGGACAGTAACTGGAAATCAGTTGAAATTAGGCAAGAAAAGAAGACAAGGACCGGTGCCAATGGAAGGTATGCAGTCCTCATGAGAGCTGTACATTGGCTGTTAACACACATGCTTTCCACGCACTGAGCATCTTGCAAGTACTGTGACAAGTCAAGGCAACATATAGCTAGTGTATAGCTGAAGTTTCCAAATACCCAATGTCACATTACATCACTTCTTAGTGAGTAATGTTCTCTCATGTTAAGCAATGTTATAAGCATTACTCTGTTATTTCAAAAGTTGCCAAGTGAAAAGCTCTGAATTTTTAGAGGTTTGTATTTTTGTTTTGTTTTTAAAGCTTTTTTTTTCTTTCTTTCTTTCTTTTTTTTTTTTTTTTTCAGCCAGATTGGGTTTCGTTTTTATTTACCTACAACATTGTAATCTACTTTCCCTGAAGTGCGGATGTAAGTGCTTCCAAAACCGTGGGCATGAAAAGCCAAGTCAGATTTTTATTGGGTACTAGGCAAGGAAAGTGGTAAATAATAGCCTTGCTAAGTGTTTGATGGGCAAAGCAGAGCCAATAATTTTTACTCACAGAATTACACTCTTTCTGCTCACAGATGAGTTTGTTCTACATCAGGTTTTCACGCACACATACAGCAGTTTGTATTCTTGCATTGATAAGAAAACAGTTTCTGCAAGCAATCCGTCTCTCAGGTGGTTGGGAATGGTAGGGTAGGCCACCAGACAAGCTGGGAAAACACAGACCAGATGAAACTGCAAGTTCAGACCCCTCTGAGCAAGAGGAAGACCTGCAAAAATCAAGCAGCTGCTGTGGGTTCATCTTCCTTAAGGGTAAGCGCCTACATTGGAAATGTCTCCACTGGAGCCTTCTCTTAGTCTCCTTTTAGAGTGAACAGAGAGACAGGGGCACCTCCAATTTGCACCTGACCAGACGTGCACTAGCTGCCTAGACAGCAAGATGAGTCCCGCCCAAAGAGCCCACCGTGAGCTCCAGGGGTGCGAGTGGACAGGGCAGTATCATACTTTGTCCCTCTCTTTTCCAATGAGCCAGACATTGTCACTAGGAACCTTGCCTTAAGCCCACATCAAGATCCCTCGTGGGTTTTATTCCTCCACGGGGACCGTAGAGGACTGACATCTAGCACAGCACCACAGTCGCAGTGGGAGTGGGAGAACAAGCTTTCGGGTAGGCTAGAATGTGTGCTGGATGGATACAAGGCAGCTAATGAGGACCTTTCTACTGATTTCAACAGGAAGCTGAACTCACTTATTTTACCCCCAAATCTCTAAAATGCTCTGACAGCCAGTTTCACACAGCACAGTTGCAATCACAAGATCTTAACTACTGGGTACAGTGCCTCAAATCTGCAGTTTTGCTGCCCTTGTAGCAAAATTTCCTGAGGCTTCCAGTGAGCAAAATATAGTATGAAAATATGTGGAGCCTCTCCCTCCCCTGGGAAAGGATTCAGGGAGCAGCTGAATCCATACACCCGCAGACTCCTCCAAGTTGCAGAACATTGCAGCATTTGCCGGTGCCAGATATTTCCAAGATGTGGGTTCAGAGGAATGAATAATTCAGATTGCTTCATCTATCAGCTGAATGGCCTATTTTAAATAACATGATCTGTGTGTAGTAGTGGGGGGCAGGAACCTCGGTTTCCTTTTGCTTTTAAGGTCAAAGATTGAATCATGTGCTAACTGCTGTTACGAGCTGTGCCTTTAAACATGCCCAGAATTATGACCTTTCAATTGTAGTCTAAATACTGGGTTCAGTTATAGGATCATCTTAGTGGCCTGTGCATGATTTATAAAGTCACGTGTCAGTGAGTAGTAAAAGGGATTTACAGCAGATTGTAGGTCAAAAGGGTTAGGGCACACTGGAAATATTGAAAACAGAAGTAAATTTAGCATAAATGAATGTACTAGATATTGAGTGGATGCCAAAGCATGTATGGGATTTAAGCCATTGTTTTCTATGGTCCTGAGCCAAAGTACAATGTATAATGGTCCCAGATTGGTGGATTTATGAGCAAATTATTAAAAAAAAAAATCAAAGCTATTAAAAAGGGGAAAGAATCTTAATGTCACTTTTCTGATAAACATTAAATTAATCGAAACCTAAATCTCAAAAGGAAAAAGAAATCTTTCAATAGGTAAGTTTATACACTTCAGAAAATGTCTAAAGAGCTATTTACACTTACAAAACCCACATCTTTTACATCCGTATACTTGGGTTGCACTTAGCATTTTAACTTCATCCTGCAAAATCAGCAATTTATTTAATTCCTTGCAAAGCGTAACTGCCCATAACACAGACTCCAGCTATGCAGTATTTTAGTAATAAGGTGATAGCTTAATTATGCAATACTGATAAGAAACCAAAGAAAAGTACTTGACTTATTCATTAAGTTACCTGATTCCCTTCTCCTTTTTAATGAAACAGTTAAAAAATACCACCAAAAACATGAAACAAAAGCTTAACTAAAGTGGCATCTTGTGTATTTTCTAAATTCCTTGCTGTCAGCAATAAAAGAAAAGCCTCTGAGGCACAGAAACTTCAGAGCCCAGAATATCCGAGGGTGTTGGAGATGAATAGCCATGACGCCTTACACTAACTTTCTCTCTGTCTCTTTTCTTTGCCAGTTCTGCTGCAGAAGAACTTGGACTTTCAGATTTTCATAGCAAAAGGTTCCCATTTCCTTCCCTTTTTAGCTGGTTCTGGATGGGGATTATCCTAATGCTGTCTTGACAGTTTCCCACTCCCCTTCCTCCTGCCCCCATCTCTCATTTTAGGACAGTGCATAGCTTCTGGGAGAGTTTTCTCACGTGCTATTTCAGTCTGATGCGTCTATCCTTCTTATGCTTTCCTTGTTTTTAATATCCACCTTCCTGTCCTTCGTAACACTGCCCTTCCTCTCCCTCTTTCCTGGTTTTGTTTGATGACACCCATCTCTCATGTCTTCCAGAGACACGGTGCTTTAGCAGTCCCTTTGGTGGTTATTTACACCCTTCAGGAAACACAGGCAAGTTGTGAAAATAAAACTTTGGATGGGACAGTCACAGGCACTTAGGGGCATTTCAGTAAAGTGGCATCCTGCTGCCTCAGGCCTCCTCAGCTTCAGTGCTTTGGGAGCATGACCGTACGGGGCAGGAGTACAGCTTTCCCCCCCCAGCCAAAGAAAAGCCAGTGGAAATCCTCTAATAACAACAGTTCCAGTGATAGCTCTTATTTTGTTTTTGCAGTGGTAAAAGTGCTTTGACACTGGTACAAGTGAAAGGGAATAGGTTATCTCTCCAGTTATGCTGACATCATTTGAAACAATGGAAATATAAATCTAGACTAGATTTTTTTTTTTCCCTGAAAATCCTATCCTGTATGTATGTTTGCTTGCCTCTTTCAAAAAAAAATGCTAAAGGAGTTTGCTTACATTTCAGAAAGAATAATTTTGACTGTAAAGAAAGTGCTACCAGAAGGATGAGAGCCAGGTTTGGTAATATCAGCCCCCAGCTTTGCAAAGCAAGTTAATAACCCCCCCCCAGCTGTCAGCTGGAGGGTGGGAGTAGGTGGTAGGTGGTGCTGCTTCCCAGCGAAAGAGGCATCCAAGCAGAGACAATGCAAACTGCTTTTTTTTTNNNTTTTTTTTTTTTTCTGCTTTTATAATAGGACTCCAAGTTGCTTTACATCCTGTAAATAACCTGAGCTGGCAGCACTTCTGCTCTGCCAGAGAAGCACAGGTAATAAAGCCTTTTGGGTCCAGCTTTTAAATATCCAGGAGCATCAGAGCACATGGCGCAGTCCTGACCAAGGAAGACATTGCAGACAAGGATTGCTGCGGCCGCACAGGGGCCGGTGCTGTGCTGTGTGTGCACAGCACCTGCCTGCGCCCGGGGCTCCCAATAGCAGTGGGAGGGCTGCCCTGCCAGGGAAATGCTTTTTGCTGTGCGTGCATGGCACAGCGAGGTCACGCACGCGTGTCTCTGCCCATTTGCCCACAACAGACACTGTGACAACAGCTTCGTTTTTAGAGAAGGACATGAGAATTGGGTCTGAAAGATCCTTCAAGTGAATGAGTTCACATTAGGCAGATTCTGCTATCTGCAAGGCTGTAACAAACAGATATCTGGGATGTGTCAGGGCTTGGGAGAGCACTTCATAGTTCAGCTTAGCAGAATATACTTCAGAGGTGAAAAGCACCAGGCAGTTATCAAGCAGATGTTGGATACAATAAACTGGGACTGTATCACCTGGTAAGAAAATCTCCAGTTTCAGGTGGCTGTGTCAGGTGGCTGGCTGAAAGGACTTTGAGTCTCTCTCCAGGAAGCTGGTGAACCCACTACTTACAAAATGCTCTTGTGTACTTAACGAGGACCAGTAATTGTCATGGGAAAGGGGGAGCGGGAAGTTCCTAACCTGGTCCTCACGTTTGCCCCCTCACCAGCCCTGCCATGGGGGGGTAGGGGGCACCGCTCAAAAATGCATGGGAAGAGCTGGCCAGACCTTCCGGTATGTTTGCAGCTGGTAAGCCCAGTAAACACTGGAAGTCAGCACACCACCAGAGCGGGCTGGAAAAGTAAACACAGGAAGCTGACTAAAAACTGAAACAACAACAACAACAACCCCCCCACCCCAAAGCAAGAAAATAATGATGGATTTTTTTTCTAATCCTCACAACTTGAACAAAGTCAAGTTCGAAATAACACATGCAAAGAAGAACACAAAGCCTGGCTCAGCATTAGCAGGCTTTCTAAATCATTTTTAAACAAGCAAGGGCTATAGAAAGCCAAGGAACAATGGAGCGGACCTGTGTGTTTGTTTTAAGCCCCCAAAGCTCCTGCAACGGTTGAACGTTGGAGGAGCAGGAGCTTGTGCTCGGATTGCTGGTGGTTTCCCCTTTGTCTATTCAAGGTAAGCTGCAACAATAACTTCCTGCTCGCTCTCCTGTGAAAATACCCTCTGTTTGTGGGTATGAAAATAGCTCCGTGTTCCCTAGAGCTGCAACCTCCAGAACACTTCATCCCTGGGCACAGAGCTGCTTGCGAAAGGAGGAAAACATTTGGGGACGGCTCTCAAACACCACTCAAGTGCCAGGTGCCCCCAGGCTGTATCTATCTGGCAACTCAAAGCATGAAGAGCTTGGAAGTGATGGGTCAAATTCTGAAGGATGTTGGACAAATAAAGAGGAAATGCATGGAAATAGTAACTAAGGAGAAACAGTTGGGAGAAGGAGAATTATTTGTGAATTTCTCAGCAGGGTGAGTCAGGTGGGGGTCCTTCTGCTACTAATTCATTTTTGCAAATTCATCTTTAGCATCTCAGTTCCTTTTCTATAGAGGCTTGTGGGTCTACAGGATGACAAGTTGTACCAACTCATTATAGTGAAAGCAATAACGACAACCTAAAAGTAAGATCTGATGTTCTCTGTAGCATGTGAGAGAAACTGCTGGAATAAGACCTAGATTTCATAAAGAAAGTTTAAACACTGATGCAAAAGTGTGTTGAGAAAAAAAAGCAGAGTATCACAACAAAATATATTTTAATTTCATCTCTACTCTAGGAAAGTTTTCACTTCAGAAAAAGTTTCAAGTTTTGTTTTAATGTTACTAAATCTCTCCCTAAAAAACAAACAAAAAACTAAAGCACAATTAAACCATCCCTTCTGTCTGAAAGATTTTTAATTTCAGGTCAAATGGTCTGTTTCTGCTCCAGGACAAATAACCTTTGGTCTTTCTGTGTTGCTGCAAGCTGAAACAAAATTCAGTTTGCATGACACAAGGTGAAGAGTTTTTCCTTGGCCATTCCTTTTTCCCAGACCTACCAAGCAAACAAAACCGAGGTGCTTGTACCCCTTCTCAGGATGCCTGCTGGGATTTTCAGTCGCACACCTCAGGATCTGTCTGTATCCTTAAGCATTTAAATAGTCTTAAACATAGCCCTAACAATGCCGGGAGGCTCTCTCTAAACCAACGTGCTTCTTGACCTAGGATATTGTCAGCTAATCCAGCTGAGAAAGAATTGAGGTTTCCTAGCTCTTATCTGACACCGTTTCCAAAAGACTAAGCTTTATATAAGCAAATAACGTGTGTTTAAAGCCCACTTCAAAATATTCCCCGAGATAACATTCTGCAGGAAAGCAAGGGGTTCTTTGACAGTTGAAGGAATCAGGTTTTTGTTGACATCCATTCTGAGTCATGACTGTCACGTGCTATGATAGCAAATGGTGCTGCTGTCCTAATAAAAGCACACCTAATCATCCAGGTGCAACACAGGAGCAAGGCACATGCTCAGTGCATGTGTATCACACGCCTGACTTTACTAGTGGGGCTGCACAACCCATTAAAAGAAAACAATAAGCAGCAACCAGCAGCTGAACTGAGTACTATTATTTGCTTAACGCTCAGTCTTTGCATTCTGCTAGAGATATCAGCCAGTTAAGAGATGTGATAGATTAGCTCAGCCACAATTATCTTTTCCTTTGAGAATACTTTTCCACCTGCTTCCTAACTCTTATTTTTTTCTCCCTCTTCTTCTCTATTACTACACTCACATAGGACCTAGGTTCTTAAAATGGTTAATGAAAATCTTTTGTCCTCCCTCAGCCCCTATTTTAGGAACCTCTATTTTTCCACTTTCCTGGGTCATTCTTAATAGCATCACCAGACACAGAAGGAGCTGCTAAGCCTGTGAGCAGACAGAGCTGTGAGCCACTGTGAAAGGGGCGCTTCAAGGTGAACTGAGTAACGAAAGCTCCTGCAAAGAAGGAGACATATGTAAGCTATGACACCGCCATGAGCCAGATCCTTACGTGGTACAAGCCCAGCTGTAACACCAGAGAGGCACAAACATTTTCCTGCCAGATTTATCATGACATTTCAGTGCACTGGGCATGTTGTATTCACAATACAGTAGCTGCTCAGAGGTAGAAGTAGCTTTTTCCCCCTTGATCTTTTTTTTTTTTTTTAAATGAAAAATCAACTGCTCTGAGAAAGCCACAGATTGCAGAGTAAACTTTACTCAGTGCACAATGCGTAGACACTTCCTTCAGTGTGTAAGTACCTTCTACCTAATCCTCAATCTTGTCAATATGTATTTACCCTTAATAACTTGGATCTGGGTCATCACTTTGTCTTCCATTTGTTTCAATGTCCTAAGCTGTGGCTCTATTTCTGTCAAAGCTAAATGCTTGGTATTCCCCCTAAGACCTGGGCAGTTTCCAGCTTCTGTCTCACAAAATAAAACACGCTATAAACAAAGACTCTTTCCAGCCAGGCACTGTATTGTGGGCACAAAGGCTTGCCGGTATCTGAAATTTCCCACCCTTAAAACTATGTCAAAGGTATTTTCACAGCTTCTACCCTGTGTCATTTCTCCAAAACATTTCAAGACATTTTCCTTTAGGAGAATAAGGGTGGGGGGAGCAAAATACACATACAAAACCCCCCAGCCCTATAATGCATGTGTCAACAGGTGAGGTCTAAAAATTTCATTAGGAAAAAAAAGGGGGAAGCAGTAACAGCTGCATGCATGTTCAGAGGAAATCAGAGGGGCACTTTCCATCTGGCATGTGCTCCACAGGCAAAAGAGCTTTTATAAGACTTGGAACTGAAAGACCACTTATATTTTGGGGAGCAGGCTATTCTTGTACCGCTCATTTTAGGCAGCACAGCAACAGCTACCATTCAAAATTCAAATTCACAGTATGACTAAAAACAAAACAAAAATAAACAAAACAAAAATAAAAGAGACCAGCTCCAAGCAGGAGGACAGACACAGCCAAGGTGAGGATGTCTCTTTTGTGTCTCAGCCAGGACTGGTTGTGAAATACTGGACTTGAGCCTTCTTTCTCTGAGCTTGGGTATTTTCCCCCACCGATTTGGGATCTGAGACAAAGGGAGGATTTGCTGTTTTCTACTTTTCATCAACTGCAAAAGGAACGTACAGAAATGAACCGATGATGGAGAGAAATGCTTTCCTTCACCTAGACTGCACCCAATCCTGCAGTGTCTGGTACATGAGTACAGATAATGCCTGTCAAGTGCACCAAAGGGCAAATGGGGCTTTGCTTTTCTTACATTATCAGGTTTGCCAAGGAAATATTTTTTTCCTCTGTCATGAAGCTTTCTCAGACTTTGACAAAGCATCTTGTCTGCAATAAAATGAAGTGAAGACTTCAGAAGAAGTGGGTGCCTGTGAATGGAGAGAGCAGACAGCACAGCAGGGAGTGAGGAGTAGCCTGGGAGTTGAGGTAATCACTTGAAATGTGGGATAACCCATACATCCTTCCTCTACCATGCTTTTGCATCTCATTTAAGGGCCATAATAAGTACAGGTTGTCCTTTTTCTGGATTAGGGGAGAAATTCCATCCTGGAAACTTTTGTCAAAAGATGTTTTCCCCAAACCAGAATGTTGCTATGGAAAGGTTTTTTTTCAAGAATTGTTTATCTGAGGAAAACCTAGGGTGTCACGCATACCCAGAAAATCCCAGTAACAGATACCTGTATTTCAGCAAGCCCAGGCTGTCCTAGTCATGGCCACTGCTGTACAAATACAGAACCAAATGCCCAGTTCCTGCTCCAAAGAGTTTACTCTCCATAGAAATACAAGATTGACAGTTGCAAAAGCACAAGGGAGCATTTCTCACTTTCAGCTGTCAGATTTGATTTGACTCATCAGCCCTCTCATTCAGTGCATTTTGCGCAATAGCTCACATATTTAAACCTGACCTCATCAGCTGGCTCAGTATCAGCTGACCACTGCCTGAGATGGTCTTGGTTTTGATGGTGTGTTATCAGACCGCAGAACAAATTACATCTTCTCACTCAAGCCCTGGCCCAGCAGGACATTTAAATGTATTTTTAACATAAGCAAATCCATGAAGCCAAAGACATTACACTCATCTGGCCACGCTGCTATCTCTGCACTATGCTTTTTGGAGACCCAGTGCTTCATTGTGGCTCAAGTTTTTCATGGGCTATAAAACTTGGCTTATGTCCAGGTGAAGGTCAAACACTTTGCTCTTTTGGGGTCTCCGTAGAGGTGTGTAACCCACTATATTGATGTCCAAGCAAAAGAAGACTGTTTTATCTCCCAAGAAATGTTGGGTAATAAATTCAGCTTTGATATTTTTGTTGTTGTTTAAAAACTGAAATGCAGTCCCATTCCAACTTGAAATTGTGATTATCAGCTTAGGTTGACATGTCAACAATCCTGTTCTGTAAATCAGAGAGTTGAGCAGCAGGGCTTTTCCTGTTCAATGCCTCTCCCCCAGTTCCTATGACAGATTTTATTTTTCAGAGTATTTATCTTTCCTAGGTCCTCTAAAGCAAAGACACCTTACTGAGCTTGGGCCTCTTCAGTTAATTGTGCAGAGGTCAGCTCTGCCACCTCTGAGCTATTTGAAGGGCTCCCAGCCTACAGGCAATTCAGTGTAAGGCAAGGAAAGATAACAGTATGTTACTCATAATAGTAGGAACACAGAAAGGAATCGGAGGGGTCAAAAGAGACTCCTTAGAAGAGAAATAAAAGCTTTGGCAAGATTACCTATTTTAAAAACAAGCAACAGAGTTGTTTCTCAATGTCCAAGCTGGAAACAAGCTGATCAGCCGTAACAAAAAGCTAACACAGCAGTTCATTCCAGCAGGCTGAGTGCCTCCAGGACCTCACTATTCTTATGCCAAACAGGAAGACAGCAGCTAATCAAACCTGCTAACAGAGCATTTCTCACTCACTTTTGTGTATCCTTTGCTTTTCCCCGAAAGCATGAGTGCATATCACACAGTCTGTTATACCGTAAGCAGAATGATATTTAATATATTTGCTTTAATTCAGATACCCCAACAAGGAAGAAGCTACAGTCAAGGAAATCAGCCAAACCAGTTACTTAAGTTCACTGGGAAGGAGCCACATGTACTGGGACAGTTTGTATTTACCACTGTTCACTTGGATGGACATACAGGGGGGCTCTGAGGTCCATCTAGGTCATCACAGTGTTTTTGAAGTAAAAGTATAAGAGAATAACAAGCCTACAGCCCCACTCAGGCAACATGCCCTTCCATCTTCCACCAGTCTGCAGTTGGGGTACCTTGGTGTTCTCATCCAAAGTCCAACCAGCTCACCTGAAACAGGAGAGAGCAGAAGAGAAAGAGCACAGCTTTGTGGAAGCAAGTGTTTCCCAGGTGTTCCACTCTTCCTGGCTCCAGTACCAAGGGGTAGAGTGCAAAGCAACTAATGCTGGGAAGATATTGCTCTTAAAATAAAGGAGGTCAGAGTGTTTATTTTAATTGTTGCACCCACAGCTGAGGCTTGTGAGTCATTCTGGGATGTGGTGCTCCTGCTTCAAACCTTCTTAGTTCCCATATTTGCTGCTTCCACACCCAGCAGAGGCCAGTTCAGAGAAATACAGGTAGACTGTGCTAACATACATGACTTTCAAGGGAGACAAATGTCACTGTATTTCTAAAATGAGCCCCAAACCTGCTAATGTTGGGATATTTGTTGGTTAAATTGCCCTTCTGGGAAGCAACCCCCAAGATGGCAGAGAAAAAGGGATGTTCTTTGTAGGAGGTTTGGTGGTTGTTGGTCTAGCTACTGCTTTTTCTATCAGTCATTCAAACTGAGNGGGGGGGGAGGACGACAACACCTCTTCTGACCTGCTGAATTTCCTAGCAAGCTTCAGAACCACAGTTACAAATGGGGCAGGTGGGAATTATGCTGTGCTTGAGCTGTTTTTATTTGGTTGCCTCACTTTGATTCAAAAATCTCCAGGCAGAAGTAACAACTGTATCTATGGGGTCTGAAAAGACAAGTACGTCAACATATGTGAGGGGTTAGTGTGTGCATGTTATAAATGCACATGTGTGTCTCAGTGGCATTATTCCTGAAAACAATTTCCCAGTGTTTTTCTTTTCACGCTTTTAAATGTAAATGTTGAAAGTTCAGAGAACACTAATAAAATATGAATGATGAACATTCCTTACTCCCTGGTTTAAAGAATGGCCCAAGTCACAAGTAACATAAAACCACAGATTTTTCCCAGGAGTAATAGTAGAAACTTCATTACTTGAATCATTTGTAATCAGACTAGACAAAGCAGAGAAGATTGTACTCCAGGGTGCAATCTTCAATCACTTCCCTCCCACCCAGAGAACTTTTCCCCAGCTGCTGGCATGCATCTTTACTTAAATTACTTGCCAAGACAGGTCCTTTGCTTTCCTAATCATACCATTACTAATGAACAAATACAAACTTCCAAATCACTCAAAGCTTCCAAAATATTGCATATACATTCTACCTGAATACCAATTTATATTCAAGACTACTGGACTTAATATTATTCACATGCCTTTAATCTCCGAAATGTAGTAGCAGTATGTGCTATCCTGATCTTCATTGCCAGTCAGCTCAGAGAAGTCGACTAGCAACACAGGTAGAAAAAATAAGAAAAATCCGATCTGTAAAAAAAATTGTTTAAAGTTGTCATGGAGGTTAATGCACAAAATCTGAGCTAACGAACATAAAGAGCTTCCATTTTCCTGAACAACATGACAAGCAGTAATAGGCCTGATTTCTAGCTCAGTTGTTTTAGTGTGGCTGAAAATGAATACTACAAAGGCAAATTCTCCCGATATCTCCTTGAGAGCTTCCATTTTACTGCAAAAATGAATTCTGCTGTCTTCATTATACAAACTGTGTTGACAGTGAAAATTCAGTGTAGCATGAGGATAAACATGTCCAAGGAGCAGAAGTCCAAGAGCTCAAAAAATGTGGAATCCAAACCAGATCCAAACACAGGGATCTGGCCAAGCCCCAGCTCTGGTCACCCAGGCACACTGGGAATGAATGAGAGAGTCTGCACTCCTCAAGTTTTCATTTTAGGACTGGATTAGGACCTTCTTCTCTAAGTATGAAGCTCTTCCACTTTGGAAGGCAGCAGTGATTTTTAATCTGGTCTGTGGTGGTCCAGAAACCTTCAGTTTAGGAGACCAATAAAACATGGCTAAGGAAGCTTAACTCTACTGCCAGTAGATTTTATGTTCCCTTCGTAGGAATCCCTAACAACTTTGGAAAACATTTAGGTGTCCATAAATTGAGACCGTGAAAAATACAGAAGCAGCTTTAGACAAGGTAGGGTCCAAGAGCAAGCAGCAGGACGCGTGGACACCGGCTTTTCCATGCAAATATCAGCCAAGCTGTAAACTGGACCAGCTCTCCGTGGTAGTTCTGAGTGCTATAGTCCCTTAACCCCAGAGCTGGAAGTTAACACACATTTCATCTCAAGTCATGTTGAACATGGTCATACCTCCACACACGCTAATGTAGTGTTTTGAAAAAAGGGCTTGTATCAGATATCCAGAGTAAGTCGTCTTGCTCTCCCGCCTATCTGCATGAGCCCTAACCTTCATCCAAGCCTTTTCTGCTCTGCACGCCCCAGCAGGTGTTC
This sequence comes from Anseranas semipalmata, assembly GCA_013399115.1. Taxonomy (NCBI): domain Eukaryota; kingdom Metazoa; phylum Chordata; class Aves; order Anseriformes; family Anseranatidae; genus Anseranas; species Anseranas semipalmata. The sequence continues at coordinate 1,150,544 of VXAA01001163.1, read as the reverse complement.
CCCGCGGGCCTTGGCTGGCTCCAGGCATGCAATTCAAAGTGCTTTGAAATCAAAGTCTTTGTTCAGTTTGTAGGAATGCATTAATACAATAAAGTCTTAACAATTAGGAACAGCATCGAGTCCCCATGAATCACTTTTCACACTGTTTTGCATCCTCTGTGTATGTTTGTCTTTCTTCCCAAGGCTATTCCCAAGCTATCGCTTTCCCCTGGAGTCCTATTAAAGCCTATTCTTTGTATTTACTAACAGGAAGCATCATAGTTCTGTCCTCACCAGCCTCACTCACAGGCCCTCCTAATTATTAGTATCTTTTTTTTTTTTTT
>VXAA01001163.1:1135836-1150202 GCA_013399115.1 Anseranas semipalmata | reverse complement strand
TTTTTTTTTTTTGTAAAGCTTATTTGGCAAAATCTATGTTCCTCTATTCTTCCTGGCTAGCAGGTTATTTCTTTCTTCCTCAAGGTGGAATCCGGTTTCCTTTTGTTGTTAAATCACCGAATACTGATATTTTCCTGGATATTGTGGGAAAGAGTCCTGGTTGACAACCAACTTCTTTTCATTTCCATCCTGATTAGCAAACAAATAATAAGTGGAAGCATAATTTATGGTTTGATTTAAGCCATCTCATTCATATTTGGAAGGAAATCTAGGATGACTAAATCTTTAGAGGGAAGGCAGGATAAGCAGTATTAAGAAACTGTCAGGGATTGGAATTGCATTAAAAGTTCCTGTTTTATTGTCATAGGCTTTGGTCTCTCTTATTAACACACATCAGTACTAGAGAACCCTTAATTGTAAAGGTATAAACCCCAGAAAATTAGCTAGAAAATCTTAATATTGAAGAAAAAGCTAGGTGACTGGCATCTTGCATCTCACTGTCTCTTGAGCTGACCAATATATTCTTTCACTAATTTCTCCGTACTGTTGCTCTGTTGATAGCTATCCTTAGTGTGAAGCATTGCTTTACACTTAGATTCTAAGCTTTTTTGGTACATAAAAAAAAAAATTACATATATAGTGTTATATATATATATACACATATACATATATATACATATATACATATACACACATATATATACACATATACATACATACGTACATATATATATATATATATATATAGTTCTTAAGAATCTTTTCCTGCCTTCTGGGTGCTCAGAGCCTACACTCTCCCTCTCAAGAGCAGCTGAAGTTGTTTGCAGATTCGCCAGAGGATCCCCTTTGCCCTTCACATTTCAAGGTTTTCCACATTCCAGTGCAGGTATTGACACCCAGCCTTGGGGAAGCTCTCACCTCATCTCTTCCTCCCCCACCTACCCCCAAGATGGGCATTTCCATTCCTTTCCCTTTAGGTTTCAAAGCCAAGCAAAGTCAAAACCACATCAGTCTTCAGATCTCACTGAAGCTGATGATCAGCCAAACATTATTAACATTATTTAGCACTCCTTTGGCTCTTAAAAGTTTTTTTTTTTTTTCTTTTTCACCCACTGTGAAAAGTAAAAGCAGGAAATCTCTCCTTCCTGACCCACCCAAATCAAAACAGATTGACAGAAAAGAACCACTGCTTTCCAGCCCTTAAACATTAACTTGGCAGTTTGTGTTTGTCTCTCAACCATATAACTTGCCAAGAGGTCGGGACTGGATTTGATGGCTGGTGTAACTGCCAGCCAGGATGCAGAACCTCTTTCAAACTTATTTCTGAAACTGAACTATAACTCAGTATTAGTGTGTCATCCTGTAGGTTTTGTAGCTGTGGCTAACCTTTCCTTGCATCTCTGAAAATATCAAGTGGTTCCACTAATGGCATTTATCTAATTTCGTCCAAAACGCACGTGTTGTTGAATATTTTTTTGTCTGTGGGTGAATATTACATTAGAGAAAACACCATTTTGCACTATCATACACCCAGCTTGCAGACTGATGGGTGCCTCAGCTCTCACCACAGCCAGCTCCTCGAGGTGAAGTTGTCTTGGAGCACCAGGGACCAGCAAGCCACAACCGCTCCTTGGCAGAAGATTTTGGGGAAGATTGGCACAGCCCTGAGCTCCCTTGTCCTCCCTGCCAAGGGCAGCCACACAAACAGCAAAGCTATGCCGTGTGCCTAAGAAACCTCCCTCAAGTTGAAAGGAAAAAAGCTTGCATCCAGGTGAACTTGAGTTTTGCTCAACTTGAATAAGTCATCGCAGCAGCAGTCTCATTGCTTTCTGTGGAGCCACAAATGCCGTGTGCTCTATTCCTGCGATTGACATGCAGAGGCTCATTGGGTCTGATCCTCAGTATTACACCCTTGTTGTCTTGCGTCATCGTGGGCACAGATTGTATTTATTTCCTTGGCCGTGCAGGGCAGCTCAACAGAACAGACACAGGGGCTTCGGATAAGACAAAGAATTCCTAAGAAATAAGTTCGGCAAGGATTTCTCTGTCTCTGGTTCCTTATCACTTGCCACCCTCTCTGAACCTGAACAACTTTTTTTGGTATGACTTTTCTCCTGAGTTTCAGCCACGTGAGCTCTTAGCTTAGCCAAACCAGTGTTCCCGGATACCTCAATAAAAATCCAAATGCATGAAAATGTCAGCAAAGCATGGAGGGAACAAAACACCTCTATGACAACTAGATTTTATTGGTTAGCGCCATTAGCTAAGCCAAAGGACAGAATGTGTCAGAGGACAGATCACAAGGAAGGAATGTTCAAAGAAAAGCTCAGAGAAGAGAAAAATGCAAACCCTGCACAAATTGCATGCATGCCCTAACAAGCAGAGCTACGCGCATGTCTGCAGAATGAATTGGGAATGCATCTTGGGCACACTCAAGGCTCCCAAAAGCCTCCTGAATTAATCATGGCCTCAGCTAAGCCTGATTCAAGAGCTGCTTTTTAAACTGAAATGAAATACAATTGGACGTCCTAACTGTTCAGAAATTCTGTACTTTCAGTTATAAAAAGAAAAGTCCTCATTTTGCTTGACGTGTTTAAAAGGAATTTTAATTTTGGAGTAAAATAAAGATAGATACATTTTGTACTTTTTCCTACTCCTCAAAAGGTAGAGGGAAAAGGAAAACAAATCCCAGAAAAAAAAAGTCAAAGGGAATAATTCTGTCTTCTTCAACATTTACAAAGTCAAACTCACAGCAATTGTTCAAATCACACTTTGATCAGATTTCACACGAGAACAAAAAACTCAAATGCTACGAAGCTACAGAGATTGCAAAGGGAAAACAAAACAAAAACCGAAGCAGCGCTCGGGCTGCAGCACAGCATCCCTGCCCTGGCCACACAGCAAGTGCCACGCTCACCCGCCCTGCCTTGGACACATGCACCAGTCAAGGCTGCAGTCAGCTACACCTCAACAAAACTGGAGTGGAGCCATTTCTCTGAGAGAAGGTGACACTTGAAATGCTTGGATTACCTACAGATTATCTGCTCTTTCTCCACACTTAGTATTTGTCTTAGATGTGGGGATCCCATCTGGTTTGTCCTAGCAAAGCAACATTTCTATTGAACACATCTAATGAATTGGCCCAACATTCAGGCAGGGAGATAACACATAACTACTGGTTTCCATGCTATGATACAAGCTTTCTACAACAGAAATTTGTAGAACTTTTCCCTTATACTTATCATCATGAAAAATGCTGGTCTTTCCCAGACATATAATTATTTAAGCTCAGCTTGTTTCAGAGTCCACAGTCCAATCGCACTGTTAAAGTACCAGATGGATAAATCTTCCCTTCTGCTATTCCTGTCATTGCAGCGGGACACTGAAGAGTGTGGGGGGCAAACGCAGGTAAGGGTGTGGCCTTACAGCAGTGTTTTAGAACCCAATAATAGGCACATCCAAAAACCACATGTAGAAAGGTTATAGAGAGAAAATTTCTCAGAGAGCTACATGGTCCCTAGCTAACATTAGCTATCGCGCTCTGTTGTACAAATACTCAAAACAGTCTCTAGTAGGTGAGCTCAGAGGAACAGGCAGTCCCTGACCCCCAGAAATAGAGGAATACTAAATGGCCCTAAACCTCCAAAAACCTTCTCCTCTGAGGTCATCCGATCAGCAGGTGTAAACTGACAAAATATCCCTCTGCATAAAAATACACTGAGGGAAGTAAAACACAGAAAAATCTGACCTCTGACAGAACTGTTATAAATAGGATATTTGAGAAGTTTTCCATACAGCATCAGCTGCCCTTTAACCCTTGAACTACAGACATTTTCCATCCATCCCTCTAGCTGACTACTGTGCACGCATATATGAATATACATACCTGCATACATACACATGTATTTCTGCAAGGTGCTTTACGTTTCTGTGGCTGATAAGCACATGTAAAGACTAGGAAGCCAAGAGCAGAAAGCTACAGTAGATGTTAGGATTTCAGCCTGGATGAGAGCTTACAGCTTTTTTCAGCTGAGCAGGTTGATCACGGTAAAACACAAAATCAAGCAATCACAACAGCACCCCTATTGGTTTTGTCTTAGCTTCAGTACAGACAAGCACATCGACCTCAGCAATATCCCTCCTGATTTGTGCCCACACATCCCAGAGCAGAGTTACACAACACAGCAGAGCCCTGCAGCAGATGAATTCAATGAAACTACACCACACCTCCTCAGCGAGAGTCAAGGACAAGCTTATAAGAACAGCAACAACTGACCATTAACCAGCAATCCACACAAGAGAGAATATGAACATGGTGTTGGCTTGTTTCCCTAAACCACCAAAGCAGGGTGTGTTGGGGCTCTGGTCAGACAGCACTAGGCCATGTGCCTGGGAACGGCTGGAAGTGCTCTGTCATTAGCATCAGATGGGTACTGCAATACCAGGACAGCAGAGACATGCCATAAAATGAAAATGTGTGTCCCAGCACCTCAAGAAATGTGCCATTGAGTGCAGAGAAGCTCCTGACATTTTCCAAAACCCATTTGAACCTTTCTGCACCTGCAAAGATGAGGAGAAAGGTCCAGTCTCCTACATGTGTTTCTCAGAGTTCTTTTTACAAATGGATTGCAACGTGCTACACCTTTGCCTCCTACAAGAGGGACATGTCAAATGGAAAGTCACTTCCAAAACACAGCAACACCCTAAAGCACTTCATCCATCTTAAATAAAGCCAAGATACACAGACATACCCTCAAGGGGAGGCAGATGAGTGACTGCTAGAGGGATAGGCAGAGGCTGGAGGACTCTCATACCTGGGTGGAGTTCTGAACAGGTGAGTACTATTTACCCAGGTGGGGATAGACCTATTCAATAGGATGAAATAATAAAATAGCTGATTTGCTGTGCCTTGGCAACTAGAATTGAGCTCTCCCTCCCCCAAACCTGTTTGTGGGTTGCACAGGTGTTTGTAAAAGATATGTGTATTTAAATTAATATCTATTTATTGTTCATAAATAACAAAGTTATCACCAAGTGCTGGGCAAATTTAAACAATATATCTCCTTGAAATATTGCAATAATATTTTGTTCCAGTCCTAGGCTCCTCTGATTATTTTATGCTGGAGAAATTTATCACAACTGAACCTGAGGCTGCATGTAATGCCTTCAGGAAATTTTATCCCTTTCTACTAGTCATCTCCAATGAAATTGGCTGGAGAACAACCTGGCATCATTTCTCAAGGACAATAAAAAGGAAAACTGAAAAACTTTTCATTAAGCAAGTGTTGAATGAATCAGCTTAGGAGAGATATTAGGATCTTTGGCAGACGAAGCAATGGAGTTCTTAACTGTGTTTGTGGTGCCTTTGCACTTTACAGACGGGATATTAGTGGAGACTATGCCTTGGCTGCGGATGCAGACATGAAATCAGAATGGTTTCGTGATAAGTCTTTTTGCACCACTTTTGACGTAAAACTCAGCCTGAAATTCTTGCCAGCCCTGTGTGCACATTCATTTCACAGCTTTGACTTCTTTCTATAATTAACTGTTTGGTCAAAGCCAAATTTCAGATCTGAATACAAGAGAGGAGAAAAATGGGGGAAAAGAAATAACTTTAAAATTTTTTTGAAATTAATTTTATTTCTATTCTACCTCTCAGTGGCAGCCAGCTCTAGATTCAGCACATGGTGTATTTGGAATAAGAAAATGTTTTCCTCAGTGCCAGGTGAGGACCCTGAGCAAGCTACTGTTCAGCGGGTGACGTGGTCCCTTTGCCTCCTCAATGAACCTGCGCTAGTGCCACCCGCAGCGTGTGGTTTGTATTCAGGGCAGGTGGAAGATGGGAGCAGCCCCACCAACTCGTGTGCTGTCCTGCGTAACTGCAGCCTGCTTTTAAATGCTGATCCCAGAGCTGAAAGGAGAACATAGGGGCCACTTGTCCCACTGATTTCGGCCTCAACTAGATGATTTTCTCTGTATCTGGGTGGTCATTATTTATAATACCTTTTACATACTTTGAGCCAATCTACTTATACAATAAATTCATAAAACTTTATCAGCAATCAGCTACAAACAAAAAAAGCTGATGTACCCCTATGGCTTTTTAGAAGTTGCTGAGTCCTGAAAATTGCATTTTTAGGCCACACTTTGCCTCCTAGGAAAAAAGAAAGTATTTGGGGGAAGCATCTCTGTCCCTCCATTCCCTGTCTGGAGAAGTAACTGTGCCCTTACGTAGTCACCTCCAATAGCCCTCTAAAGCTGGGTGGGATGAATCCAGGCCTTGCTGGTGCGTGAGTGCACGGAGCCTTGCTTTTCCTTTTTAAGGTTGGGATTTTCAAAGGACCTAAAATAATAAAGTCCCCCAAACCATCTAACCCCCAGGGGCTCTTCTGAAAATCCTAAGCTAATTTCAGCTCCTGGTAAGCATCCAAATGTTTAGATCCCTATGGAAACCTTCCTCTGGAGTATCTGAACTGTAAGGTAGCGGTATTTGTATTCCCACTCCCTGTGTATTTCCATTGGTATCATTAATACATGGCAAGAATGCAAGTCCTAGGAAAATATGTTCACAGTCCCTGGCTGATTCTTCCAAGATGGTGCTGTTGTAGGAAAAAGGATTACATGAGTTAAAAGTGCACAGGGCTCAGCAGTCATTAAGAGCTACAACTGCTCCTAGCAAAAATACTTTTTGCAGCTGCACTTTGGAGAAATGTTTCACGTGTTTTTGGTTGTTTGGTTTCTTGTATAGATGTCAATATTCCTTGGCAGGCCTCTCTCTCCACCTGCCATTTGGCAGGCATTACCCAAGGTGGGTGGGTGGATGGGTTTTGTTTAAATAATGAGACCTGTCAGCCTGTGGGAGAAATGCAAAAAGAGAGACTTTGAGCTCAGCATAAATGTAGAGTAATCAAAAGGGGACAGAGGCATTATTTAGACTGCTTTAAACCATGCTTCTCCTAGCAGCTGTGCTGCCAATGTTTGGATACTCATGATGTTCCTGGGACTTCCCAGGCTCCAATGAACGGCCCTTTGCAGTTTTCTGTTGTATGTCCACCCAGCTTTGCAAAAGCCTGTGCTTCTTAAACCCAGGTATCACTAAAACTGAGGATGACTTGCATGCAGCACCATTAAAGAGATTGGCACTGTAAAAGCCACAGTCCTCACTGCCATCTAAGTCAGGTATAACCCAGCATCTTGCTTTAAAAAATGTAATGAAACTGCTTCACCATAGCAACTGCTGCACAGCTGCGGGGGCTGCTTGGGATGAGCTTTCCCTGTGGGAATTCTTCTGCTCTCCCCTCCTGTGAGGACAGGGGAAGGCATCTTCCCCAAACTCACTCTTTTGCCATCACTTGGAAAAGCATGTGGTTTAAAATTCATTTTTTCATGAATTTTTCTGAAACATTTAAGTTGCAAGCTTTGTAGCACAGACTGAAATTCATTTCAAACATAAGAAAAAAATATAATGGTGTTTTAATTTATTTTAAATAGATTCCTAGAGTTTAAGTCAAAGCCAACCTTTGGGTCATGGCCTTTTTATCATATTTTACCTTGATTTTGAACCAATGAATAACATCTCACCTCATTCTGAAGATACAGGAAGAGTCTTCCATTTTTCTGTCATTTGTTTTGATAACTAAACACAAGTTCTTTAGTCAAAACACCTTCCTCCTCGGCCACATCCCTGCTGTGCTATGGGGTACAGTACAGGGGGCCTCAAAATAAGTATTTAGAACCAGTAATGCTTTGAAACAGGGGAATTTGGGAGAAAGCCCTCACCAGCCCTGTCACACCAACACCAGCCCTGGAGGGGGCTCTGAGGTCCACTGGTGAGTGTTCCAATTGAGCACAGTGATGTGCTTTTACTTTAATAGACAGGAGGAGGTACTTTAAACACAGAATTCAGAATATGCCTATAGAACGCAACCTGAAACAGGGCGGAACAAGGTCCAGTCCAGCCACAACAGCCCGTGGAATCCCAAAAGCCATCTGAGTCTAATTTTCCAGGTTCCCCCTTTGGCTAGCTCAAACAAAGACTCAGCATTTGTTCAGCGCTGAGCAGAAAAGTGCTCCGTAAAACCCAGGTCGATTCCACTCCAAGACGGCAGCTGCTTTTAAATGGCTGTTGCGGTCACGGTGCCTTGAAACCTTCCGCTAATCTTTCTGGCTGAAAGTCAGCCCATTGTTGCTAGGCTCTGCCCCGGGACCTGCAGCCTATTGCTTTCACCACCCACTCGTCCAATATTTTCTTAGCAGTATCCTTTTCTAAGCAAACGCCAATCTGTAACGCCTTTGCATAGAGTGGAGATAACAAAAGAAAATCACTAGCATTAAGTCCCTGTATAGAACTTCTAAGTTGTCTCACAAATGTTCAGAAAACAGTCTAGCAGTTTATTTTTTATTTTTTTGGCTGGACAACTTCCCATAAACTTGGAAAAATGTATAAATGAAGTAACAGCAATAAGATAAAAAGTGTAATAAACTCTGTAGAGATAACAGAAAATATGTCTATGCCCTCACAGATTGACAAAAGACATGGAGACACCAGGGACATTCATAGGACAGCAGGGCACCAGATAAGGTTAATTCAGGGAGCATTTCTTTATATTAAAGGTAAAAATAAGAATTTATGCTTATTCTCAATTCAAGAATATTTTAAACTCTACCATCACAACTGAAGTTCAGAGACCTCTCTCTAATAGACGGGTCTTTCATGACACACAGGAGAATTGGGGTTGGTTATTACAAATGACTGTTTGTATTGCTGCAGTATCAAGGATACTGAGTAAGAGAACTGGACCTGATGGTAGAAAAACTTTCAGAGGAAAAAATGCAGCTGCTACTGCCCTGCACCATTTCTACGTAAACCAGGAGACACCAATTGTCTACAAAGAGAAAATGATGGGGAGTGCAGGCAAGGACTTGGGCAATTCATCAGGCCAAGGCAGAAATAGAGGTCTGGTCCTGCAGGCCAGGAAGATTCTCAAAGAGAAAACCAAAGAGCTCGTGTCTGCAGCGTGAAGTCATGGAACGGGGTGCAAGAGGAGAAATGGCAGAAGGAGACTTACAGGTTTGGAAAAAGTCATCTTTGTTACAGCGCTCTCAGTACATCTGGTTAGCCAGATATTTCCTGCTGAGCTACAAACGTCACTGTTCCTCCTCCTGCCATGACTGCTCAAGAGGAGAAAATATGAGACCTACTGCATTCGTGACTGCCAACATCCATGCTCTTGAACTGGGTATGACCTTTGCGCAGAGATAGTTGCCAAGTGACAATCTTACATATTAAGAGTTGTTTTAGCAACATCATAATAAAGATTTTGCTCAATAGTTTTTGAAACTGAAGCTTAAAACTCAAGGCAAATATGAGCTCTTGGTAGAAGAAGTTAATACTAGGGGAAAAAGCAAAAAGTACGCATTTCATGTGTGAAAAAACAATACATCAAAGTGACCACTTATGTCTCCTTTTCATTTGAAATAATTCATGATGACTTTTATTTAACTACACATACGTTGCCACCAGGAAGCAAAAAACCCACAACAAATGAATACAAAACTTCATTAAAAGGTGCCAGTTTTCAAAAGCAGAAACTGGACATTACATCAGGGAATGTGAACAAGTTTGTGCTGGACCAGGTTGGGCTCTCCCCTTGAGAGGGATGCCTGCTTACTGCAAATCACCCAAAACTTCAAGGGAAAGCAAATAAGCACAGTTCAAAGTGCTGTTAATTGGGCTGAAAAAGAAAAAAAAAAATAATAATCCTTCCCAAAAATCTAAGGTCAGAAATCTAATGCAAGGAATAACAAAGTGAAGAATCTTTTTAAGACATCTCCAGTCTTACTGACAACAGTAACAGCAAGGATGTGTGGGAGAAACTTGTTCCTGTCCTGTTTTTCCCGATCATTCAAACCTCTGCCTGTCTGGAGCAAGCCACCCAATACTCCAAACCTCTTCTGCTACAGCATTTGTACCAGTGCCACAGTGAAAAGACATTATTGTGAAAATCATGGATGCGCTCATCTTCCTTTGTTCCAAAAGTGGAGTACTGCAGGGTCCAGAAAACACATCAGGTCATCAAATCAACACAGTAAATCTTCTCTTTTACTTAGAAAGACAAAAATAATCTCGACTGTTTAATGAGCTCACACAACACCAGAAAACATTTCAGACTCAGGAAAGTATCTCATTTCTGCTGGCGAAACACAACGCAGCAGAAGCCGGACTGGGCTGCGCTTGGATGGGCTCTGGTGCTATGTGCCGAATCCAACTCCATCACAGAGGGAGCATATAAAGTCACAGATATTTGGTAGCAACATCCTATATCCAGCTCTCTCTCTTGTATTCAGCTGGTGCAGAGGCACCAGTGTCTCTGATGCCAACTTTAACTTTCAATACAGAAGAAGGAACATTACTTCTGTAGAAATAGAGGATGGACTACCTGTGCGAGAGATCCCAGCTGCCACAGAAAGCGTGTAATCTCTTTTCATGATCTTCATTTTAAAAATTGGCTTTTTTTTTTTCATGTGTCCTCACTATTTCTACTGGAAGGGATTTCCAGTGTCTGTCTATTTATACCCATTTCTTCTCTTGCCAACATTGTCTCTTCTCTTAAATAACTTTCCTCTGCCTGCTGCTTGCCTCCTTGATGCACTCACAGGCAGCTGTCACATCTCCCCTCAGCCTTCTCTCCTTAGGCAAAACAAGTCAATCCCATTTAATAAACTCTTGTGAGAGAGTCCCCATTCTCTGGATTCTTCCTACCCTCTCCCCACAACAAGCTCCTCTTTTTGGGCATGGTAATGAGCACTGCTACCCTTCACTCCCTGCGCACTCTCCCCAGTGCCCTGCTTGGGATCCTTGCAGCCCTCCCTCTCTTGAAGTTCCCCCTCCAACATATTTTAGGGTTGTATCATAATCTGAGGGCTCAGAAGAAAGGTCAGTGGTTCTTTCTTCACTTTCACTCCTGCCAGTAACAAAACAATCACTGCTTAATAATGCAATGATTAATCATATCCATTGCGTCACATACAGACTTGTGAGAAAATGTTATGTGTATCATTTCACAGCATATTGCTACATTAAGCTTTGCAGCTCTTCCATTTTCTCATTAAAAATAGAAAACAGGGACATTGCTTTTTTCTTCTACAATTTTAAGGACCAGTTTGAGGCTAAAAGATGAGCAAATATATACACAAATTCATCGGTTAAGGAAGAACACAAAAGTAAGAGAACAGCTTCCTCTTCACAGCTTAGCAAAAGCAATTAATACCTTTTATTATTATAATTACTGCCTCCCTCTTTTTCATCAACATCTTATCTATTCACAGCAACACATACTGCACAGGTGGATTAAAGATCTGTTTCTCCTTCTAGTAAAGTCAGTGGTGAAACTCCCACTGACTTCATATGGTAGCAAGGAGTGGTGCAAGGTTCTGGTTTTTGTAACAAACAAAAATCTGCTGGAATAAAATGAGTAACAGCAACAACCCAGTTTAACAGAACACCCTTATCCAAGACAGAAAGAATCAGAAAGGTTTTTGAAGTTGCACATAGAAGCTAGATGTAGGAAGAAGAGTGGGAGTGAAGTGAATAGTCAGGAAAATGCAGCTGGGAATTCTTGCTGCAAAGCAGCAGCTCACGCTCTGCTCAGATTGCCCAAGGTCCTCACACGCGTGGTGCAGATCTGTCTGCACACTCTTGATTATTTACACATCTACAGTTCTTTGCTGCTAATGAGCGCACAAGGCATTTTCCTAAAAAAAAAAAAAAAAAAAAAAGGATGATTTAGGCATTGTCTTTGGACTACACCTTCCCACAAAGTTCCTGACGCACATCATGGCAGACCCCTTTTGCAAACATAAGGAAGTGCAGAACACGAAGATCTCACAGGAAAAGTCTGACCAGATAAAAAAGAAAGTGTGTTAGGATTAACAAATACCTGGCTTATATCAGAACCTGTTCATGATAAGAGGAAATATTTTTTAATGAAATCTAAGTATTGCCCTTGCAGATGTGGAAAGAATGTAACAGGAAGATATTTTCAATTCCCACTTGGCTACAAGAATTGGGTTTTGCAGCCAGGTTGTTTTTTTCTTTTAATTCCCCCTTGACCTCTGCACTACTTCCCTCTGACATAGGGTAGGAAGCACAAGTGTCCCTGCTTCAACCATCTCAGCCTGAGGAGCAAAACCAACTTCATGGCTGTGCAAATTCGCCTTCAGGGCATGTGCAAAGGCGAAAGGAAGTCTGCCACTCAGTGACTAATTCTCCTGCTGATTCGGAATTTCTGATACTGCATGAGTCGCAGTGACAATAGAATTCCATGCACATTGGCTTATTTATTCCCGAAACCAACCTCACTACTCCTTCTCACTTGAACACATGCTAAAATTAGGGAACATGGAGATTTCAGGTTGCTTTGTTTGATTTCTTTTACTTATGTGCCTTATTGTGGGTGGCATTTCCCTCCCCCCTTTCCTTTTTCTTCTCCAGTGAAGAAAAGAGTTATTTATGAGGGAGATAAAGCAGAACATATCCTATGAGAGCGCTTGTTTGGCCTGAATACCATGTTTTGATAAGTGTTCTATGTGAATGAGAAATGAGATTAGGACTTGAACTGGAATGAACTATTTTTGTACACATGAAGTGGATAGTTAAAACACTGGTGTTTGGTGGAGATAGGGTTAAGGTTCTCAGACAGCTTTTTTGATTTTGAAGAAAGATCTTTTTTTAAAGAAAGGAGTCAGTGTTTCACACTAGATAAAGGACACCTTCACCTCTTGATGGTTAAAAAGTCTAACATGAAATACCAGCTTGTACTTAAAATCCCTGCGAATGTTTTGGGTGGGAAAATTCTGTGGAAATTTGGGTTGAGTTGGGTTACATTTTTTCCTTACAATGACTTTAGTACAATCCAAATTTCCAGACCAAACAACATTTTTTTCCCCCTGAAGATTTTTCATCATACGGTGACAATTTGCAATGTGTTATTTCAATTAATTGTCAACTATTTCCAGATCTCTGACCAGATTACTGTATATAAAACCGTCAGTGCTAGTCAATTTGCTTTTCTTTCCTCTCATTTATTTTCCAAGACAAGAACTGTTGGGTGACCATCTGCTTCTTATTTCAAACCTGTCTATTTTTGTTAATACCTGATGTCTCATGTCTTATGCAAAAACTCAAAGATTGATAAGCAGCTTATTTTGTTTTGACACGGGTCTCCTATTCCAAGCAGCAATGGTTTACAATTCCAAATTACTTTTCTGTTGCAGATTTTTTAAAGCACTTCTTTAAATTCTGTTTTAGACCCATGTTTGGCAACCCTTTCCAAATACGCTTGACTTTATGCATTTGAGTTACCTTATGAAAGGAAATAGAGACATTTGTGTGTTAAAATATGAACATCTGTGGAACTGGGACCTTAGGAAATGTAAAGCTAGGGCTCCATCCATTCTTCCTTACTGGTTTCCATATTAAGCCTACTCAGTTTTCAGGCCAAATTAATTTGTCTGATGACCAATGCTGCTATATCACCATTAGGATGAAGCTGGGTCCTTTCCACTCTTTTGCCTTTAATACAGCTGCTGTCAGATAGAAAGCTTCAGGTGGAGTGCCAAATACCAACCTCACCAGATCTTAGTGATGTTTATTGTTTTGGCTGTATTGACTACTTGTCACCTTGGCAGGACAAAACAGCTTTAAACCCTCCCCAGCAATACTCTCTTAAGTAGCAATGACTTAGAAAAACCTTAAAGTAGAATAGAAAGGAATAACTAATACACCAGTAAGAAATAGCATTGCTATCTGTACTACAATCTACTTCCCAAGCCCCTTTTGCAGCTATACAGGGAAGTGTATGGGAGAACACAGCTGTGGCAGCGGGCTATATGAAGCTCAGGTGCTGCTTAAAACCAGCTTTGCTTCTGGATGTGTTCTCCTTTCTGCAAAACGTGATCTTGCAATCGCCCCAGCTAATCCCTGTGACCAAGGTGTGATGCTTGCGTTAAGAACAGTCTTTTTAGGTTTTCAGGTAGGTGGGAAGAAATGAACTTCCCTGAAGGACAATTCAGTCTGCCTAAAACACAAATCATTCACTGTATCTCTTTTTTTCTGTCCTAACAGAGGGACCTAAGTATCTGGGGAGGATGAACCTTCTACTTCTATGCAAAAGTTCAGGTGAGAAGGTGCTCTCATCTCCTCTTTAATTAACAGAACAATTGACTATACTTTATTTTTCCCCATCTACACTAGGCAGACAATCATATTTAAGCAAACTCCCTAGCTTAATTTTTTTTCCCTGTCTGTTTTGCTCTTCATATTTTTTCTTCATAAAGTCTGTCACCAATGGCTAGTTTTTTTTTTT
>VXAA01001163.1:1116675-1135808 GCA_013399115.1 Anseranas semipalmata | reverse complement strand
ATGGAAATATTAGGAATGATTGGTTAAGAAAAACCCAGATCCTAAATCATTAAGCAATAATTCTGAGAGATTATCTTACTGAGTAATATGCAATTTTATAGCAGATTTTTGACAGGACATATTTCACTTAGAAAACCATCATTTTTTCTCCCTTAGGTTATAAGGCACTTAAATCATTTTTTGAAGGAAGGAGGAAACAGCTGTGGCTACAGCACACTTTTTCCATCTGTCATTTTTTCTTTATTTTCTCTTTTTGTGCATGCAGCACTCTCAAAGTGAAAGCATTAGCAGCAGTGCCAATATTAGAATATTAGAGCCAATATTAGAAGTTAAAGAATGTAAACTTAAACAATTTTGGTCAAGGTTTGAGCACAGGGTTTCTTTCCCCCCCCCCCCATGTACTCTGGCTGTGCTGGAGGCCACGGTTGCTCTTTCAAAGTCAATGAAAAGGCAGCTGCTGAGATGTGCCAAGCACTGCCAGACCCATCCATCCCTTGNCATAAAGTCTGTCCCCAATGGTTTTTTTTTTTTTTTTTTTTTTTTTCTCCTCTGTAATGGAAATATTAGGAATGATTGGTTAAGAAAAACCCAGATCCTAAATCATTAAGCAATAATTCTGAGAGATTATCTTACTGAGTAATATGCAATTTTATAGCAGATTTTTGACAGGACATATTTCACTTNCCCCCCATGTACTCTGGCTGTGCTGGAGGCCACGGTTGCTCTTTCAAAGTCAATGAAAAGGCAGCTGCTGAGATGTGCCAAGCACTGCCAGACCCATCCATCCCTTGGGCCTGACTTTTCACCCAGCCTTAAGCTAAGCTATGGGTAATTTTCTTTGCTGCTGTCATTTCATCAAAGGAGCTACCTTGGAAAGAGAGACCAAGGGAAATATTCTGATGATTCATGTTTCATTGAGAATACATCCAAGAATCATCCTTGTTTATTTAACTGCAAGTTTTCCCAAATTGTCCTTATTAAAACATGACTTTCTCTACCCATCGCCTTCCACTCATGGCCTCTCTTATGCTCAGCAACAATCCTTAGCTCCATTTTCTGGAATCACCATTTTGGATCAGATCCTCACTCTGTTGACTGTGAAAACATCCAATTCAATGTTCTTCAGAAGCCGCCTCAGGATGCCAGGTAATAAAAACATATGGGAAAATCTGGGGAAATAGCTTGGCAATGTAGCATCCTCATCATCATTTGTTAGACTGTTTTTAGTGCTAAAATTTGTCAGGTAATGATTTGTAATATTCAGGAAAATACTTGCTATTCTAACTCCACTCACTCATTCCGCCATAGGAGAGTAAATTATAAAAGTAACAGTATGAAGAGACAGCTCTCTTTTGGAATAAATTGTGGGTGAAAATTTCAAGTGATTTTGGTTTCATTTTTACCCCTATTTCCTTCTTTCTCCACTAAGGAACAGAATTGATGAAGTCGGACACTGAATGTAAAGAGAAGTCCTGCTCTCTTCTGCTGGTCAGAGAAGGGTTATGAACTACAGAGCAGCTAGGTGAAACATCACACAATAAAAAATGATGATTATTTGAATGAAAAAAGCATATAATCCCACAGTTCACTTTTCCCACAATTCACTTTTGTGCCAACTAAAACTGGATTGGCACCTATCCCAAAAAAGCTAGCACATATTTTGATTGTGATTTTAGTTTTCTTCTTCCTTTAAAAAACTACCCCTGTAAAGTCAGCCAGGATTTAAACAAATACATCTATAGCATGATAATACCCCCATTAGAAAAAATAATTAGGAACATGGCCTGAAATAACTATCTAAAGACACTGGAAAACATAAATCAGCTTAAGTATTTGAATAACAGCAAGGTGATGATGGAGACAACATGAGGTGGTCTTGCTTAAGAACCAAGTGCTTTGTTTTGACACAAAGAGCATCAAACGGAGCAGAGCAAGGTCCGTGTGCTCCAGTGTTCTCAGGCCAATCCATCTCTAAGAAAACTGTCAGAAGGGACAAACAGGCAGTATAATTCTTCCCACTAGTTATGTGGTTTTGTGGGAGCAGAGCAGCTTTTAACTGACAAAGACAGATCTAACCTCTGAAATCCAGGCCCCTTATTTTTTTCATGAAAAACACTGATTTTCTATTAAAGCTTTTTTTTTTCTTTGAAGCTATTTGAATGCTATTATTTCACAGATGCTTGCATCTCTATGGATCCCTACAGATATTTCACTGATATAGAAAAAACATTGCCTCACATTCCTTTTTATCATTTACTGTCAAACTTGCCAAAAAGTTTGACTCAGCCATGTATTGCAGTCAAAGGGAGTTTTTCAATGCATTGGGAATTAGTTCTCAGTTTCCATCTTTATCAAACCACATAGGTCTTTTCCACATACATTTCTCAGTGCCACAGGAACAGTGTGTGTGCCAGTATGTCACTTCATCTGCAAAGCCACTGAAAACCCACATTCTGAGGAAGATACCAGCAAGATTCAAACCTGCAGAAACTGCCAGCCCATTGCACCTCTGCTTCGCTGCTCACACCTCTATCCCAAATGTTTCTCCTTGCTGGAGATGCCAGCAACACCAGTGACTTTTTCCATCCTTCTGCATGTGTTGCTGAGCCCCTGCTTGATGATGCACCATCAGTGTCCATGCTCTGGCTAGCAGCAAGTCCAAGACTGCCTTCTCCATCTATGACTTGTTTCACAACCCATTCACTTACAGTCTGCAAGCCCCAAGCAGGGTTTTCAGCTTCATTACTGAGTTACTTGGATAGAGGATAATCGAACTAAAGGACCCCAGGTTTCAGTCCATCATCAACCCACACTGCTCAGCACTGCACAGAGATGGACTCTTGTTTAAGCCCTGCAGGCTACCAGCCCTCATGTCAGTCATTGCCATGCATGGTTTTGCTCTCAGCTGGTTCTGTGATTCAGCACAGAGAAGGTTGTACAGCTCTTCCGTGCTGAGTCACAACCTGTTCCTCATTCTCCCAGCAGGAGCTGTGTCTGAGGAAGGACGTTCCTACACAAAATGCACAGGGCTCAGGGAACATGAATGAATCACTGTTGTAATTCTTGATATCCTGCATTAATAGATGTTAATAATAGCTTTCAAAAATCTCTTACAAATACCAATTCATTTCATGATATCTTTTTACCCTATTGCCAAGCTTTAGTAGTTACTATAATTAGATAGGAAATTTAAAAACAGAAAGAGTTGTCCAGTTTTTGCCTTTGAATCTTACCTTTGTTCATATATGCATTTACCAAGATGAAATAAAGCACTGAAACTTTTTTTTTTTGTGGAAAATAGTGTGTTAGTATCACTATTGACATTGGCTCTGAAAACTAGATCTTCATTAGTAACAGGGAAAACTGTTGCTTTTTCTATCATCAGAAAGGTGTGGAAGTCAGGAGAGATAAGACAAGGCATATTTGGCAATGCATGGTATTACCACAGATCAATATTTTTCAGACAAAATGTTTTTCTTAGTTGAAAAATGATCCGCTTTTGTGCATAAAATTTAGTGCATGAAAACAGACTTTGGAACTTTTTCATGTTTTGCACATTAAATTTTAATGAACTTAAAATTATTGTTTTTAAAAAAGAAAAACATTTTTCAAATGTATCCTTGCTTATAAACTTCACATTTGATTACAAGTATGGACTATTTAAAATGTTTCATTTTCAACTTGCAAAACACAAATACTTTAAAAAAATTCAAGATTTTTCTTTCTCCGATGAACACTGTCTTGTTTGTGCACTTTTAAATGCATGGAAGTGTGTTGTGAGATAAAGCCAGGAAAATGAGCATAGAAAAAGTTTAAGTGATGGGGCCAAAAATGGACAGAAACAGCCATGGATAAGAGTCCTGCTAATGTAAAATTGAATGTGTTTGACTGTGTCTAATCGTGATGAGGATTCCTGGCCTAGAAAATATCATCATTAAACCAAGGTTTAGGGTCTGCAAAGTTGTAAAAAACCTGAAAATGTGTCTTCGAATGGAAAGGTTTAGTCAGCTTCAGAAACAGTTTTCATTTATAATGCACGGAAAATTGCTAATCTTACCAAGTGTGTCACCAAAGCAGTGCTAAGGATTGAATGGAAAAACTTTTGCAGTCATTTCTGTGAAATGTCATGTAATTCACAAGAAAGGGAGAAAAACAAGAGAGCATTATTTCTGTTTTTTCTTGCATGGTCTGGTAGCTTGACTTGGTAGCTTGTAATCAGGAGTCTGGACTCCTGACCCCTCAGGAAAATCCTTCAGGTACCAGGAAAATCTTGTTGATGGGGAAAGAGCTTTGGCAGGATACCCCGCGTGACCCTGGAGTCAGGTTCTCTAGCTTTGGTGGTTACTATTTCCTGTACGTAAAATAAGAAATTAAGTGTACTAATTACTATGGTCTCTTCTCAACTCATCTGAATGAATATGGTAAGTACATTTCATATTAATCTGATTAACAGACTTTTTCCGCTTTTTTATCTCAAAAAATGCCTCACAACCCATTGTTTTGCTACTTAACAATTCTATGCTGTCACTTTGAGGCCAAATGCAAATGTAAAACAGATCGTTTCCATTTAACCAATTTCTGAAAAAAGTGCTTACTGTCTACATAACAGGCTTCAATATTAATACATCATGCAGACAGAATGAAAAAGAGCAAAGCAAGGATCCTACATCACAGAAATGTAACTAATGCAGAGAGAAAATAAATACTAATGTCAAAGGAAATTCATTAGCTAATCTTATCTAAAGAGCATATCTAAATGTGTCAGGCGATAAAACACTAGACCAGCTCAAACCAGCTCTCCTGAAGATGCCTGCCTATTTGAGCCACGGAAAGAATGAAAACGCACGTACTGTATTACATATCACTCACTCCTTGCTTGGAGCACTTTAGGCAGCAGAAGCAACACTTTGGAGCTGACAAAAGTCTTACTAAGCACATGGCTGCTGAAACAATAAAACGTGTTACCAATCCTACTCCTTTTGGTCTGTGATGTTTTCAGGTAGGTAAACTAACTCACACATGGGCTCCATAGAGTAAGAAATACTATGAAATGCTTTAATATTAGGTACATATATAAGCTATAGCCTCAGTGCTGCTCTCATCGCAAGCGCCCGGTGAGGCATGCTTTTCTTCTTCAGCTTACAGGCTAGGACAGAGGAGGGCTGGGCCCGGGGTCAGGGCGCACCCCAGGAATGCTCTCCTCCCTCGCTGCAGCAGCCAGGACCACTCTGTGCCTGGGGATGAAAGAGAGAGCAGCCATGGCTCTGGTGTGAAAAATGAGAACTGCAAATGCTCTGAAGTTTAGGGACCTCTGGGAGTTAAATATTAGTGGAATTGCACCCCTTCCATTGTGCCCAGTTCTCTTTAATCAAGAAAGTCACCTTACAGGACAGGCTTAAAAAAAAGAACTAGAACAAATTAACATTTTTTCCATTTAAGTTCTGGTAATCTTCCTGGATGTTTCCCTCTGGCTTCATCTTTTGTAATCATCTCTCTACAATGCCTCATTTCCAACAGTTTCTTGGAAATGCTGTTTCTTGCTGTTGGGTACCTACGTTATCCTTACACAACTCCCCCTTACACGTTCCTGAGTTCACAGACAGAACAGCTGTGCATCTTTATTACACATATGCTGCATTCTGGCTTTGCTTGTTAGCCAGCAGACAGGAAAGTTTTATTTTTAGGCAGATGTGAAAGCCCTAATTTGTTGCAGCGGGGAAGAGAGTGACTAATAATAGCATGCAATGCAGTCAATGCCAAATTAATTCATAAAGACCAAAACAGGTTATAGCTCACAAGCCAAAACAACTATTTTCCACTTCCCTAGCCTTCTCCTTCTCTCTGCAACATAGTAGAGCTAGAGTTGGAAGAGGAACATCCCGTAACACCTAGTCATTGCTGCAAGCATTTTGCTGCACCTTTGAGTTCCCGTGTTAAGGAGTTTGCCCTGACCTTACAACACTCCTGTGGACAAGACCAGCCACAAACAATTCCTTCCATGGCTGCCCAGCCTGGCTTGTATCCCTTGCTGCTGAGTGCATCCCAGCTTGCTGGCAGATGAGTCAGCATGGCGGGAAGGGGCGAGGAGGAGGAAACGGTAGAGCCTCAGAGAAGGTGTCAAGGCACAGCAGCCTCTGCAGCACCTGTGCGCATCCACCCTCTTGAACACAGCCTCTACTGGCAAGAGGAAGATGACCTGAAGGGAGGCTGAGAATAGCACCTGCCTCCCTTTCGGCTCTCGGGTGACCACACGTGTTTGCTGTCAGCTCTTTCCAACTAGGAGCAGGAGCCTATTTTAAGCGATCTCTTTCCTCACACATACGCTGTTGCCATAGCTGCAAAACTAATGCACATGGAAAGAAAGGTTCTTACTCTATTGACTCAGCAGAGAGGCATGTTGCTGAATCTCTCTGTTTCTTAACTCACATAAGTGAAAGATAGTGGGCCAGATTCTTCACCAGCTGGTGCTAAAATGGCATAACTCTGCTGGCTTAGTGAATCCCTATTAATTTGCAGCAGCTGACATACTAGCCCTTTGTTTTCCATTGCTATGCCTTCCAGAACTGTTCATGGCATACTACAATTAATTCAGCTTCTCCTCTTGTACCACCCCCACAAAGGATAGAGTCTGATGAAGACGGGAGAACACTATTCCCTTTCCTTCTGTCCACCTGTAATTTATCTGAGGATTCAGGGAGCAACTACATACCTGGCATATGGTATATCTCAGCCTTTAACTTGCATCAATTTTCCAGGGTCACAGACAGGAGTTTTGGGAATATTTAAGGTAAGCTTCAAATGCACTGGCACTGAGCTTTCATTCCAACCTGGCAATAGTATACACACTAACAGTGGCTTGCACTGATTTTGTTCACATTTGCAAACTTCAAGCCACCTCTGATTCAAATATAATTGCTAATATTTTGAAGATGTTACTTGCCAGGATGCTTGAAGAAACCATCAATACACTTGAAACAAGTGCACTGCAGGTTTGGCTAGAATTGTACAAGGATATTTTATTTAAATGTTTAAATTTTCCTGCCCATTCCTAATCTTAAACAGAAAAGAAAAACAAATCAGCACAACTTTAATAAAAGGCAGTCAGGTCTTCAGTTAATATGTACTTGCACAACTCCTTTGCCTTCCAAGTTTGCTGTAGCTTTAGAGCAAGGAAGACAAATGCCTATGAGGAGACAGTTTGGTATTCATAAGCTGCAAGACAGTTTTATTATATGACTTTTCCAGTTTCTTGACTCAAGGTAAAACAGTGACTGTCAAATTCCCTTGTGGAAGGGACTTGTGTTTGGGCATCCCATCCTAAATAAAAGGACAGCAGTGCACTACATGCCTTAGCAGGCCTCCATCCAGGAGGTAGGGGGGTAGCTGGGGAGAAAGGCTAAGTCACTGCCATTGTTTCTGGTCCTAAGTGGACAGCACAGCAGGGGCTACTGGAAAAGAAACTTGTGAACCTTGGTGGCAATGGCATGTGGAAGAGTGGAGACCGTAGTTCTGCTCAAGGGCTGGATCACAGAAATAGCCAGAGATAAGGAGATAGAAGAAAGTGTCAAGGACAGCGTGGGATATGATTTCTGAAAATGATGCTAATACCAAGAAGATGAGAATAGGAGAGGGCTGAGCAAAGGCTGAACCTCTGCAAGGACAGGGGCTGGGGGCAGGAAAGAAGGGAAGGGAAGGGAAAAAACCTGCATTTTGTCAGTTTTGCTCTGACTTGCAACTCTTACACTCTTATTAAGTTAAGGATAGAGAAGCTAATCATTTGCAAACCTGGGACTGACTCATGATGCCTGACTACTAGAGGCTACATGGGAGATAGACAGATTTTCTTCAGGAGTCAAATGAGATTACAAAATAAGCCCTAGGAGTACATCATATTTTGAGTCAATACGCTGCAATAGGTGACATTGTTCACTGCTTGCAGGTATCTTTACTCAGGCAGGTTGCATCTTCATTAATTATTAAAATGGTATAGGTAAGCATTGCTACAGAAGCAGTGGAGATTAATTCTGGCAAAAATGATCCCAGATATTCAACATCTGTTGGGAAGGGTATGCATCCCAGCTGCTACAGGGATGAACTGCTGAGATGCAAACTATTTCAAACCTTTATTATTTATTTTTCCCTGTTTTGCCTTTTATATATATATTTGTAGCAGTTAGGCAAAGTCTGCAAAAGAGACCTACAGAATATACATTCAGGTACAAAGTGTTTGTGGTATCCCAGAATGAGATTCAGACTCTGGTATCTCATCAGGTACTCTTTAAAAAGGTGAGCGATCTGCTGACCCAAATCCTAAGTTAACGTGTACACTCATATTTCATTTAGATTTTTGTGACTTATCTGTGTAGGGCTTTGCTGTTCCAAACAGCAATACCCAATTCTGTTTGTGCTGAGAAGAGTCTGTAAGACTTTAGCACCATAGCTTAGTTAAAGCTGTCAAACGTCAAGATATAAATATCACCTCCTAGCTATTACTGTTTATAAAATAATCCAGCTCTTCAAAAAGCTGGGTCAAGCTATACCATATACTCACATGTCTTCCTCCAACAGTTGATTCCAAAGGCTGCTTAAACATGTATGATATTTTTCCTTTGACATGCTTTAAAGGTATTTGTCATTAATCTTGACCCTTTGACTGTTCCCTGAGGGACAATGAAGTGATCAGACAGCTGTGCCCCTCATAACTTTTAATACTTTAATTAAATCCCCTTTGGACCTTTTTCCCTTCTCTGTTCTTTCTTTAGTCAGACACCAAGAAAAACGACCACAATTTTGACATCTAAACACTGGAAACTATGAACATATAACAATGCAGAAATTTCTTATTTTTCAATTTACTTAATTATTTTTAAATTTAATTTCTGGAATGAATGAACGAGAGTTCTATTTTCTTCTGAAAATTCTTTTTGAAGTCACAGTGGTTTGGCCTCGTGTATAACCATAAACAGAACTGTACAGCTTTGGACAGATACTTTTAAAGAGTTCAAGTTCTGCCTCTTCCATAGTTTAACGAGACAATAGTCTTTATAAAACTTTAACCCACAGAAATGGTTGATCTGTCCCGAGAATGATCAATCTCATTTAAAGGTAACAGACTTGGATCACACATAAAACAATCCCTATCATTTTACTATCCCATTCTCATATCTTGCATCCAAGTTTTGGTGTTTGGTATTTACTGGCATATATAGCAATTGCCGAAAATGTCAGTGAACTGGCAAATTGTAAATATCACTGACAAAAAAAAGTGATTTTCCACTGCCTCAAACTTTCCATGTTGAAAGTGAATATCACTTTTGATTCCCTAACTTTTCTCGGAGGGATTAAAGAAATCAAGCAGGAAATAGAAACATTGCTAAATTACTTTGCATTACACTATGCAAAATGAATAAGTGGGAGCACATTACTAGAATTCAGTTTGTTTCACACTTTTTTCCCCTTTCCTCTGGGGATTATGAGAAAACTCAATTTCACTTAACAGATTACTAGATTTGTAAACACACAAGTAAATATCAGCTCAGTAGAATGAAATTTGGAATGTTTCTGTAAAAACTAGCCCAAACTATGCAAACTTAACTAGTTTGGTGTTTTGTTACAACCTGACAAACTGTTTACTCTAGAAAACTTTAAAACTGTAATGTTTTCTGAGAACTTAGGCCAGTTTAGAACTTCATATTCCAATAGTGAGGCACCAGCAGTTTCTCAGGCTGGCATGGAGAGGTGTCAGATTGTACATAATTTTTAAGTTCGCCAGAACTCAGAAATCCAAGGGAAGCTCAGCCACACACCCACAGGGAGCCAGCTTGTACCACACTCCTGCAAAGAACAGGCTGGATTTGTGGCACATTATCCACCCACACCTCTGGGGCAAAACTAAAACTGTTTTGCAGCATCCAGAAGCAGCAGGAGAACCTCCGGATACAGCCTGCAGTAGTCACCAACGTGTTTCAGGCTGGAAGTCCTCTAGCTTTGCCTTTCTGCAAACCCACTTCATTAGAGGAAAGTAGTGTTTTGGGCTCTCTTCTACTCTGTGTGGGACCCCAGAGGTTTCATGCTCATCAGCCATGAATTATGTGACCATAAGACCTCACTCCTCTGGAACAGTTATACAAGGGAAGCTCAATTACTGTGGATAAGCCTCCCCACTCAAAAGCAGCACCTGA
Organism: Anseranas semipalmata; assembly: GCA_013399115.1. Taxonomy (NCBI): domain Eukaryota; kingdom Metazoa; phylum Chordata; class Aves; order Anseriformes; family Anseranatidae; genus Anseranas; species Anseranas semipalmata. Next base: position 1,125,627 of record VXAA01001163.1, on the reverse strand, counting down.
GACATGCTAACACCTCTGAATTTGCAATTGTATGAGCATCCTTAACTGTTCAACACAGGCAGGAAACATTTTGAGACCTATGTATCCCAAGCCCAGTTGAGCCCTGTGGATAACTTGTCCAGCACTATCATCACTTCTGCACACCAGAAAGCCAGCCTCAGTTTTTACTTGTTCTTCAAATGTTAAATTAAACCTGCCAATAAATGGGTGTGAGGATAATTCTGGTACAGAGTCCTGACAGCTAAGTGGCTACCATGAGCTGAATTCCCTTTACTTTTGGTGTACGAGGGGGCTGTGCCCTACAATAGTGGAGATCCACTGCCTCCCAAAGAAGCTGCAGGAGGACCTCTGGGCTCAACTGCAGAAATGCTTCTATGAAGAAGGAATGGATGGAGCAGATTTAAACTAACAGCAGGGATGAAAAGGGTGTCAGAGATAAAAGTGGCTTATAAAATAACTCGGAATGTCAGCACATGATTATGTTGTTTTCCCCTCAATCATTAGACTATGTTGCAAAACACCCTGGAGCTTGAGAAACTGCTAATGGGCAACAGCTTTTGGAATGTCATAAATGTTAAGCTTTACTGGACTGGAAATACAATGTATTGTACAGTCGGAATATGGATGGGGAAAGATTTGGACACTTCCAGCTTGTAATAAAACAAGAGAGAAAGTGGATTAGTAGGATATGTAACTCATTAAAAAGGAAGAGCTGCAAAAGAATGATTTGTGGGAAAACTGCACCCACAACACTGACCGCACTCAGACTTGGTTCTTTCATGCCCTCAGTTAGTTACACCTGGACATAAATAATCTAACTTCCCATATCTTTACCAAAAACAGCCTCAACTTGCAAGACAATTTGCAGATAAAACAATCTGATAGATGATAGTACTGAACCTGGAAGACGCTCACTGGGAATACATCAGGCTTTGCTTTGTGTTTTGCAGAGGTGCAAGACAAGCCTGTCTTTTAAGACAGCAGGATCTTCAAAACATACAGCATGCAGCTGCTGTGCTCACAATGCTCAGCCCAAGCTCAGATAACTACAGGCCTACGTGGCTTTTGGCTGAAGCAAGAAGTAGGATGAGCTTGTATCTGCCTTCCACAGATCATGTTGACTTGCCCCAAGACTAATCATAATGGAATGAAAACGTCTTTTACTTTAATAAAGTGGATGGTGATTCCAGAGGTAAATTAGGAAAAGGTACATTATAGAGAATAAGAATTCCTTTCAAAGGTATTGGAAGACACTGAAAGGCTATAAAATATCTCATTCGCAGCATCAGCTTTCTGTTCTTTGTTTTAAGAGTTCACACTCCTCAGATAGACATGCAGTAACAATGGCTTTTACTTGCTAAGATACATCAGAGTTGACCTGATAAACAGATTTGCTTAATGGTTACATTTTCTTTTGCCAAATGAAGACACAGAAGTGCAAGATTCAATGGCTTTGTATATATTTTTTTTGCTTGAACAGCACAATGGAAGTTGTTTGTACTCTTTGCCAAAACAGTAAGGCTCTGCAACTTTGAATCTGGCAGAGAAAGAGCTTAGTCCAACTCACTCAACTGATTACTGGAAAAGAAATGCCAACAATTTGTTTTTAAGCTTACAAGATGTCATGTACAGTACAGAGTGATCCTAAACAATTTTAACAATCTGATAGCTCTTCATTAATACTGGAAATTCTAAAAAGGCACCAGAATTGGGGCTTCCTTGCAGGAGTGCAGTTAAGTAAAGGAGTGGTTTGTGTGCAATACATAGCTGCTTTAAAGAGGATGAGTGGTCACTGCTCGAGGTTGATGGAAGGATTATCATAGACTTCAGTGAATGTTGGGTCAAGGCTCAGATATGGCTTGATTACAACCTCTTAATAAGGTCTTGCCTTTGGCATCTGCAAACTTTGCAGTAAGCCATATGATTCAATACCAGAGTCAAAGACACTGGCTACACCCCTTGGTATATCATTAGGCAGATCTAAAAAACTTTAGGAAAAATTGGAATCATCAACATTCTGTTAACTCCCATAACATGAACAGTTCAATAATCAAGCTAGATACTTAATTCTTTGTTTCTGCATAAACACTGTCATTTTCTAATGTTTGACTTTTTATTCTGACACTATGGCATTTTGCATATTTATTTGCTCAGTCTTTCTCCTTTGTGATCCTCATAAGCATAGGTATTAGTTTTTACTTGTTTAATTTTATACATATTTATCTTTTGTACAACCATCACTTTTGTTACAGCCTACTTAGCACAACTTTCCATGATTATAGTGCTTGTTTTTGTATGCATGAAATAAATTATAATGGGACGAACATGTCTTTGTCAGATGTTGAACAATAAATCTTATTAAATGCATTTGTCAAACTGGCAAGTACATTTCTGCAAGCACAACAACTGCTACCTGATAATTACAACATAAAAAGCTCCCTCTCCCTATGGAAAATTAAGTAACTTTTTTATATGCTGCATGTGCACAGTTGCAGGCTAAATATTGTTTGGTTTTATTTTACCAACAGAGAGCTTAGCTCCATAACTTACTGAGCCTTGTAAAGCACTGTATTAGTAACTGTTGATGTGCTTAAGTCTAAAATAGTTTATAGGTGGTATTTTTCTCTGACAATGCTAACTAAAGTTACCATTTGGTATACTGGAAATTCTTAAATAGCACCACCAACAGTGCACTAATAATAACCTGAGTGACTGTAGGAGACTTGAGCAATGACCCTTGTCCAGCCTGTTGCTGGGAAAGAATAGGAGTTAGACTAGTTTGTGATTTTATTTATTTTTTTTTTTTTTATTTTTTTATTTTTTTTACTTCCCAGAATATTTGGGACTGATTTTAGAAACATTGCCTGACACTTAGGCCTGCAAACCCTAGGCAAAAGGAGTCAAATGCTTTATCAATTGTCACCAGAGGGAAAGGATGACAGCATGGCCAAAACTGTTTTGCAAATCTTTTGCAGAGATAGAAGCCTTCAGCAGTTGTCTATTTCTTCCTTTGATTGTGCTTAGAATTCCCCATCACATGAAGCCAAAGTCTTCAAATAACTCTACAAACTGGCAATGTCATTGCTTCTACCTTTGTCTGTGCCAGTTGCTGCAACTGTGGCTTGCTGACCTGACTCTGATGTTGTGCCCATTTATAGAGCATCTCACAATGCTCCCACTTAGAACAGCGCAAAAACCTGAATATTTTTCCTGTGATAGATCTAATTGTGAAATGATGCTATGTTCCTATTTTTATGCAAGGAACAAATGACCTTTGTCTCATGCCACACACTTGTATCAGTAAAAGAATGAACACTGAGTTCCTTATGTTAAGGCTCTAGGCAAAACTGATTTGTACATATTTTTGATGGAATGACAATATAACCATGATAGCATAGAGTATATTCTCACTGATAAGTGTACTCAAAACTAATGTTTTTAAAGACTGGTGTTAGGCTAGTATATAACAACAAAGAAACAAATGAGATTCTAATAGCCTGTAGAGGATCCTGAGATCTCTGCAGATAATAGAGTAATACATACAATTAAGGCAAAGTTACAAATTATTCTACAAAGTATTTTTTTTTTTTTTTTTTACTTAGAGCCATGTCTGAAATAACAGAAAAGTCATTTTGATATTTTACATTTACCTTTTGAAAATCACTAATATCCAAACTAAAAAACACAACTTAAGATGAGATCAGCATTCACCATTTTCACAGCCATAATGAAATATTGAAATTCAGACTGAAAATTCTTTCCTTTGAGAAACCCAAACCACTCCAATTGTCATGTTTGATTTCAACCAGAATTTTGTTTGTGAGATTTTATCAAGCATTTGAAATTACCATGTTCTGAAGATACTACCACCATCTCTAGTGCTGTGATGAATACTGATGCATCACTAAGATTATTTTTATAATTAGCCAAGGAGCTCTTCCTAACATTTCTCCACTATCTGCTGCCAGAGCAGCTATGTCTGCCCTGAAGGACAATACACTTTTGCTTCAGCAGCTGCATATAGGCAGTGGTTATACTGAAGTAGCACAGCACCATCCCTCCCTTTCATCTCTGCTGCGACCCACACCATCACCCTGCCCTTCTCTCAGCTGCAACCATCCCCCCCACCCCCGGCCCAGGACAGCTTCTCATCCTGGTGTTGAAAGCCTCCTGTGCACCTCTAGAGGAAAACAGTGGAAGAAGGTTATTAAAGGTCTAAGTATTTATAGATGCAGTCATTACAAAATGAAGAGTTCTCATTTCTAGAGGGAGATTTATTCCCTGAAATATGGCTTTGTAATTAACTTTAAACTTTTCATTTGGTGTTTGTTACAGTTCCCCTATCTCTATAAGCTGAGGATCACAGACCTGCAGAGAGACAGACCAAAGCAGTGAATTTTGAATGACCCAAATTGTCACCCATCCTTTCCATTAGCTAACAGCAAAGGGCTCACTGTTCTTGTGTTCACAATTGAAAACAATGCATTGTGTTATATGGGTTACAGTAACAGTAGGGTGGAAAGTAGGACTTGCCTAGCCTTTCCCCATGTGTATATTTATTTTACAACCTTGTTTTTCCACAGTTGCCATTGGGTGTAGCACCACAGCTGTCCTTGCTCACTGGCAGTATATTTTTATTCACTTATCTACAACCTGGCAGTTATTTTTTTTCCATCAGTGCCTAGTTTCCAATTTCCTCATCCCAACCCCCCCCCTCCCCGCAAAGAAGAAAGGGACCTCTTTTCACCTGTGAACTGGGTCCTTCCAGCAGCTTTATCAGGGATGCACTGACTTCTCTATGGGCTTGATCTGTAGCTTTGGACAATCCATTTAGCCTCTCTCAATTCACTTCTTAGTATGCAAAACATGTCATGGTCTCTCCACTGGTGAGACTTCAGTGACCTTCCAGACCAAATGAAGCAATAAAGTGAACAAAATGTCACTCATGTGATGTTACCTCTTTTTGCCTGTGATCTGGAAAATGCCACACTTGCCCAGTTACAAGTAGAAGCTTCAGTTTTAACATGAAGAAATCTCATTTTCAGGCTTTTGGTGGGACATTACTAATTTGAATTCATTTACACACAAATTATAATCCCTAAACTAAGACAGGAGCACTATTATTCAACCAAGAGCAGGTTGGTAGGAGTCAAAAGATTCAGGTTCCCCTTTCTGCCACAAAACTGATTTTATGACCATGACCATGTTTCCTTTAAACTTCCCTCTTGTACATCTGAGACATGTTCCTGCACTGCTGCAGCACTAGATGTATAAACACAAAGAACATTAGAAATATTTCAAGAAGGCAACACATCACAGAACTGAACATTTGACTTGTAAGGAGGAAAAAGATGAAGAAAAAAGAAGAGTTGGTGAAAAATCACCTCTCAAGCACAGAGGCTTCTGATTAGCTGAAGAGCAAATTTCTGGAGCAGCTGAGTGAAATAGCAGAGGGAATCAGCAGCAAATGACAAGCAAAGGGGCTCAGTTGTGCACACAACTCAATGGCAACTGTTCCCACATGGCACTGGTGGCCACTCAACCAACACATACCAAAAAAACCAGCAAGTTTGGCTTAATGTGAAAAATAACCATTTTGTTTCTTTCTCCAAGTTTTGTAAAAGTCACAGAGGGAAGAGTTTGGAGGTGGCACCCATAAACCCATCTTGTAAATTTGGCCAGACTGAGCTGCTGCATTCTGTAAATCATTCCCTCAATAGAGAGCGAGTTTAGCTTTACATCCACCCTTTAAAAGCACACTTTCATATTCTGATTCTACATGCAATACATGAAACAGATTTAGGTACTTAACAGTAGGCAAACAGATACAAAATTTTTGGCCTTGAATTTTAAGAGCAGACAAGGGAAGAGTCCCAAAAGCAGATCCAGGGCATCTTAACAAAAGGGATGGGTATGCATATGCCTGGAAAGCACCTGTTAGTAGAGATTAGCAAATATATCTTTGAGAAGTAGGATAGATGGATAATTCCTCTACCAATGACACAGACTGGATTGGAAAGAAAAATGGCACCCATAAAAATAATCTGTAAATATAAAATCCTGGATCTCTAGACTGGAAAGCTTATTTTTCTGTTATGTTTCCACATAATATTATACCTAATCATTTATAGCTTAGTAAAAATGTTGAAGCCCACTTGTACACACCCATATTTCCATAGACAGCCTGTTCGAGAGTATCTTTCTGTCCAAACAACTTCTCAACTTGTTTGTGCAAAAGCTGTGTAAGCTCAAATGCACTTCTTTGCTTCTCTACCTTCACTTCATGACAGTAAGTGCTCTCTTGCATTATGCTTTCTTCTCAGTATGTATTTAGAAATATGTGAAAATACTAAAAAAGCAAACAGCACAACTCACCCTTGCTACATTAGGGGAAATCATGTTTATGACTATTTGTTTTACAGCCGCTTATACCTTCCCAAGCATGCTTCTGAGTTGGAGACATCCATTTCAACACAACTTATGTATACATCTAATGGTTGCTCCAAGAGAGATCATAAAATACCTGTGTATAAACTTGAAGCTGCTAATTTTTATTAATTCAGATGTAACTGAGCAGATTTCCATCAAACCTTCTGATTCAACTCAAGGTTAGGTAAGAATAGAAACTTGAATACAAAGATCTTCCTCTTCACTGAGAATTTTTCAATCAGCAGAGAAGAACTGGTGCTGCAAGTAGGTACTTACAGTTTATCAGGAAAGGATATTACTGAAAAGGCATTTCCCAACTGCTGCTCATTGACCTTGCTCCAGTCTGTTCTCAATGTCTTCAGCTTCTCATTTAGCACACAGGATCCAGAACACAAGTCAGCCTTTCACATTAAATAAATCCAGTGTTTCTCTTTTGCTCAGAGCACTGCAAAGGAACTTTGTCTCCCCCACAAAATAGCCAAATTCTGCTCTACAAACCAGAGCAATGCACAGCAGTTAAAGCCTACATACATATCAACATAGACCTTTCCTAATCTTCTCCAGCTGGGATTGCTTAGGTTTATTGGAGACTGATAGGTTATACTGCTTCTGGGAACTTAAAATTGCTGTAGCATGAGCATTAATCAGCTGCTTTAAAGTGGAAAATTCACGTAGGTCAATAGACAAGAATTTTAAAAAACAATCTAAATCAAATACTTAGCAGTGTGGCAATCTGTGGCTCATTACAATAGATGGTATCTCCAGAAATGAGAATGTTGTCATCCAGTGGCAGTGCTATATATGCACAGGAAAAAAATGCTACAGACCAGAAATCACATGGGCAGAAGTGCAAGTCAGCAAGGACTGAAGTATTTTAACACTTAGCATAAAGCATTGGTCAGAAGCATTCCCCCACTAACCCTCCACTCAAATTCTTTCTTATATTGCAATAGGAGTCCCTGATAATCCAGTCTTTTTACAAAGCCAATTCTGCTTGCCTTTCCCAAAAAAGACAAAACAGAGCTGCAGCAGGGCCTGTCTCAAGGTTTCCACACAACAGCAGGAAAGTTGAATTTTGTCAGCCCAAGAACAAGAGGCAGGCAGCTGCTTTGTGGAAAACTGGAGCAAACAGACATGATTTTCTCCTGCTACTGCTGTTGAGCAAGAGCAGAAGCCCTGACCCTTCATCAGCAGCTGAGATCTCCAAGGCACTGGTGAAGAACTTGTTTCCTTAAGCAGTTGCCTACCTTGCCTTTTAACATGGTTAGCGCTGACACAGTGCAGTTTTTAAAACAGTGAGCATAACCATGTTAACAAAACTCCAGACTCACAACCCTTCTTTTTGAACTTTGCCATCTGCAAGTCTGATTTGAGAACAAACACATTTACTCCAGATTACTTTTAAATGGTGGCCACTGTTCCTAGCTTGTCATTTTTCCATGAACTGTTCCAGAATTTCTTTCCAAAAATACAGCACAAGCTCTGAGAGGTAGCCAGCCACTGCTGTCTTTGCGCAGTTAGCATGTCCGCTTCCCCAGCCAACTCCTTTCTTTATTAGAAAACAGAAAATCATATTGCAACTGATGGCAGCAGTGGACATAACCTACTCTCTGTGGGGAAAGCTGAATTAGTGCTTTTCATTCCTTCTAATCCCCCGAGCTATAACACCCCTCTAGTGAGGTCGAAAGACTTGAATGCGATACTAAGCTAGTGAGCCAGGTGGCTGGCAATATTCCTTTCATCCAACCCTATTTTTGCTTACCTACCTTTTTAAGGCCATTTGTAAATATAGATCAGAGGGTTCGTAAGCAATAGGATATGGAACACCTTGCAGGAAAGTTTCTAGCAACAAAAAAAGTTCCCCTTCTCTGAACCTTTCCATTCTCTGGTAAGTATTCCATTTTACGGGTGGAAAAAGCTGAAGCCCAAAGAGCAGACACCAATTCTGACCACACGCAAAACATTTTACACCTCACATATGGAGATCACATTTTACAAAGTATGGGATATGAGGCTGTGGTGCATACTAGAGCTGGCCCAATGAGCACTTCCAGCTACTGAGCAATGGTCCTGCAGGAGATACGTGAAGAGTACAAGTGAAGCTTCTTCCGCTCCACTGTTTCAGAATGAATCTCTTGGTGGATAGCTTGCTCAGCCCATTCTTTTGATGGTATATGTGCACCAGGATAATTTCTCTGGAGAAGTAGCATTCATTACAAATTCACTTTGTAGCTTGTCTTAGAACAATTTGTAATGTCTATATCCAAAAAATGCCTTTCAAGAAGAGTTTATTCTTACAGAGCTGGGCATATCTAAGGTGCAGAAAGCTGCAGAAGTTGGTTTTCAAAGCAGATGTGAGCTAAGAGTTCACCTCCCTTTAATACTCACATAGCACAAGAAAAAACAATTGCATACAAAAATATAAGGGGTATTTTGTCTGAGTAAGTGAAGAATGATCACAATATTTTGTCTCAAACTATCAGTTACTGACAGCTTTAGTGAAACTAGCTGATTCCCCCCCCC
>VXAA01001163.1:1067509-1116666 GCA_013399115.1 Anseranas semipalmata | reverse complement strand
CCCCCCGCCATGATTTCTCAGACTCCTTTGGAAGAAAATTAAAACAAACCAAGATATGAAGACTTATCTTTTGAATAAAAGTTTTCGCCACAAGATGTTTATTTTTTCAGGTACCAAAATTCCAGTAAAGGAGGTCACAGACAAAGGCATACATAGAAAAACAGTCCTTGGTTAGCCCTAATTTTTCACATTTCAACAAGAATTTCTAGTGCGTTCATCCATCCATCTCCCTGGCATTAGTGGGGCTGAGCTAGCCCCAGGCACTTTTGAAAATCCCACCTGTAATGATTAATTATTCACAGCATTGCATACAACCCCCTGTGGCTCCTTGAAAATTCATTGCAATAAATTAGGCACTGATTGGATTTTTCCTTGCATTTATACAGCTTAATGTTAAGGTATGAATACCTCGCAGCACAGTCATTCTCACAGAAACTGAAAAAATGAATTTGGTACACAGGATGCTCACAGGCACCCTCACATTGGACCAGGTCACTTTCATGAATCTCTAACAAAGTTGCTCAGGGTTGCAGAGATTGTTCTGGCCCTGTTCTTGTCTTGCAAAGTGCAAGGTGCTGACACAGTCTGCTTTCCTTACAGATAGGGTAATGGGTTGTGTTCCTAAATGCTATTCAGTTCAAAGCAACAGAATAGATTTTTTTTTTTTTAATACTCTGTGCAATGTTGCTGTCTCACCCAGAGAATATTCTGAGAAAAATATAGACCCACAACTAGTGTAAAATCAAAGCATTTCCATTGAGCCTCCACTCTTAAATTTCTGCTTTTTCTGCAGATGCTGGATGAAAATGAAAACACATAGTTCAAAATCCAATGATGATCAGGTACACTTCAGCTGAGCAAGAGTATCATGACCACCTTCTTAATCCTGACAGTATAGAAATAGCCAAGAATAAAGAATCAGTTTGAATTTTTTTTTTTTTTGAAGAAACTTAAATAGACTTGATTCAGTTAACTCTGATGCATTCACCAGATGTAATCCCTAACCAATGGATTATACAGTGTTCAATGCATAATTCTGATCTGCTCTTTATTTATAACAGAATGAAAAGGATCAGGTCTATTTTTAACTTCCTGGAAAGTTTAAAAATAAGGAACAGCTTTCAATAATGCATTAAACAGCAGGTTTGAGCCTTCTTAAAATGAGCTCATATAAGTGTGTGTATCAAATGGAGAAGTCCTATGGCTCTACAACCCACACCAAAACAGACAAATTAAGAAAGGTGCGTAAGGAACAAATGAAAACATGACCTTGATAAATATGGGTACACTGTACATGCATGGGTATGTTTAGGGGATGGCAGGGAGTCCCAAAGCAGCCTGGAGCCAAATCCCACTCAGATCAAGAAGCATTAGACAACAGGACCCCATGTAAACATGGGCACTTCACTCCCAGAACACATGCATGCTGGATTTAGCTTAAGAAAAGTTTCCCTAGTCCAGCCCTACATTTAAGAATCCAGAATCTCACTTTAAGAGATTTTTCCATCAGTTTGCCCCCCTCCTAATGCATTTTTTCCCCCCCATCAGCTTTGTGCCCTGTACATTTCACTGTTAAAAACTCATTTCAAATCTTCAACGTGCCTGGCTTTATGTTAATATATCCCAAAGCAAGTCCTCGCTGCAGGGGAGATAGTGAAGAGTGGTGACAGCACCAGCTTTCTGGAAACCAGTCCCTTGGTTTCACTGAAATAAGGAGCACTGGGGGCCATGAGAGGACTGTGCCTCTGTCCCCCCCTCTTCAGTCTCTGTATCCACTTGATCAGTGACCATGAGTACATGGGTATTTGAAGGGACACTGTCCCACAGGATGGAGGCAGAACAGCCTTGGTGGAAGAGCTGTTAACAGCACAAACCACTGTTGCTGGATTGATTGGGATCAGGTGTAAAAGCCTTTGCTGACAGCTTCATTTTAATCTTACCAAGTGATTCCTTCCTTACCTCAGAGAAATACCAAGAACTTAAATATAAAATGCTTTGAAAAAATTGCATTTCCTGATGGTTTCAGCTCACACACCTTAGGCTGTGTGTAGCCCCTAAAGCTAAAATTCAGCCTTGTCCCTGAATTTGGGTCCTGTTATGTTTTCTCCTCCCTTTCCCTTATCTCTCCACTCTTTGGAATCATTTTCTTTTAGGCCAAGAAAAGCAGACACTAATAACGAAGCAACTAATTCCACATAAACACCTACAGCCATGCTGAATTGAAGGACAGCAAGAAACAACACACTGGCCAGCTCAGAGCCTGGCCACGCAGAACTGGCACAGAAAACACTGAGAAGAGAACAGCAAATAAGCATCGGTTGCACTTGCTTTGCAAGACAGGCTCTCTCTAAAAGTAATGAGTACACAATGTGAATCTTGCCTGGAAACTCTGAAAAAGCCTCTTTTATAGCAATAATTCTTTTAAATTGAGCACCAGGTGACATGCAATTAAAAATCTTTTCCAAATGTTGTTTATTATGTATATAGAACTATGCCCATATATAAAAAACACCCACCTGCTGAGTTTATAAATCATGCCGGGTGTTTTGTATGACTTGATCACCATTATGGTAGCAGAAAATTTGAAACCAAACCCAACAGATACAACAGAACTGCAATGTAAGCACTGATGGCAAGAAATCCATTCCTATAACACTGCCAAAACAATTGGATTTTTGCAATAGATCCATTTGTAACCTCACTTGGCTCAACACTTACAGCCACGGGTTGCACTGAGCAAGATTAATATCTGAATTATCCCGCAGCGTTGCAGCAGACTTGCTCAAGCACTCACTGCAGCGAGCGCAGGGTGCCGACAGGCTCCCATTGCCACATGTCAGCACTGCGCTGCTCCTGGCTCCCCTTCCCACAGCACACACAGCCAAGCTTTGCCTTCACTTGGCTTCAATAGCCTTTTGCACTGGGGGAGCCAGGGCCAAATTTGGCTCACCACAGCTGAAATAAAGGAGGACAATGCTCCAATTAAAATGATTAGGAATTCAATTTTAAATCCCCCAGGTAGTTGGCATATCCCTATTCCCTATACTTAGGATGGGAAATACTATCCTATACAAATACTATAGTAAATTTAGCTGCTGAAAGCTAGTAACAGTCCGGCTTTTATTGGCACTCTACTTCTATATATGCCCTGGCTTCCATTTCCCCATATATTTTAAGCACCGGCTTCTGTACATATTGGTACTTTATGCTTAGGCAGTTGTGCACTGTAAATATAGAAGACTTAACCCAGAGCCCAACCCAGATCTTCCCCCCTCCCCAATATTTTTAAGGAGAAAAGGTCAGAGTATTCCAGTGAACTGACGCACTCCGTCTAATTTATACAGCAAGAAGCTTAAAATTGTGCGTCATTTGACCATTTTCCATTTGTTCATGCTGAGATTAAGAGATGGGCTTATTGTTGATCTTATAGTTGAAATTACAACTAAGAGAAAAAAGGGTTATAGGAGATCAGTAGCTGCAGCTGGGCTTTGATTTACTGCTGCCCAGTCATGGCAATGTAAATTAGAAAACTTGAAAAAACTACAGGGATTGAAAGAAGCCAATTAACTATTTTTAAGGTAAAGGTTTCCAAATAAAACTAGGGAGCCAGGACTTGCTGTGAGCAGTAACCACTTGCTTAATTGCCAAAAAGCATCTGTGACAATGGAGTGGTATGCAGCTGTGATTGCAAGGGAGGAAAAACCCAGCATCAACATCAGAAATCATTTGTAAAGCTGAGGAGTCAGCATGTTTCCTACTACTGCACTTTGCACTGTACCTCTCAGGCCAGACAGATGGCAAGCTTTACACACCCACCAGAAAACAGCTCATCCTTAGATACCTCTAGCATTTCTTCCACTGTATGGGGTGTTTTAGCTGCATCAATAAGTTTTCAGGATCAAAAAATCTCTCAACATACTCCTGAATTTTGCAACATTGCAGGCAAGTCCAACGAAAAAATAGAGCTGGTCAAACAACGAATGGATGTTTATTCACAGCCATTTATACAAGTAGGTTATTGTAAGTGTATACATATTTGCACAAAGTTAATGCCAAATCCTGAGCTGATATAAGCTCAAATATTTCAGCTGAACTTAGTGGAGCCATGGAAATTTCAAGGAGCAGAACTACAGCTAAAGAGTAAAAAAGTTTCTCATAGCATGGATCACAAATGTTCATCAGGTTGTAGCAAAATAGGAAATGCATAAGGTTTTAAGTTCTTTCAATTTCTTTCCATATTCTTTTCATTTTGTATGTGATGTAAACACTGATCAATTCAGGATTCATGGTAGCAGTAAAGAGGGCAACAGATTTGCTGACATTTTCCTAGAAGAATTGTTGTTCTCTATAGCATTTTCCATATTCACCTGAATTATTTTTATGGGACTGATGGAGATGGATTTTCTAGTAAGGTGAAAATAACATCATAATTTAATGCATTTCCATGTGTGGCAAATCACTAATACCAGAAGATTTTGCTCACACTAAATTTTTCTTTAAGCACAATATAGCCTCCTTTGCTGGACAGAAAACAAGTGTCACCTTCCAACTCTGCAAACTTTTGTGGACACTTAAAAATGTGAAAACTGACAACGTCACAAAATTCTGGTGCCAAATGCTGCTCAAGCTGCTTGTACCAGCCAGTATCTAGCCAGGGTATTCTGTTGTTTAGAGAATGATTTATTACGAAATACACACTAACAAGCTTACGACTGAAAATTAGCTGACATTTTCCAGAACAGCATAATTCCTGAGTTGAAGTACCAGAAAAATAGGAAAAATCTAACTGCAAGACCAGAGCATCTACTCCAACACATGGAAGCTAAAATTTGTCACCTAAGCAAAAGGTTGCTAAATCTGAGCATGTTGTATTCATTAGTCAAACTTGAAAAAGTAAATAAAGAAAATACTGATTCAAAATCTATTATGAAAGAGCAACACCAAGAGACACCTTATTGTCTGTGGTTACATCCTGCTGTTTGAGGGGTTGACTTTCCTATTTTCTTGACCAGCCTACAGTCTTGGTAAGTGCATGAAGGTCGATACATGTGTGGGTCTGCTCCCTTTCTGCACCTACCTTGCCTCATTTTACAGTCCGATTGCAAACTCCGCAGAGGCTCATGTTTGCCAATCCAAGAACTAATATTTTGATGGGCTATTTATACATTATCTATCACAGGGCTTCACTCATGACTGGTTCACTTAAATGATACAGGATTATAAAAGTTTAAGATCATACATAAACTTACATGCAAGTTAAATTTGAGATTGACTCATATTCAAGATACTGCCCGAAAACTGGCAACACTATCAGAGTATGACTGCGCACACTGTTCATTTCGAAGGAATGGGGGTGTCATTCTCAAAACCAATCCAAATGCCAATAGCATACTCCCAGTCTCAAGACAATCTACCAACTGCAATGAGACTTTTCTCACAGGCAAAACCCTATAGGCTTAGGGTTTGCTTGACTGAGGCAGTTTTCCTCCATGAGTCAGCATGAGCTTTGTTTGATACAACTCCTGCATTTTCTATAAAAAACTGCTCGCTCTGAGGCCCACACACTAAATCCATGTGCACAACTTACCATTCATCTGCTCTATTAAACATCTCTTATGGCACATCAGTAGGTTCTATGTATATTAATGCCTTAACCTGCACACGTGTTAAAACTGATCTCTACAGGCATGCAAAGCTGGGGGGTTCAGCACCATTCACTTGAATATAATTCTTTTGATTGTCTTACCATAAAACAGCTAAGGTTTTGCTATGTTACTTTTTAATTAGAAATATCACTGCAGAAATTATGTTTAATCCTAGAGGTCCTATACATCTGCAGTAAACTATTTTATAATCTTCCAACCTGTAATGTATTGAGAAGCGTTGTAAGATATGGAAGTAATTTTATCCAATTTTGAAGTGGGGATCTGAGACAGAGTAATTGTTATTACTGCCTAGCTCTAGCATAGCATTTTTCTTCCAGAGACCTCAAAGTGCTGACAGAATAAGAAATTTAATCCGGGTCTCTCCAGCCTTGTTCAGCATCCTCAGTGTTAGGCCACATTCAACATCTTCCAGTTCTAGCTCTCAAAAAGGAGTGCAAGTGGGACCTCTCCTGATACTCTTGGAATGAGTTTTGTTTTTTTTTTTTAAGCTCAAAAAGCATAGGTAAGAAAATAAGGCAATAAAAGCATGAGGCAGCAGCTCATTATCAAGATAAAGCCTGTATCCATTTAAAGTTGTCTTTTTTAATGAGAACTAGAAGAACCCAAACAGCATCTCCGCAGTAACAATGCTTATTTCTGTCACCAGAAGTTTGAGCCCTCAGATAAGGAGTTTTAGAGCATTACAGGAGAACATGTTTAGCTATGAATACACTAGCACAAAGCAGATAAACTTTAGTGCCTAAACTTGAGGATTTAAATATTATGACATGAAATGCGTTGTGCCAATTTTCCATCTCTAGCAAACATACTACATGTCATTGTCTTTAAGAAAGGATCTATTCTTATTTTCTCTTTTTATTGACTGATGAAGATTAAGGGTAATCTCACTAAATCCTCAATTGCCCCACGATACACATTTTCTGGACATCACTGTCATTCAGAATATTATATTCAGTTAGCAGAGAAAACTTTCTTTATTCATCACACTATTCCTTTGGAAACATCACCATGTCACACCTGTTTTTGCCATGCAGCAAGACCATCTTAAATTTGGCATTGAAACCTGGGTGGCCAAAGTCATCACATTTTACTTTAAACAGTTAGACACATCCAGAAAGGACAGCAGCCAACTGCAAGACATTTCCTTCCTGCTTTGGCTGCAGGATAGAAAGAAAATAAGCTTGCCAAATTGGATTCATTTTCCTGCTCCCCTCTGCTCTCTCCCACCTCCCACTAGAAAAAACAATTGAAAATTAAGTCCCCAAACATGACAAACAGGTGTGAAAGAGCACTAAAGATTCTTTTTAGCTCTGCAACCACAAAGTCCAATTTCTTCAGGAAACTTGACAGACAAAACTTGCTGGAATCACACACATCTGAGATGGCAACATGGGTAATGACCATGGGGAATTTACTTACTGTATTGTGATCTGTCAAAAGGAGCTGGCAGAAGTGGTTTTTGTGCCAGAGACTGTTTTATTTCTGAAGTTACTGGGGACTAGTCAAAACCACAGCAGAGTCTTGCTGAGAGGTTGGATTAATACTTATTATATGGATAAGTAAAAGAGACCAATTCCTCTGATAGATAGGCCTGCTGAAGCCACGCACTCTCAAACATCACACAGCTACCTCCTTCCATCCGGTATCGGGTACCCAGGAAACAGCAAAAGATTTTTAGTTCACGTGAAAGCTCATTAGCTGCTCCCTACAGATCTGCTCTCTACAAATCTGCTTGAAAGGCAGAGGAGCCTTTCTGTTGGCTCAGTTTGTCTTTGGATGGACTTCTGAAAACAGCAGTGAAATGGGATGCTGAAAACAGCTTTTCATCTTCAGAGAAAGATGTCCAACTGGGACAAAGGCACCTGCTTGTTGAGGGACTTGGGGAAGATGGAGAGCAGAAAGCATCACCCCAGACTGGCCAGCTGCATGCCATCCATCAGTGGCTTAAGACCTTGAGGTTCTTAAAGCACCTTAGTCACCAGGGCAAGTTTAGCCTCTGCAAGGGGCAAGAAGATGCCCTCATCATGGACGTCATGCATAGGGCTGGAAACCCCAGCCAAGGTGTGACAGACAGACATCCTACAGGCAACTGAAGCTCAGCAGGAAATCTCTTCTCCCCTTATTGCCACCAAGCAAACAGCAGCCCAGGAAAGTGTGCAGTGATCATCTCACCCCATGGAAGTGTTTCAGTTAAAAGGCTTTACTCAAAAGTAGAGGCCTTGACCTATCCATAACATAATGCAACAATAACAATTGCAAAAAATTATAATATCAAGGGAGAAACAGCAAGGAGTTCATACCACCTGCCTCGGCAGGGAAGTGAGGTTGTTGCCTTTTACACCAGTTCTTTGAAGTCCTAGGATTTATTTTGAAGCTCACAGCTCTGCAAAACACCTTCCCCATCCTGCTCTAAAACTGACAAGGGGGTAGAAATTCTGGAGAAAAAAATACTAGCACTGAAGAGACTATTCAAGGATTTTCTAACAGATATTCAATCAATTTCAGATTGATTATTCAGATAATCTGAAATCCTTCATGGACCCCATTGTTCCCCACATTTCTTTAAATGAAAAAAACAATTGAATCCACAAATGGTCAGTATGGAGTCCAAGATAGAGCAAATGTTTCAATGCTAAAGTGCAAACTCTGCCTTCAAGTATTTACTCATATGCACACTCACCAGTGGAAATTTCGCATCAGTTTCCAGGCTTTGAATTTTTCTCCAAGTGTCCACAAGTTGCAGTCCTTGTTAAAATAAGTAGGATGTTTATCTGACTAACAATGGCACTACTTCTGATTGGTCCTAATTAGAAAATATTAGTACAATAATCCTAATGCAATGATAGTGGCATGGCTTGCTGCTGATTTCTGTTAATCAGAGCCTAGCAGCAAATCAATATACTTTCCCATAACAAAAACCCCAGCACTATAGAGACATTTCTAATTATTTTATTCAGCATACTACAAAGTAAATTCTGACAATTTAGTTGGAAATGTTTTTAATAGGAGGCTGTTTTTGCAATTACCATTAAAGCCAAATGTCCCTTTTGCTTTATCAAAGCTACGCCTTTTGCTAATGGTGTTCTCTTGGATTACCATTTTTATCAGTTGTATTTTTATGAGACTCATAGGACCCAATTTGATGTTCCCAGGTATTTCAAACAGAACACATCGTACATTGTTCAAAAGGAATATTATTAGAAATGTGTCTGGATACATTATGTTACAATTTATTATTTTTTAGATAAATGGAAGATTCGGATTCTCCAAAGCCTGGCCTTACATTATTTAACAACTTTTTAATGTTTAAAGATAAGAACTGTTTACTGGAAAATATTGTTCAGACTCCAAATAGCCATTACTGGCTGAGGAAATTCACCATCCTCCCCCCTCATCTATCAACATCAAAATACCACTGCTTCATGGGGCACTTGCCACCCCCATGGTGGCAGAAGAAATATCCCTGCAGAGGGTAACCAACCTGCAGCTGTTTAATGCCAGCCAGTGCTGACACTGGCTGGAGAGCCATCAGCTGTTTTAAAAGGCAGCCCCTCTGCTCACTGAAACTAACAAATTCCCACCACCCCCCTTACAATTTTTGATAAGCATTACCTCAGCCTGGAGCAGGAACAAACCTCATAAATACCTTTTATCTGCAGATATACAGTGCAAGATGACAACTATGAAAAAACATTTTTGATGCTTATTATCTCGGAGTTCAAACTTTTCCTGGCACAGAGCAATGGTCAGGAGAAACAATAGCTTTCTCTTGTAGTTGCATTTGAAAATTTGGAGTGTAATATTTGCAAGAGAGGTTTTTCCCTCCATTGCAATGGGAACTAGTTAAACCATCACATAATGCAGGCATTATCCTCTGCAGTCATTAGGCAATGGCATCTCTTCCACTGTCTGCTTGTGCACAAAGGAAAGAGTCAACTCCCAAAGAGATGTGCAAGTAGGAAAATTACCTCACATCTGTATTATATCCTGTACTGACAGGTGTTTTGTTGCTGTAACACTCCCTTAATTTATGATCCCCCTGGTACCAAAATACTTATGTCCCTTCCTGATAAAGCTCTGAGCAGCTCCAGCAGTGTTTGTTCATTGAGCTGACTGTGGTCATGTCAGAAGCACTTGGGCTTTTCCAGAGTTTAAAGCCAAAATGATAGTCCTACAAAATTCCACTGAATTCAAGCGCATCTGCATAAACCTGGCCCCAGGTGAGCCAGGTTTGCAGCATCAGGCCTTTAGCTTTCAATGTCCCACATAAGCAGGTGCTTCACTGCTTGTTCCCTATCCAGATTGAGTTTCAGTTTGTATTTCTTAGCTCATACTAATATTTGCTTTCACTACCCTTTCAGCAGACACAGTGCATCAAGTGTCTGTCTGGTAGCAGCAGGTATTTGGGCTCCTGTTATAGGAAATCCATAACTAAAAAGCAAAAAAAAAAATCCCTTATGTTACACACATCTGAATTTGCTGCAGTTTCTGGCTTGGTAACACATTGTCTTTTGCTCTCTTAAAGAAAAAGTGTGGATTGCTGGAGGATTACCATAAGAAGAGCATCGCATCAGAACTTGTGCCTTGTGGCTGTCTGCTCCCACATCTGCCCACAGCCATCTGTCACCTTGGCATTATTCTCAGCTCCTAAGCTCTTTGGGACAGTTGCTGCCTTTTTGTTTGTTCAGAGAACAAGACAGCTGCACTGCATTTGGGATCCCAAAGTGGAGGTAAATAATCAGTCACACTCATAATAAAAATAATCATAATTCCACCTATGAAAGAATGGTACCATGACTCAGGCATTGCATGCTTATGTGGCCTCCAGCTGCCTAAGATACTGTATAGAGCCAGAACTGTTTGCCATTTGGGATTAATGTAGAAAAATAAGCCAAAGTTTGAATACTGTTCAGTACTGAACTATCAGCAAGAAAATTGCTTTAGAAGATACATGGCTGGATTCCTATTTATCTTTCATTTTTATTAAAATTCCAACTAATAAAATAAAAGGCAGCTAGAATAGACTTCAAGCACAGTAAAGGAAGCTCAATGCAAGCACTCTTGCCCAAACCAATGAGCTCTTTGGAAGAGAATCATGTATGTCAGCAAAAATTAATTTGCCCAAGCAGGAAAGCAATTTCACAGGCTGCAATGAAAACAAACCATGGATGGTGGGATTGCTCAGAAGAGGAGGAAAAGACAACAAAAAGGGAGACAAAAATGAGATTGAGAGGGTAGAGGAAAAAGGTGACAACAGATAAGCAACCTGGAGGAGTGAAAGAATTACAGTCTATGGAAAACTTATGGGCTGTGATAAAGCTTTATGTGCTAGTCAGTAAAATTTGGGAAGAGAAGAATGAGAAAGTGAACACTGGTAAATGCATTGCATTTTGTTCCATCTCCCCTGTATATTATTCATATGGATAATTTTTTTTTTTTTAAAAGAGAGCTCAACAAACAAGTTCCAGCTGTAACCTGCTGTTCAGGCTCAGAAAGAGCAGGAGCCTGCTTGCCAACTGTCATTGCTATAATAATGCAGAGTCTCACACTGTTACCCGTTACCTAACCATTTGGCATCTGAGTCAGGCATGATCATGACATCCTTTCACTTCACCACCCCTTCTTGATTTCATCCAAGCTTAGCAAGTAACCCAGATGTTTACAACACTTACAGGACAAGGAACCACATGCCTCAAATTGGTGAAACTGGAGCTGGGTTTATCCTTGTCTGGGGCCATTTGACTTTTGAGCCTTCCTAGCTGCATCAAAACTCTAAAACCAAATGAAAATACAGTGCAACTCAGGCTTGAGTTTAATTTTTTGAGCCATTCTTTCTGCTGTGGCAGCTTAGCAGTTGAGCCTTCTCTTATGTAGCCACCCTTGGAACTCTCCAGTGCAGGACTGGTGGTGATCAGCAACATTAAACCAAGTTACATAAGGGTAAATCACCAAAAATTACTTTTCAAAGTGCCTTGCTCCTCCTGTAGATACAGGGGGAAGAAAAGGGTGTTTTTACTTCATTTTCTTTTCTAGGAAAGATGAGAAGTGTCTGGTAAGCTGAACTGATCCTGCTACAAGTACCCTTACAAGGCCTTTTGTGGCCTTCAGCTCTGCTCTGCTAATACATTTTGGATGAGGTAAGTGGCCAGAGCCTGCTGCTTAGATAAAAGAAATCCAGACTCGCTGTCCAAACTCAGAAGGTGCAAGAGGCTTCTTTTCACACCTAGATCCAAGGCAGGGACAAAGCTGTGATAGGAATTAGCTATGTGATATGAAAGGAAGAAAAATCAGGCTCTGCACATCCAATAGAAGGGAAACAATGGAGAAATAGAGAACTGCTGCCTGACCCAGGAATCATGGCTTTATAAACACAACTGACTTAATTCAGCAAGGGCAGACATGCAGCTGATTGTAGCAGTTAATCAAGGCTAAAAGGAAAAAAGATGAGACAACAGCCCTAAATGTGAAATGCTATACAAACCTCAAGTCACAGATAAGGAAAGAATATCTGGCCATTAGGGAAATTGAACACAAACCTTGAAGGCTTATTTACAGTGAAGTCAGTCACCACACTGGGGGAATACAATAACTTACTGAGCAGACAAAGCCATTTGTCTCCTCTTCCTTCAAATTTCTAACGGTTAGGCTCATCAAGCCACTGGGTTGCACTATTGTAAAACAATCCTGCCTGTAACACACTAAGCAATGCATTATGCATCACCAACCCTCATCTCTCAAGCAAGGTAATATTTCTGCCAGTTCCAAAAGTTTTCCTTATTTCCAGCTTTTGCTCTGTATTCCTGGACAAAACAGGATGCTCTGAAAGGGAAATATCATTCCCAAAGTTCCTTACTCATTCCAACCCCCTTCCTGAAGGTCTCCAAGTTACAGGGGAAATATCTGCTCCCCTATAATAGAATCTGCCCCAAATTTCCCAAGTGATGAGTAATGACTAGTATGATCTTGGGGCAGATTTTTTTTGAGTCTTCCATTAGTTCAAAATCTGACCAACTAATATCTTCTGAAGACACTCATTAAGCTTCTAATTAGAGGTAGTGTGCAATTTTTTTAACCAAAGCAGTAATAGCAACAGCTGTGATACACACATTTGGTCAGAAATTTATATTTCAGACCAAATCAGAAACTACTTGGAAAGGAATATACAGCCTCCCCAAACATAGTATGAGCTGCTTCCTATTTAGAGTCATGTTCTGACTGGTCAACAACAAAATGGAAAATAAGCATCTGCTAGCTGAGCCTAACTTTTATGGTATATTAGACTGAATCATCTTGTCTGGCATCAGGTATGAAAGAAGCATTAAGAAAATATCTATTGAGGGTCAATTCCATTTTAGCCTTCATAAACAACAAAATTCATAAATGCCAGTTGGCCACAAGCCAGTTATTAAATTAATAATAAAACCCTGAAGAAATAGCTCTGGCTGTGTCTCAGATTTCATGCTTACATTTATATCCTGAGATATTATAGTTCAGCACTGGACTTCTGGTTAGCTAAGAAAAATCTTATGATAGGAGAAATCCACAGCTACAACTTAATTTCATCTGGAGGAATGGAAGAGATTACCTGTAACTTGATAAGAGAATCAAGGCTGTTGGTGGTAAAAGCTTACAAGACTGTCATTTTAAACCTGTTATAAGTTATCTGCTTTAGGAATTTAAAAGGTTCATTCACTAGGAAAATGAAATATTGAGAATCAGCATTTTCAAACAGGTGTTGCCTGAGGAAAAGAGAGCTAAAGGTAACTAAAGGGTCATTTCAGACATCCCACGTAGCTCATATCACTGTCATTAACAAGCGGGGCTTTTGTTTCTTCATCCTAGAGCTACAGCAAAACATGAATCTCAATAAACAAATAAAACAAAAGCAAGCTCAAAGCAGAGATCAGGAAACACTTGACAGAACCATAAATATTTTATTGAGGCAGAATTGCTGTTTCATTCAGGAAATTATTTGATACCATCAAGGGCTGAATAAGAGTTGGAAGTAGAAAAGGGACTGGTCAAGCCAAATAATTACTTTAATTGTCAGAATCAGTTGACTCCAACTCAGTGGTTGAAGCACAGAATTTTAATAATTACTACTTTTATTTGCACATTTACTAATTCAACACGAAAAAGGGTTGTCTGTAAGCATACCTACTGCAAGAGAGCATTGGCTGCCAAGCTGACATGAGGCGTCAGAGTAGGCTAGGGGACTTAAAGCCTCTGCTAATTTTAGTAGGAGGCAAAGTTTTGACTCATATTTCAACATTCTCCAGCTTTTACCTCTGTATCACTAATCAGTAGTCATTAGATCACTGATCTCTAATACAACCATGCTGATGGTCTTGTTCATACATCTGTTACTTAGCCCATTTTCTTTACATCAGGTGCTATCAAAAAAGATTTATCAATTTCAGCTCTTGCCCTGTCACTGCCTGCAGATAACCTCGGCCATTTCCTAAGGGCTTTTGTAGAGCAAGCTCTATCTTTTGCTTTTAAAAAGTTTTCTTGGTGTTTTTACTAAAACTGCAGTATTGTATGCATGCAGTCCTCTAAAAGCTGGTACATAATAAGTAATGAAATTGCACCAATTATCACAACACTTTGCTCACCTTCAAGAGTACACAAACAGAGCAATACATTTGCTCTCTTGTAGTCTTTAGTAAGTTTCCCATATGTGCCATACACCAGTACCCATTTTTATTCTCATTTTACCACCTCCTGTAGACAAAGGGACTCAGTACATGCAGCTAAAAGCTGAAATAAGTTTAGAAGACAACAGCAGTGCTTTCCAGGTTGTGCCTCTGTCCCCTGGCCACAGCTTTAGGAAAATGAAGGGGGTGATAATCATCACTACCTGATCTATTCATTAGAAGTAAAATTCATGGCTTATTCCACACCTCAGTCTCACAAGTCATCCACAAGCTGAGTGGGAGCTTCTTGGCAAGCAGTATACATCATTTTTCAGTCCATAAGCTGAAGAAATTTTCAGGTTGAAAATGAGTCATAAACTGTTCCCCTGGCAAATAGTTATGTCTGTCTTTCTGGTCCTTTTAGAAAAGGTTAAATATTTAAAAAATATAGTTACAATCAAAACTTACAGATCTATAACCACCCAGAAGAGACTGATTTGTCTTCTGGAGGTGCCTTCTTAGAGGCAGGAACTACATAAGGAATTAAACATCTTTTTGATAACCAGAAATTAGTTGTCCAGCCTGAATGGATTGTATTGTCATTTCACTATCCAGATCACATGCCCCAGTGGTCACATCAGCTGTGCAATGCTAGACTGGCCCTGGGCATGCCCCATATGCTGCCCTGCCTCATGCCAAGCAGACAGGCACAAGGCTCCAGCACTCAGCTCATGGGCAGGAGACATTGCACACCCACAGGCTACAGGGAGGCTGGGCTGGTGTTCATAGCACACCAGGTTTGTAACCTGCATTTGTAATCAAATGCTTGCCTACAAAGGGGAACAGGTTAAGAAAATAAACTAGTGAGGTGTTTCCTGGTGCATTTAATCCCTTGCGACATGAGATGATTAAGCTGTCTGCACATGAAGAGAAATACTACCAACATTGGCAGGGAAGATGACAATTCTCGCAGTTTGACTGTGATCACAACTCCTTCTAGTAAACTAAAAGCTGTTATTAAAAGAAAATAGAAGCTTTCCCCATTGTGTTGTTCACAAGAACAGTATTACAGATAGCAAATCACTATAGGATGAACATGGATGCCTTCAGAGTTTCATAGGAATGAGCAATTAGTGTTAATATCAACATTGCTAGAACAAAGTGTTACTCAGTCCTCTGGTTATTGCAATTATATATGAGCCTGGAACTGGAGACCTTAGGTGTGACCCCCTTAAAGTTAAACAACCCCATTTTCCAATGCAAAGGTGTTAGCAGGAATGGAAGGTGGAATTCATGGGCTATATTTAGTGTGGAATCATCTCTGCAAATAACTTCATGTGCTGGACAGTTTGTAACAGCACTTACTCACACTTACTCAGCAGGTTGCCTCCAGAGGAGTATTACATTTGAAGAGAAAAAGCAGAAAAAACTAGATCCTTTCTATCAGACTTCTAGAAAGACAAATTTTTAAGTCCCCATGACAATTTCAGAAAATGGTTCTTCTATTGTCATCTTATAGGCAAAAGATCATTGTTTTTATTTGAAGAGATTCTCAATTTATTGTCCACTTGCTAGTCTGAATCAGCTTGCCTTACCCTGCAAGTTTCCATAGAGCTGCCCAGCCTCCACCAGCCGAAGATGTCTTGAGCCCTGTTACTCCAGACTGATGACAAAGTGACAAACCTCTCAAAATACCAAAGGATAAAAAACCACTTACTCCAGGTAAAAGTGCAAAGGAAGAATTATTTTCACATATGCCTTTGTTTGTGAGCATACCAACATGTGCTTGCATATATTCTTACACAAGCTCCTAATTGCAGTGAAATTCTCCTCAACTGAGGCTGTCATTGCAGACAGTCCCTGCCAGCAGGCAGCCACCAGGGTAGGGGGTGGTTTTGGGGAGCAACATGGTAATGTTTCACACAGGGAAAGGAGGCTGGACAGTGAACACAGCTGGTGTCCTGGCAGAAAGTCAGAAGCACCAAGGAGATGTTCTGGGAAATACTCAAGAAAGTAGCACAAGGTTAATAAGTGGCTCCTATTTAGATTTCCCCTGCTCAGAGGGTTTTGCTGCCAACTGCTGCTTCTTACATCACAGCACAGNCCCCCTTCACACTGACATTCATAGTATCATTATGATTCCCCAAGTGAACATTTTCAGATGCAATTATATTCTCAATTAACTCTACAAAGTTAGAGAACCTTTGGACATTCCCTGCCATTCAGCATTCCAGTAACTGCCATGGGGATAGTTAACTGTAAAACAAGATCACAAGATGAAGCAGGAAGGAGTGGGATGTGAACTTATTATGTCAGCCTTCATATTCAGAACCAGATCTAAAAACAATGTTTACAAATAACATTTCCAAATTGTTTACAGAAAAGGTTCAAAAGTTCAGGAGCAAGACAGCTTTGCCTAAGGACAGGTGACTTGTCCTGCAATGGGACAGGTGCCCCTGGCAGATGCACAAAGGGTACTTTTTTTTTTTTTTAACTGAACATGGTGATGGGGAAGGACTTTCCATCATTTCCAAATCTATTTTCTATGACAAGGCTAGGGATTGGTAGGGTCTCACAGGCCATAGGATAGCACCCTGGACTGCTAGCTGACAACTTTTTCTGCCTGAACAAAATACTTGGGAAGCCAAAAAGAATGGATTTCTTCTTCCCTGTACAACCTTAGGTCTACCTCTTGATTTCTATTACATTTAAGCTAGCTTTAAGATAATAGGCAAAGGACAAATCAGGTTCCATAAATTACTATAGCTATAACAGCTGGAGGGACTGAGACTCATCTGCTTCTTGCATTAGTTAAAAGGAAAAATAGCATTTCACTAAAGAGCCTTATATATTAATAGTTACCTTGCAATCAAAGAAAATGAACACTGTAGATGAGAATACAACACACTAATAATACAAAGTTGATTTATTAACACTGAAGTCAAATTTTGCACTTTCATGTTCCAGTCCATTCAGGTTTTCACAGAAAGATTAACACAAAGAGGCAGTAAATGATGGTGTTTCCTGCCAAATCAAACTCAGGAAATACAGGAATCCCAGTCATTACAAATTACACCTCACCGGATTTCCAGCACAAAACATAGGCGGTAAATTCCCTGTTTATCACAAATGAACACCAGTCCTGAAGCTTGACCAGGAAAGGCAAATAACCCCACCAACAGAAAGGAACTAGGAAGACATCTGTGCTAATGATTTACATTATCTCCCAATCCATTATTTAAACCTAGAAAAGGATGAGTTAAAGATTTGGCCTTGATCAGAGCTATTAACATGTTGAGGTAAAACCTGACAGAGAATCTCAGCCAATAGAGAAGCAACAAGCTTTCAGAAAAGTTTGCTATTTAGCTTTTTTTTTTTTTTTTTTTAGAAAAGTTTCAAATCCATTCAGAAGGTGCAAAAAGTGTATTCCACTCATTGCATATTCAGAGTACATGCTCTAAACAGGCAGACTGAAAACGTGTCAGGTGTGGAGGCTCTCCTTCCTTCACAATATGCTTGCCTGAACAACAGTTCTTAATTCTGTAATACCTTGAAACCACACCTTGCTGTACCTCAGTGAGCTGCATCAGTGGCAAAGCCACGCTGATCCCAAGAAGCTAGTGAAATCATCTGCCTGCACAAAAAAGAAATCCCAGACTTTGGCTGTATAACCACCAAGAATTCAAATTCACTTATCCAGACATGCAAGAGGCCTGCTTCTATTTCACTTCTATAAACTACCAGGTGGGACTAAAAGGTAAAAATCATGAAGAAAGTCTGTGCATATAAAAGATCTTAGGGAAATAGAGGTGGAAGAGAAATGGAAGCACTCTGCTGCTTCTTTCCTTCCCCAGCCAAAGAAGGAAGTGGAAGTCACGACCACCCTGGAGGACAAGCATCTGCAGCCCCAGCTCCCACACAGATCAACCTGGAGCAGCAAACGCCTCAGCTGGCTGAGGTGCAGAGCTGCAGCTGCCCACCCACTTATTACACTGTGCTGCTTTCAAGCAGCAGCAAGCCCCAGCTGAAAAGTGTGAAAAGAGTCACCGAAAATAAGCCTTAAATTAACACATGGCTAGCTAGAGATCCATAGGAAATTCACATCACTAATAAGGGATTACAGCCTTGGCCCAGCAGTAGCTGACCAATGCAGAACATCTGTTTACTGACATCTGGGGCTTTCAGCTTTCTCAGTGTTCTGGAACTTCCCATCTTCCTTTCTATTAAATCCTAGCTATAAAAAGGAATTTTTCTCCTGTTCATTCCTGTTCCTGTTCATTAATAAAGTCCAATTTTCCAATGAAGACTAATTAAAAATGATTTGTAATAAAAAATGGGAAAGGTCTACTTTCTGATTACACCTCCTTCAAGTACAACACAAAGCAGCAATGGCTATGGAAGACTTTTCTACTGCCTTTGCCTTCTGTCAGGCTATTATTTAATGACAGCATGCATCAGAAGTATGTTGGTGCTCTGGGATTCTTCAAGCAGACAAGTGCTTTTGAAAGCTGCCTTTAAATCATATGTAGTGGACTGATCCTGGGCTCAGTTGTGAATAATTAGATGTGGTTAATGCTCAGGTCAGAACAAGGCCAAATACTGACAGTGGCCAAAGCAAGACAGAAAGTTGCCAGTTCAGAACTAATTCACATCCTCAAGAGCAGGAGAAAAAGAGTGGAAGGAGCTGGGGAAAGCAGCAGACAGTTGCTCTGTCCCAGTTTTTACCATGTTATATAACAGCAGCATAATATACAGCAGCACCTGTTCCAGAAACACCTAACTGCAGAGATCCAGCAGCACTGCCACGCTGTAGTGCAGACACATAAGACATACTTTGAAGCCTAAAAAGTCTAAGTGACACCAAGCAAAACATGAGCTCAAGCACAGAAGCAGTGATACGGCCAAGGCCACGGACCAGAGCAGCAGACAAGCCAGAGCAGAATTGCATCTGTGCATTTCTTGTTTACTTATGCAATATAGAAGCACAGGATCATTGCCCTACATAGTGAGGTGCATCAACCTCTCTTCACATGGAAAAAGCTATGGTATTTTAAGGATCATTCTCAATAATGTTGCTAAATTGGCCATTTATTTGTTACTATGCTACAGAACAAATATTTCTTGCCATTTGGTTTAATCACATGGACAAAAAAAGTGAAAAGCTATGGGGAAACAATTCTGTTCTGATTTACTACATGGAAAACCTATCCTTAAAATGAGAGCAATTTGGCTTCATGGGCAATTCCTAGAGGTTAAGCATGGAACATTCTCTTTCTAGTGCCAAACTTCAGAATTACATCAGGGCAATATACATAGATCAGAGGTGATGAAAGTGGAACAGGAGCAGTTCCTATCCTAGGCACCAAATGTGAAATTCTCAAATCCCTTCTCAGGAAGGAAGGCAGCAACGATGGGGAAAGCAGGACAGGAACAGCAGCACCAGGGTGCCCGTGACCACTCAGGTGCTGAAGCATTCACTGTGCTCCCACTGCAGACTGTCAGATGCTGACCACAACAGCAACAACAAATCAGAATTTACCATTTCTAGCACCAGCTGTACAAAACTGCCTTCCCCACCTTCCATACTAAACAAGTTTTAATGAGATTAACACTCTTCAGGTGGTCAGGCATGAGTGGATGCTCTGCCAGACAGAATAGGGGTTACTTGCTTTGCTTGCAGCTTGATTTCAAGCCTTTTCTTAGCTAAGGCTTGGCTAACTTTTTCCCTTCGTGCATGAATTATTGTGTATGCAATACAGGCCATAATGCTACCCATATGCAGTGTTTTGCAGACAGGATCTCATCCACAGAGCACTTTCACTGTGACATCAGCACATTAAACTTGCTCTTAGTTCAATAGAAAATTCATTGGGCTTTTTCATTTTAATGCTAGAGAGAAGAGGAGAGAAAGGATTATGACTTTATAAACTGATTTTTTCAGGGAGAGACAGAGTTCATCTCACCCTGAAGTGCTTTATGTTCTGAGATCTTGAATCATAAGTTAGCATCAAATGTTCCCAAGAAATATGGCAGAATTTAGCCCTGCAAGAAAGGGTCCAGCAAGGCAATTATCTATTTCAGATCCCACTTAATATTTCAAATTGTGTCACACACCCAAAAACACAGTAAGGAATCTAACCTAAAAATATTAACTACGAAAGAATCTGCAGATGTCCCTAATACTCTAACCCTGTTATATTCATTAAAAATTAGACACATGGGCATTAGTTACTAAAAGTAATTAATAACTGGTGTTCAATAATTTGGGGGATAAAGGAAAACAAAGTGGATTTCAAGAAGTCATTATCTAAATCAAGTACTAATCCTTTCCCAGAACATCACAGTAAATGGCTGTGATGCAGCTGATTGAATTCAATCATCTTTAGTCACAGAAACACTATACCTTATTACAATTATCACACCTACATTTAAGTATCAAACAGAATATGCAATTTCTGTAATGAGATTTTTTTTTACTCTAGCTAAACCCCGATTTTCAAATATTTATCTTCTGCATAACCAATTCACACAGCCATGTTCTTTGTCAGCCATTGAAATACACCAAGAAAAGTCTCCTTCACTTGTGTATAACATGCATGTAAATGCACATAACTAAAAAATGTAGAGAAACTGCAACTTCAGGGAAGCAGGACCAAGGAGATAAATGCAGGAACATTTTAAAACATCTGCCAATGCTGACTCAGGTAATATTTGCTTGGTAATAACTATAGAATTTATAATCAAAAAAGCATATTAGAGTACTTAATTTGATCTTCTATATACCAGAATACTGAATTTCAATCAGTCATCTACTGTACTGAATAGACTTGGGTTGACTAAGCATAAGCTAGTGTTTGGCTACTCTTTTCTACTTTCTACTCTTAGGGTAATAGATTCTCAACCTTTGAATATCTTCATTGCCCTTGGCAATTTGTTCCAGAATATAATCAACAAACTGCATTAAAACTGTGCCCAGTCTCTAATTTCAATTTGTATGGCTTCAGTTTCCAATGAAATACTACTTATTCTCTGGCAGATTAAAAATGCATTTAAGTATCAAAATTCTTTCTGAAAGGGAAAATGACTACATTTAAATCACCACTCAATCCTTTTTATAAGCTAAACAAATAGAAAAAGTATTGTCCTATATCCAGATAATTTCTATAATCTCACTCTCCATTTTAAATATTTTCCAAGTGTAAAAAAAATTGAAACAGTAACCACAAAATACTGACTGATCAATGCCTTAAGCACTGCTTTACAAAGGAAGTTGTAATAATTGTGGTAAAATAAACAGATGTTTTACACAGAAATACTGCACAGGGGAGTTGATGTGCAGCTCTAATATGTGCTAAACAAAAGCATAAATTTAAAGTAGCCACATATGTAGTGAGAACACATTGGCACTGACATTGGCTCTCTTCTTTGTCGGTCTGCCTGCATTTTTCTTTCACAAGCTCCACAGATTAGAAAATGAAAGGGCAACTTGATTGACAGGGTGTGAGGAGCTACCACAGGCTCCAGCCCAGTGTGGATCATTCTCTGCCCATCAACCTCCTCCAGCCTTACTCTGGGTTTGACATTTGGAGTTTACCCTTTGCAGTTGACCCCACCTCCCAGGATCTCAGCTGGACACCAGCTTCTCTGGCACAGCTGAGGAAAGTTCCTGGGAATCTGTTTGGCAGCATCCATTTGGCAGCACCCATCTTTCTCCTACTTTAACCAATCCACACAACTCCATTTTCTATCAGCTGCTGTGACCATGCACAAGACTGCAGTTTTAACAGACAGGGAAAAACTGCAGGCATTTTTAATGTCCCTTCTAGGAGAAAAGTGAAACTAAACTGCTTTGTTTCTTCTAGTCCTTCTCAGCACTAACACGTGTCCTTTCCTAAGCATGCTGCAACAGCTAGATGAATGTCATACTTGTTTTGACATTTTCCCATAGATTCAGTTATTTTAGTTCTGATCTAACAATTTTGTGGCAGTAGATCTGATGAGGATGACCACTGATGCCAGCAGAATGACCTCTGGTAAGAGACATTTCTCATGTTTTAGAGCTTGCAGGCTCCTTCCAAAAGAAAAAAAAAGAAAAATGAGACCAAAGGTTAAGAAAATTTTGAGGTACCTTATAACTAGCCATATAGAAAATCTGTTTATTCATCACATCTTTCAATACAAAAATACAATACTAAATTTTAAATACAGAAGTACAACATTTCAAAACAAGTAAGACATTCCTATAGGCTCTAAGTCAAGAAAGGATGATAAAACACTGGGCCAAACCTCAATTTATTTTTTTTTTCTTTTAAATACTCTGAACAAGTATTTTCAAAACAGAAGACACAAGCTTTTCTGCTCTAGTAGTTGGCAACCCTGCCCAGAGCAGGGGGGTTGAAACTAGATAATCTTTAAGGTCCTTTTCAACCCAGGCCATTCTATGATTACTAAGATATTGCCCACCCCATAAATCAGGGGAGCTATTAGACTGCTAAAACTGCCCTTAAGTACTGTCCACAGAAGTTGTGCAGGATCTTACTTGTTCTCCCTTTCAAGTTTTTTTTATTTCTAGTCTATACCATTTGGTTTATTGAGGACAGATAGAAAAAACATAAGGGTATTCAAAACTAAGCTCAGCAAGAGAGCAATGGCAGAACAATTCATTAGCTTAGATTTTAAAACCAGAGTGTACACTGAATCACATTCACTTGAGGAGATGCTGTACAACCTATGGCAATAAAAAGAGATCAACTCAATGAAGGGACAGGCAGCATAAATCTTCACAGCTCTACCAATTTCAGTGACTGGGCTATGTTCTGATCCCATTTGCTACAGCATAAACGAATAGCTTTGCAAATATGTTGTTCACAGCCTAGAACAAAGCTTATATAGTCCTTGTGCTTTTACAGATATCTTGCTACATCCAAGCTTACTGAGATCAAAATAAATAGCATAAATTGGTCCATACGTTAAGTAGTTTTAAACAATTAAAACTTTGTTAATTTTTTTAGAAGTTATTTAAAATCTGATCTGAGCCAGAAAGAGCTCATGTCCTGAGTAGGTTTTCAGCTTCATTTAAAGCCCAGCAGTAGTTAAAATAAAATCTTGATTTACACTAAGGTCCATTTATACCTAGCAGCTCCTCACAGAAGCAACAAGACTTCAGCTTGCTTGAAATAGCTTTGCTGAACAAGAACCACATTTCTGTTGTACTGTGGATGAAACAGAGGGTACTTAGACATATAATCAACATAAATTTGTTTTAAAATGTTATTTTTAAGAGAAAAAGTAATCCCACAGGCTGTGGATGGTATTCTCAGGTCTGGGTGTTACACTCAAGTCTTAGATAGGGAGCTCCCAACCATAAAATTCTAAGGCCACAGAACTGAATTCATCTCCCAGTGACTTCATCCAGAGCTTTGCTAATCGTACCCAGAACTCCTGGAATCCTATTGATGACATCAGCAGTAGGACGACATCTCTTGGGAAAGAATAAAAGATTAATATTTTTCCATCCCTACAAAACACGAGCTTTCTACACCTAGCCCTGCTGATGCATCATGACCCAAGTTATCTCAAATAACATTGATATAACTCCAGGCAACTTGCTACTACAACTGTCTTCAATTTCACTTGCAAACATTTAATTTGCAGTCTCCTAATTAAGTAGGATGTTTTCCAAGATGTGACAGCATGCAGCAAAAGAGAGTTCTAGACACTTCTAGACTATTTTAAACCTAACTATGCAGAGACTTTGGCTCAGGTTTAGAGGGAAGCATCCCAACTCATCATGTCCAAAATGAAATCTGCAATTGCAATGCAGACAAGCATTATCACTTTTTTGTACAATTGCCAGGGATTTTTTTTGATCAGAGACTGTTTACAGCTTTCAAAAAGCTCATTTTTATTTCTATATTCTTTTCAGCTTTGTCTGTTACACACTTTTAGCTATCACTTTACATTGCTCCTTCAGTAAATACATTTCACATGTTTTCCATTAGAAGACTCAGTTGCAGACAAGTAGCCAAGCAATGAGTATCATTTTAGGGTAGGTCATTTTTCACTGATCTGTCACAAAGTGTCTGCCTTGATTTACAGATTTGTTAAAGGTAACAAGTCTAATAGAACTGTATATTTTAATTACTTCTGAAGTAGCATCTCTCGCATTCCTCATTTGTGCTCATCTTTGATTTAACTGAGGCTTAATTCATACAATATATAACACCCCAATCAACACTTTCTTAAACTTGCAATAGTTTTTTTAGCCATTTTGCCCTGATCCATTTTAATCAGCAGGCAGTATAATACATTCCTGGCAGCAGACACTGCCCCCCCAGTTAGTAGAAACACCTGGGAGTGAACTGGAAATGTATTGATTTTTCCACATAGCTGCTGGCTACAAATCCATATTCATAATATAACATGGAATCTCTGGCTTTTATCAAAATATGAGAGAAAAATGAAATTGAAGCAAAAATATATGCAAGAAATTTTAAATTAATGGACACTTTGTTCAGTCCCTTGGCACAAAGATGCTGAAAGAAGAGAACATTTATATTATGCACCAGTTCAGTTTGCCAAACTCAACCTTCTCTGCCTTTGTTATTATTACAGCTATCTGCTTGGAGAGGAATGCTCATCATATTCCAGCCTAGTCCTCAAGTGAAGCTGCACAGTCAGGAACATGCAGCTTTACAACCTACTGCCATTTATACAACAGCTCTATATGAATTTCTGAAACCTGCATTTTCCCATAACACCTGTCCAGTCCAAGACCACACCTTGGACAGGCCAGGCAGTCCTGGTGTTTAGGTTCTGAACACTAAGGAGATATCCTGCACTGCCTGACCTCTTTCCCACAGAATCATCTGGTCTGAATGCAGCAGCAGGGTAATCCATCAGTATTCAGAACTAAAGCACAAAAAAAAAAGAAAAAAAACATGGCTTTTCCATAGTTCACTATATGTGCTAAGGAAACATCCCCAGCCAGGGATTACAGTGGAGAAGAGCAGGAAACCAAGTTGTCAAACCTTTACCTTAATACCACCTTTATTAACCTGTAGAATAGCATCCCTTTGAATGCTAATGATGGTCATAGCTACCAAGGAGACTAATACTCAGGTTATTTTCACAACCTTCAGAAAGGAACAGCTATGTGCTAAACACTGCCTGGTGTCACAAGGCTTTGTCATCTTTGTAATATGATTGGAGAGCTCAGATGAAAGATGCCGTAAAGCTCAAAGCCTCCTTAAGCAGTGACAGCAAGGTCATCCTGCACTTTCTGCCAGCCACCACAGGTGGTGAAACAGTGACAGGAGAATGCCTCAGAGGCCCAAATTGCACTTGAGGGAGAGTAAGAATTGAATCTCATTGTATATGTACACAAAGGACCCAGCCTGGTCTGTGGCAGTAAGCATACATTCAGATGTACTGTAAGTTAATGGCTGTGGTATTTTCATAACTGTTTGCTTAAACCACTTTGCTCTTTGATTAAGCTAACAGCCTGATGGCTGTAGGGAAACAACTAACTTCTGCTAGCCCTCCTCCAGGCACAGTAACTTCTTGCAGAAACAAGACAAACAGGTGGAGGGTCAAAGAAACCAATCTGCAATCAGATGTTGCTTGAAGGCATCTTTAATCATGATCAAGTTCCATTTGCCCATAA
Organism: Anseranas semipalmata; assembly: GCA_013399115.1. Taxonomy (NCBI): domain Eukaryota; kingdom Metazoa; phylum Chordata; class Aves; order Anseriformes; family Anseranatidae; genus Anseranas; species Anseranas semipalmata. The sequence goes on along the minus strand of VXAA01001163.1, from coordinate 1,090,699 downwards.
AACTTCTGCCAGCCAATGTAGTCTTACCTTTTCCATTTCCAAACAAAGCAGAGCAGGGCTGCTTCTTATCCACTCAAGCACCAGGCACAAGGATCCTGTCTCATTCCTACACCCACAAGCTACTGTGCTGCTGGCTATTAACAGCTGACAGACTGATTTGCATAAACATCTTACCTTTTTTACCATAAATAATGGACCTTAGTCTCTCCTGTCAGCCTTCCACATTGAGATAGAGTAGAAAGAACACAACAAAATCAAATAAGGCTATAGCTCAACCTGCTCCACAGCTGGAAAGTATCATTGGCCAAAGCTAACTACACAGCAGAAAAGAATCAGTTATGTTGGTTTTAAAGATGTTTTACTGGTTCATTAACTGTTGAGTAGCAATAGCCTCTCCTTTTATTTGCACTAAAGCAAGATAAATCCTCCTTGCTCAGAATTTGTAATGCAGTTTAGACAGAGTTATTACTAATGAGGTCTTAAGTTCAGATCCAGATGTTTAAATAAAGTAACCAACTCCACAGTGCCATTAATGCTGGAATAAGCTCATAGGACAACTCCTTTATTTCTTCAGACCAACAAATGTAGACCTCTATGAAACTAAATAATGATCCCCCCAGATATATTCAAATACTTTTCTGCAGCGTAAAATATCCAAGTGATATTATTCTTGAAAGTTATGAAATTATGAAATAATCTCTGGAATTAGTTTTTACAATAAAAGTGATACTTGGAGGAATGGTCAACAACAGAATCTATTAATTCTACAGCTAATATTAGTTGACACCATAAGCAAACATTTTAGAGGGTACCCATAACTACAGTTTTCCTGAGAAATTCTTTACAGTTGGGTGAGGCTAATGTTCATACAGTTCATACAGGAATGGAAACCAGGCTTGTTACATTTTCAGAGAACTGTCTTTTCTAAACATATTCTTAAAGGACAGTTAAATTTGATAAAATCAACCTTTAGCCCCTACCATTACTTCACAGACAGCAATACCTACACAAAAATATTTCAGTAGATTTCCCCTACTGTAAGATAAGCCAGTGGTAAGCAAGATGGTCCTTTACCCATGTAGAAAGCAGAAATCCTGATTAACATCACATTAACTTGATTTCTTTTAAGCTTTAGCAAAGCTAATTCTGTTTGAGCCTCATGCTTGAGACAGCACTGCAATAGGAATACAACTCATGTTTATCCACCGAGTCCTTTTCAAGCAACTGCCACATCAATCCTGCATTATAATGTTCATTCCATCCTTGAATTTCAGACCATCTTCTGTGATAAAGGTCCAAGAACTTCTAAAACCTGGTACTGCAAGAAAATTTCTATAATCTGCTTGTATTGGCACACTTTCTTACATGCACCAGCTGAAGCAGTCTCATATGTTTTTCATTCAATGAAAACATCTCTGGCTCATGACATTCCAATGACTCCATCCTTGCTGCATTCATGTATTTCAGGGATTTTATGGCACGGAAAAAAAGCTAAATTGAAAAAGGAAGATAGTGTATACAAAATGTCAGTCTCCCTACAGTACTTTACTTTTCTTTGCAGTTTTAATGTACAAAAGTTACCCAATGGCATTTCTAGTTGGAAAGCCAGTCTGATGGAAAGTGCCAATGCACTTTTGTCTAAATGATTTGGCAGGCTGAAAACTAATGGTTTCAAGCAAATTGTAAACCAGATATCCCATTCAAAACAGAATATCAAAAAAAGCATCAAGAATGTTGTTAGAGAAGAAACACTCAGGGTTTGGGACTCCAAAGCATATTCATAATTTATTTTTATAACTATCACTGTGATCACCAGTTTCTAAAGCTAAACATTTCTGCTTTCAAGATATTCAAGACAGGTACTTCATGGCTAGAGTTAAATTCACTTGCTAGCCATAGCCATGTCCCAGCTGCACAGACTGACAACATATCCAGTGCTAACTCTGCAAACTCCCTTAGTCCCAGGCTGACCTCTTCTGACCTACCGAAGAAAATCATTTTCAAAAGTACTCTATATGCATAGCCTACTTACCTGGTGGAGAAAATTGATGTTACCCACATTTGAAAATACAGTTGAAAATTTAAATACAACTTTGCAGATGTATTAGATGTCAGTGTTAAGCTGAAAACCCTGCTCTAGTTTTGACTTAGAACAAAATGCTTTCTGATGTTTACCATTTAATACAAGAATTCTCCATGCAGTATTTTTTGGCAGTTTAACAGCACTGAACCAGTAAAATTTGAGGAACTCTTCAATTGAGCTATCCATTTTATAGATACAGAATGCAGACAGCAGGAAAAAAAATAGGTTTATGAGGTGCTTAAGTTTTCCTGACCCCATTTTGGAACTGTTCTCCAAGGATAACAGCCATCATCTTCAGCCCCCCCAGTGCTAGCAGAGTGCACTGCCACTAAAAACATCTCTCAGTTTTCTGTATTCCTCCCTGTCATCTTTCCCATCCAAAAAATTCCTACTGGGCCTCCATATGACAAATTAGCACTCATATTGGGATGAAGACCAGCAACTGGCTGGGTAAGGGAAGCACAGGGAAGGATAGACTAAATTGAACAGTTTCTAAACTGTTCAAAAATTTCCCCTTCCAGGAGAAGAAATACTGCTGTTTTTACATTTGCAGACCAGTTGTTACAAAACAAAACAGGTTAGGATTAATCCCAACACCAAATTTTCAGGCACTTTTCCATATTAGGCCCACATCAACCTGGTGTAAGAATTTCACATCTACCAGGATACCAGTTAAACAGTTTCTGGATGATCAGTTGTTCCGAGACAAGCATGAAAACAACAGGGTAGGCCACTTACACAACTAATCAAAACAGATGATGCTACAAGTTCCAACTCTTAAGAATCTTTGCTATTTCCATGCATCCACCCTTTACCAATTGCTTTTGTGCTGCCTGTCATTGTTTCCACCTTGGTCTTCTTAAAGCAGTATTTTTTTCTCTGCAGCATCTGTGCTGCACTTACAATAGATCACAGTAGTGCAAACTGATATTAGTCTGATATCTAGCACTCAGCCACTGAAGGTATCATAAGTGTGCTAGGAATTGAAATAACTGACAAAAGTCAGAACAAGACCTAAATATTCAAATACTCTTCAGATGTCTTACATTAGTTGTAAGAAGTGAAACATGCCATTTAAAATAGACAAGTTTAAATGAAAGCAAGCAATGTTTCCCCTATTAAATTGATAAAAGCTTTCCTTTATCTTGCTGTAGAATCTCCTTCAGTGAAATCCCGCCTGTAACACTATATGCTGCTAATCACTGACAAGCACCATGTACTATCCACAGAGCATGAAGAGTTCTTTAAATACACCAAACTGTACAGGGTGTTCTCTTACAGTGCCCCAGAAAGCAATTCTCACATTTAACACCTTTTCTTGAGCAGGCATAAACCTGTAAAGGGTTAAAGAAAAACAAACTCATCTCTTCAGCAGTGACATTACATTATCCATCAGCCATAGCCAGTGCTGCAAAATCAATAATGCCATATCCAAAACATGTTATGCAGCAGCTTTGAGGGACAGCTGTAACTAAATAGGTTACAGAACTGATATTGGCTGAAAGGGAGGTAAAGGAAAGAGGAAGTTAAAGAAAAATTAAAAACCTTTTACTATTTCCAGGGAGCACAAGAAAAATGTACATTTTTAAAAACCAAGCTCAAGCTGGTAACTTATCTCACATTTGCTTAAAAGCTTATGCAAGGGAAAAAGCTTTAATTTGGGAAAAAATCTTAAGAAAAAATACAATAGCAGTTTTTAGAAACATTTGCCTTTTGCCCAGTCTTAAGAAGCAGGTTATTATGGAAATCTTCATACAATTATGTAATTATTAATGTAACACTTTGAACTTAGTCCAAGCCAGACTCTTCACTGAGTCCTAGCACACCTATCCTGTGCAGAAGAGTGCTGAGGCACAGGGTACTCCATGTAGGACATCAGAAAAGTCTTCCAATTCTGTGTTGAATCCAAGACACCAGGCTTTTCAAGAAGTCCACAGAAGGAAAATTTAAGAAAGGAAAGCACAGGAAACTTAGATCAACTGAACCATCCATTTTAGCAAACTGTATTAGCTTAAGGCACAGTACTAGGTTAATGCAACTAAAGAGCTCTCGAGCCAAATTTGGCTTACATTTGCCAACAGAGTCCAAGGCAGATTGACAGTCAAGACATACCCTAAAAAAAGCATAGTTTTTTAGTTAATGGAAAGAATTATTGCTTCCTATAGATTCCAGAAGCAGGAAAGCAGCAGAACTGACTACAACTGCAGACTGCTGGCACAGAAACTAATGCACATATTAATTGGACTTGGAAATATTTAGGGTGAATTCTAAAAAGTCATTTTAAATTAGAGACAAATGGCACTACCAACCAATATGCTTTAAAAACAGCGTATGTGGGGGAGCTAATTGTTTTTTTAAACAATGCAGTTTCATTACCCTCTGAGTGTATACAAACAAGCACAACATTTGTGTCTGACAGCAGGTGACTGAAGTTTCCAGACCCAAGGGACCTCACTTCCCAGTCTGTCACTGTCCTGCTCAGTGTGCAAAGCTTAGTATACACACAGCATGCTGACCAGATTAGTGCACTGCTAGGGTTGTACTCCAAACACATCCTGAACTTACATGCAGGGAGAAGAGCACTAGAGAGGGGGCTCACACCATCTGTGCTGTTTAAAAATAGATGTCACCTCCATAGAAGTTTGACCTTGAATCTATTTCTCTACACAGTGCAATCTATGAAAAATAATGATTTGAGGTAAACCAAGCAAATCTGCAGAGAACACAGGTCACAAGGTTTCTGTTATGTCCCCATTCATGTTTCCAGCTACAACTGCTCATGTTCTCATTTCCTTCTCCATTTTACACAGACTACTGCTATAAAACAGAAACAATTAAGTAGTTTTGTTCTGAAAGAACCTTTGATGTCTAGGAGTTTTGAGCACTTCTGAAAGGAAAAAGGTTTTGGAAAACCAGAAAATAGTTTTTTCAAGTGAGGCAACTTCAGATACTGCTGAAAAATAGTTAAACCTTGTTTGATCAAAATTTCAATAGCAGAAGGCCCTGGATTTTTAAGTCTATTTATTTAGCTTGCTTCTACAACTTTTAGCTATGTGTGCTTTTGTTACTAAATATCTGTTTTTACTATTGTGCAGTGAGTTACCATGGTACATACTCTGCACTTCCAGTCTGTTATCCATGTATCTCAAAGCAAACCACATATTTTCTAAAATTAGACCAACAGATTTATAAAAGCTAGAGGGGTAAATCCAATAGGCCACTTCAAGTAGTAATTGGAACATATAGGTGAAACTCAGGTCTTTTATAAGTCACACTTACCTGGACTGACTGTTTCAGCCAGACCAGAGGTATACCCAGATTCTCCACACACTTACATTGAGTTTTGTACTCTCCAAATGAAATCAAGATGAATCATCCAGAAGTCCATACACTCAAAGTGAATCTGTTTTGTGTTGAATGACTAAAATAAGGCCATTGAATAGGTGGAAGCAAAACAAACTTAGTTCTCTAAATCCTTTATTCTATTATTTTTAGAAGAGCATATTTGTTTTCAATTTAATGAAGAGATGTTCTTGCTTTCCAAAGTGTTCTCTAGCCTTCACCTATGTTTGCTAAGGGTCTAATTCTGCTATTTATTAGATACTCTTATGGTCAGGATGGAGTATCATAGCCAAAGGACATTGCAACAGTTATCAATAGCTCATTAGAGACAAGCTAACAACATCCTTTAAAGTTTCATGCGTCATTGGTCATTTTCTGGATTGAGGTAGTGATTCTTCAGATTCTACCTCTCAAGCAACAATACATCCATCAGCAAAATCTAAATTCCACACAGTGAAAATAGCCTTTAACACAATCCTTTCACCATCTACCACACCAGATGCACAATTTACATACAATTTATGAAGACTGAAGCTTTGCTATGAGAAATTTTCAGAGTACTTTTCTATGCATCTATTTTACTATCTTGTGCATCTGGAAACTCAGGAGTCTGGCACTTTGACAAACTGAGAACAGACTCCACTCATACACACAAGTACTGTACAAATACCTGTGTTTCTGCTATAAAGTAGAACTCCCCAAAGTAAGGATATAATTCCCAAGATAATGCAGATATTCTCAAGTGGCTGCAGCACCATAATGGCACCTCATGTTCTCTTACATCTGAAGAGGACAGGATGAGAGATGGCTAAATACAGCTTGAGGACAGGTTCATTCATCTCTCACCTGGACAGAAGCACTGAAGCTCTAACACCACTTTTGCCCAGGCTCATGCTTGGAAATCACAGCAGAGTGCCCAAACCAGCTCTAAATGTCTTTGAATACCTGCTAGCATACATACATATATACAAATATTTGGGGAACAGGGTATAAATGTGATCAAAAGCACTAATAAATTATTAGGGATAATCTGATTAACTTCCATAACTTCAATGAGTTCACAGGGTACCACTGACCTTTCCTTAACAGTGGTGACCATGATATCTGAAGCAGTGACTGATCTCTACAGAAAGCAAGCAAATTCAAGAAATCAAGAAGCACTGTACAAGCCTTGTAAGTGTGCATGCATATGCACAGTCATACTCTCCTCCAGGAGACAGCATGGTGTAAAAAAAGCTCACAGGCTTAGTAATGACAGTTTTACAGATGTTTTGCTGTCTCTAGCACATCCCTTTTCTTGAAAGAAGGTTTTCCCCTCCATCCATTTCCAAAATCTGATTTCTAACAAGCAATATTTTTACCAGAAATATATTACCAGCCTGTTTCCCATAGCAGAGCACTACTGTTCAAAGTCACTAGCTTACATATTCATTTCCCCACCTCAAGTGTTTCAATTCCAATTGTGCCAGAAATATTACTGCAAAATTATTTAGAAATTTATTTTCTATTCATGTAACAATTCACTTGTCATGGTTGCCATTTAGGTGATAAACATTTTAAGACCAGTCTGGTTTAATTTCTCTTGAAAAAGAGTATTTGCTTATTGCATTGATCTGAAGTACTTTCATACACAGATGCAATACAATTTCTGTATTTAAAGATGCTGAGGTTTTAGATTAAGTATGTAAAATAAATGTGATCATTTCCCACTACTGCAAAAGTAACTGGAGAAAAAATTTAGCAGAGTGGACTCAGATTTCTGATTCTTAAATACTCTTACATACCTGAACCACTCTGAAAACAGTATTTATGTTTGTCAACTGACTCAAAAAAAAAAAAAATGGGTTACAGTTGCATCAAATTTAAACCAGAGGATCAGAGATAACTGCTGAATGCATATGCTAGCAATATGCTAATTTTTAATATGCATATGCTAATTTTTTAGATGTCATAACAGAGAAAAGGGGGGAACCGAAATTGAAGAAGCAGCTCTTGAAACTTTTTGATTCTGAGGTCTTTGCATCATATAGGATGAAAATAACTGCACTCATTTTTATGCAGCTGGGAGAAAACCAAATTGATGGTCAGTCACATTAATTCAACCTTTCTGCAAATTATATGAAGTGTTGCTCATTCCTCAGCATTTTTTATTTATACCATTTTTCAAAATGTATCCAGTTCTTATACAACTGGCCAGGACAGAAAATCACAGAGAACCAGCGGTGTTCCAGGAACATTAGGTTCTTATTGTCCTGGCATGGTCTACATAAATTCATAAAATGCCAAAGCCTTTTAAAACAGGTGGTTAAAAGTGGGGTGAATGAGAGGTTATTTGGAGAGATTCATTGTTTTTGGCAATAACAGCAGAGAGCACCTCTAATAAGAGCAAGGCCTCAAATCTCTAAATTAGAGATGTGGAAGAGTGCTGCAGGTTTCTTTGCAGCAAGCTTGCCATAGAAAAGCTACAAAGATAGTCTGCACCTTGGCATATAGAGATTGTCTTCTAAAAGCTTCCAATTTGATTTCAAATAGCTGCATATACAAGCAGAATTAATTTTAGAAAAGCTATATAACCTTTCTTGCAGTGTTATCTAGTGGCTTGATTTTTTACCATGGACTATATTAGCAGAAATTAGAAGCCTCATGCAGAGAGGAGATGAGTTGTGTTTTTTATTTTTAATCTGAAGGAGTCCTCTTGATCCAGTCTCACCACTGATTTCCTTCCAAGAACACGCCATCTATATTAATAGCTCTGCATCTCTATTCTACAATAAATATATGCTTCTTTGTTGTGAACTCTGCCAAGTATAAACCTCACAGTTATAAAGCACACCTCAAAAGCACTGGTCATTGAGTCTGCTATTGGTAGACATCCACCAAATGCCCAGCTGTTGCCAAAGCCATCTGAAAACCAGCAATAAATTAGTACCTCATTACAAACAGGCTAAAGCCAGAGCCCCTGCACACATACATGTCCTAACATATCACAGGATGCCAGGCAATCATTCAGCTGCTGCTGCTTTTACTTTTAATTGCAACTTTCTGCCTTTGGAGTGAGGGACAGCAGTCTCCAGGAAACCTTATGGGCACAGCCAAGGCACTTGGAAGCAGAAGAGGTCAGCTCACTTCAGGTTGTCCTGCACTTCTCATTGGCATGCATTCACTTCTGCACATAAGTCTTGTTAGGGTCACTGTTCATTGCTGGGGTGGCAAAAGCTCCTCTTTGTAAATGTGCTGTCAAACTTCTCAATTTCCTGGCACACCTGGCTCTAGAAAATCACCCACTCATGCATAAAAACAGGAGGAATAGATAGGAAAATATTGGAAATGCCTTATCTCTCACTATTCTGCACTGACACCAAAAGTACCCAGAGGCTCCACCCTCTGTAGAGAATCATCTAGTGTCAGCAACTTGCAAGCTGGCTAGAGAAGGGCACAGGCTAGCACATTAGCATAACTAATTGGATCCTGACCTTTACATGAAATATGAGCAGTTGACTACCTTCAAATTCCTCAGCTGCTTTCAGTCATTTGTCTTGCTTCAAACAGTTGTTTATGACTGAAAACAAATAGCTCATTGAATTTCCACATTGCAAGTAACAAGACAAGACAACTTTTTAGTTCCTGACAGGATAAAGCAAGGAAAGATATGCAATGAAAGATTCTTTGATGGCATGTATATAGAAACCTGTATATATCTGTAGGCATATTTTCATAAAAGTATAGGTTTTATTTGAAAAAATGAGACCCCCTGCTGAAGTGATCCATGTTTATACCCCTTGTAAGTCATTAATATTGTTCACACAGAAGATAATCCAAGGCTGTTTATGAAAGCGCTGATCTTACATATTGTAAACAGCTATCTGTTAAATAACTCTGAAATGTAATTTAAATTGTATGTAGAAATATTTTGAATGCACAGATTAGTAGCTACATGAATTTTCTAACAGATGAAATGCCTTGCCAGCAAAGCTGTTACAGAATTTCTCAGATCTGCCTTCTCTAACAAATGTACAAAGACACTTACAAAAGTATTGTCAAATTGGATAAATAACAGGTTAAATTTTCAGAGACCACAGTCACAGATTTGATCAATCAGCTCATGTTCCAGCATTTTTGGCCTCTCTCAGGTTAGCAGGCAACACAGCCTACAGATTAGACCCCTCTCTGAAAAACACTTCCCCCATACTTAGTTCAAAGCCACAAAGATTATTCAATATGCTTTGGAAAATGATCATAGTGTTTGTATCCTATACAGGTAAATATTCTGTGAGAATCTTCAAAGAAATTCAGTGCAAGGCAGCTGTGGGAACACAGGCTTCCCTACCCAAGACAGCTCTACCAGCACACTTGCATGTATTAATGAGGTGCTGGTCAAAGAGGTCATCATTCAGCTGTCCATCAGCTGGCAATACTGACATAAGAACAAGGTGAAACCAGAAAACAAAACATTTGCAACAGAGCAAATAGCTATTGCACACCACCTGTAATCCTCCAGCATGAAACAAAAGGAATGGTTTGTATAATACCAGTCACATCACTGGGCACAGAGGCTATTTGTAAATAGTCTTGTGTTAGTATTTACTTTCAACAAGCTCTAAAGTATTTATTATGGTTGTTAAAAGAACTCTGACCAAACATCCAGTCAGGGTATTGAACACATTCTGATTGTCAGGATCATTTCCAAATTGAACCATACAGCACTGGACATGGATTCCCAATAGCATCAATGCATAATTTCAATTAAGTTAACTTCATCAAATTGCTGTCATTCAATGTGTTGGCTTAACTACAGAAAGCCATACACCCTCCTGACAGAGCAATTTCTCTCCCAAACAGAAGAGAATAACTCCTATTCAAGTAAAGGCAGATTAAACAAGATAACTGAAGCCTGCAAAAAACCTTTCCCATCTGCTTGTTTGCAAACTGCATCCCAATACAATAAATAATAAAAAATTCTGTAATTTAACATTTCTTCCACCAATTGTCATGCACAGTTTTTTGCACTCTGACTGCACCATCTGTGTGCCTAAGAAGGGAAGCAGGAACCCAGAGCTGCATTCTAGCAAAGGACATACTTAAAGTGGAAGGAAGCAGGACAGTCTTGGGGCATGCAGAGCACTGCATGGCCCAGGCACCCCTCACCCAGAAAGGACAGAGGCAGAGCCAGGCTACCCCAGGAAAGGAAATCTGAGTTTTCAGCTAGGACACCAGCATAGGGAAGTTGTTTCTCAGCACTTCATTCTGCCTCAAGAGTCCACCTGGCTAGCTGCTGCAGCATGAATATATCAGAACTGTTTCATCCATCTGCACAGTTTCCTACATAGCTTGCACACTTTGAGCTTATGGCTTGACAATAGCTATTGAATTGCAGGAGTGAAAGAGCAAAAACAAACAGGTGAGGAGGCTATGCTTTGTTGATTGCTAGGAAAGAAAGGAAGTCACTCTTATCCTACCAACTGGGGACCTATTCTATTCTCCACACCCTCCCCTTGGGTCTGATCCAGACCCCCATCACAAGCAGTAGAAATAGTCCCATTGAGATCTACAGTCTTCAAGCCAAGTATTATATGGCAGAGGGGAAAAAGGAGAAAGACAAAGAGGTCAGGTTAAAAAATACACTTGTATGGTAGTTGGAAGTAAGCCCTAAATAGATACGTGACCACATGTTCTACTATCATCACAGTCACTATTGAAAATAGTTTATGTATATATAAACATCCCTAAATTTATCTCTGTTTAGTTATACATGACACCTCTCAACTTATATACCCTCAAGAAAGGAAAATTAACTGCTTTATGTTCAAGTCTATCAGGTTACTAGGAGCATCCTTCAGCTCTTGTTGCGCAGCTGGCAAATGGCTTCAAATCTGTGAAATACCATTGTCATGTCAAAAGCACACAGATATGCATATGGAAATGTTTTATAAGTGTTATAAAGGCTACCATCCCAGTTCTGGTGCACTGCAACTCTTCACAGCACTGCCAGACTCAAACCAGTACCTACAATTAACACAGCTAGTTCTCAGGACTCTACAGACTTCAGAGCATTTTACTAACATTAACTCTTATAAGAACAACTATATTACCATATGCCATTCCTCCCTTTTTGTGGGAAACAGAAGTAGCAATACTACAGTGCCATAACACAAGGCTCTCCCCTGCTCAGACACCTGCTTCCTCACATGCTCTACAGTTATGGAGGTTTTCCCTAGAATCAGGCCTAGCTAAATCTATAGCTTAAGTATGAACCCAAGGAACAATCAATAAACTGAAAACTCAGTAGATACTCCATTTTATCTTTAGCAAAACCAGAAAAATAGGAATCAGCTATTTTTTTTTTTAAATGTACTCTTATCCACCATAAATAGTGGTAGCTGAAGCAATTAGTATTGTGGCTGACTTTAACCTCACAAAAGGACAAGATGCATGACAAACCTTAACCTCAAACAAAGCAAGAACATTTCTTTCTACACAACCAAGACACATTTTACTACCATAAATTACATAATAAATAAAGTTAGTTTTGTTGTATTTATATACTACAATAAAAGACAAACATGAATTTACTCACTAAATAATAAGAACAGATCTAGACTCTAAACCTACACCAAAAAGAAAAACATGAAAATCTTTACAGACACATAAAGCTCATGAAAACTTACTTTGTACTGGAGCCCCACCCAGCTGAAGAAGAACACCTCCAGGCCTCCAGCAACCTTTCTGAAAAAAAGAATATTGGCTGCCCATCTGCTTTAATACTCTTGTGGGAGAGCCATGCCAGCTCGGTGCTATCTGCATCCTCAGTGCAGACACCTGTGAATGTCCCATCAGGTGTGGAATGTGACTGGGGAAGTGGTATTTAAGGCTTTCTTCTTCCCTTTGTTTCTGTAGTATAGAGGGGGTTATGTTTTTTGTGATCTTTGTGCTGTGCTGTTTGTGTTTTAGTGGTTATAGAAGGTGTAAGGGTATGTTACCAGAAATTTTTCTTTGAGTGTTTTAATAATATTAGTTAGTTCATAGCAGCTTTAAGGTATAATGTTGTTGTGGTCACATTTACGATGCTCTTCTTCTCAGTGGTTCTCTTCAGATTGTATGCTTCCAGAAAGCATTTCTTTTCTTGCACCCTGAATAACACTTTGGCTGAGCTCTGCTACCTGTAGATAGCTGCTGTAGGGGTCATAGTACTGGGGTCCTGAGGGGCAGGTGGAGGTACTGAGCTGCCTTTCTTTTGACTGCATGCCCTTCAAGGTTGGTACTATAATTCAATACTGGCTTATCTTTCTCTTACTCCTTGGAGTATAGCAAACTGGGTGGGTTGTTCTGCTCTACTGGTTCTTTGGTGTCAGGTGCTATGTAAAAGGAAGATAAAGATGGGTCTTGCTTTATGGAAGTCTTTAAATTTTGCTTACTTTCTTCTGTGAATAAGATAAAGACCTTTTAGTAAATGAGTACTGTGTTCTTCAGAGTAGCAAGTACTACTAAAATTGAAGCTAGGCAATTGTAATGTTTACAAATCATGCTGCACTTTTCTTGTAACAGCTCCTTCATTTGTGCTGTTCCTAACTTACTCTGTATGTACTTTGCTCCCTGGGCTCCAGCCCTGGCTCTGAGGCTACTTTTCCCACACTTTAAGGTCAGGTTTTAATAAAAACAATACAACTCAGTGCACAAAAACAGTGTTGTCTGTGTTGTGTCCCCCCCCCCCATTGGGGGAAAAAAAGAAGATCAGTCCCTGTAAAATGGGTGTTTCTAGTAGCAGAAGTGAATTTGGCTGTCAAAGGCATCTACTTCAGAAGGTAGAAAAAGGAGCATCTGAACAGAAAGAAAAATCCTGAATGTAGCTTGTGCATTGAGAGAAACAGAAGGAAGGTTATAATACTCTCAGCCTTTAATCCTTGGAAATACTTGGTCAGAGCCAAGAAAAATCACGAGGCAGACTTAGGAAAAAACATAAGGCTTTTCAAAAGTGATGCATTTGAGCTACTTCTGTTTGACTTCTGGTTTCTGAGCCTCTTGGTTCATATTTTAGATTTGCAATCGAAAACCCCAATAGTCAGAGATGTATGTGTCTTGATGATGTTTCCTTTTCACTTTGACTTTAATATAAATCAATAGATATTGGGACCTGGCTTTTAAAAACAAAACACAGAGCAGGATGCCTCTGATGAAACCATGAGAACTAGCAAAACTGTTTAACTTGGGGAAGATAATCTCAAGCTTTGTCTTATGGAGTGGTTGTTCCCATGTCTTGTGTGCTTAGAAGGTAGAGGCTCTGCTGTGACTGTCTGGACTGCTGTTCCTCTCTCTGGGGGNGGGGGGAGCAGGCAAAATTTTGCAAATAGTTCCCATTCTGAAGATAAGATGTTCAAAAAAAGAAATCTCTGGAGAAGATTCCCAAAAGCGATTAATCAGAAACATTGGCATGTTTTGCTTCGATAATAAGGAAGCATTATACTAAATGTTAATATTCTACTGTGATAGGAAAATTAAAGTGAAATGTTTACTGCCTTGAAGTTAAATATTTTACTATTACTGAGAAGAAGAGATTGAAACAATCCAGCAAAACATTTCAGTTTTGACAAAACTGCATTTTCTCATTGGACTTTTCTGTCAAAACATTATGACCAGCTCTAATAAACATATGCATAATGAGTATAAACATATGTTCACTCTAAAGATGCTGGTTTAAACATTATTGCAAAATTAAATCTTTGTTTATCCACAGCATAGACTGAGCATAGGCAACAGCTGTTCAGCTGTTCACTGCTGCATCCCCCAGTGTGTCTCAGTGCTCTGCAGGGAGGCTCTACTGCAGGATTTGCTAACCAAGGGTGCTTGGGGTGCCTGCTGGTGAGCTGTGGGGGTTCAGCCCATCCACTGCTGTTGCATACATTCCTGGGCTACTGTCTTCAACTATTTGGTACGCTTGATTCATAACTGAATAAAATTTCTTATGTACAAAACATGTACTGAGTATCCATCTATTGCTCTATATTCTATGCTCTCAAACCAAGGATCACCCTCATTGCATATAATGTTAGTTACTTCTGCTGCAGCTCTTTCAAATGCTCAGAAAATGGAAACATTCAGAAAAATGATACCTCAGCAGTGCTCTCCAGACAATTGCTTTTTGTCAAGAACTTTCCGTCCCTAGTGATGCAGTCAGTAGCTCTAAAACAAATGTTTGCCTATACATGTGCTGCATTTATTCAGGATAAATAAAGAATAAATCAGTCAGTTTGTTGTGAATAACTTCCATGGCTGATGGTTGCATACTGTTTTACTACAGCTATGGAAACATTTGTCAGGATCCTTCTCCCCTGTTGGAGGACACTAGCTCCTTTTCTATTTTTAGATCATGTCCTGGGTTAGGGGAAGATGGAAAGAAAACAAATGGACCAAAAATAGACAGGACACAAAGTAAATTGTCTACAGCTTATATAAAAGGTGAGTAGATCATTCCCTAGAAATCAAAAATTTTGCAGAAAAGAAAATGAGTCATCTTTGCAGTGACTCCAGTCTCAGCAAGCACCTGCAGCTTGTGGCAGCTGGTCCTGCTCTGCATGCCAATAGTGGATCCCTGAGCTCAGAATTACATTGGCTACTGCAAAATTGCAGTTTTCACGACCTCTTGACCAAAAGCCATGTGTTGAATTAGCAATAGCGAGGCAACGGAGTGATTGTGTGGACCAGGGCAAAAGAAAGGATGCATTTGAATGGAGCCACACTGTATCTGGACCAGAGTTTTGGCAGGCAGCTCCTGCAGCCCTCCCACCTTCTGCTGCTGGAGCAGATGACAGGAGCCACCTGTGACAAGCCCTCTGTGGCTGGCCCTGTGCTAATCAGCCTTGGGTATGCAGGACCCCCATGCTCTGGGGTAATATTTACCCCTCCCAAAGACAAGCTTGCTGGTTCAGTGCCCATGTATGCAACCTGATCTTGAAAAAGAGCTTGGGACAAGCCTCAGAAAGCACTGTGAGATATCCCCAAGTGACCTGTGGTTGTAAAAATGGCTCTTGTATTCTTAGAAGTGGGTTTTTAACTGGGCTCTGCAAGGGCAGGAGGGAAGAAAAGGACTCGACCAGCTACGTGGTGCTCAGTCTGCAGAGCAGAGGCTGCACAGCTCCACTGCCGGTGGGCGGTGATGTACCCAGCACAGGTGATCAGTGGGAAATGGAACATTTAAGCTAAGGATCCTTTGCCTGATTTCTTTTTCTTTTTCTTTTTCTTTTTCTTTTTCTTTTTCTTTTTCTTTTTCTTTTTCTTTCCCATAAAGAATTCTGCAAACAGCTAAATATCTTAATAAAGCTGAGCAACCCTTTTCAATAAGCCATGGACATGGCCAGCATCTTTGCTGGGACTCTTGGTGCCTCCTAACAGAGCTGGAGTACCCTGGTGCTTAGAAATGCACATCATTGTGTGAACGACACTAAATAGTCTTGTCTTGTTGATAAAGTCTTCATCTGAAGTGTTTGATTTTGTTATGGACTCCCTCTCATTGCTCCCTTCTCTGCTTCTCCTCAGTCCATTTATTAGATTTATTAACTTAATTATAAATGAATACTGTACTGTGGTCTGCACATGTTCCATTCTTCAATAAATGTGATAAAACACAGGCTCTATCTTCAGTATTTTTATACTGTACTGATCTTTGAAACATCTGCTTAAATTACCTACTTATACCAGCAGTATTCAACCAAAATTTTAGAAATATTTTTATCAATTAAATGTATTTTAAATAGCAGAAGCAGAAGGGGAAAAAATCTTCTGCTTTAAGATATTCATGTAGGGAACTCTTTTTAGTATAAGTTGGTGGAAAATGCCCAAACAAAGTGGCTTTCAACAGTACAAATTCTGCTTGTAATTTTTAACTCTACCCACTCTCTGCCCACCTCTGCACATTGCAAAAATAGCTGTGAATTCCTCCCTTTATTGCCCCTAATTCTGGATGAAGGGCATAAAGGCTAAAGTTTAGATGCAGAACTGAAGCTGGATGATCCTTGGATTCAGGCAATCTTTGTTTTCCCCAGGGTTTTTAATTAAGAACACTAGAAAAGTAGGTAATAGTGTAACTCAAACTCTACTTCAGTACTTTAGTGAAGAGTGTAAGAACAGAAGAATGGAAGAGCTCCTTTAGCAATCTAAATCAAATTTCCTGCTATTTTAAACACCAGAATATACTCTGCTCTGCAAACTGATCAAGTTGTTTTTAAAGAGCTACTTTTTTCCGTGCTGCATTATCCCATGTGATGTCAGCTTTACCACTACAAACATCAAAGCCACCAACACTTTTACAGTGTCAAAGCCACTCATTTTCTGATACATAAGTTTGGATCAGGAAGATTACTGTGCCATCTGTGCTTATTTGTACATAGAGGGGCCATCCCTGCATGGACATCTGGGTGGTTCTGCTCGTGTCCCAGCACGGGCATATGCACTAAGGCAGAGATAATGGGAGAGCAAACTGATTAAGGGTCCAAATTCTGGCACTCACAGTCTCCAAGATGTTCATTTCTCTATTCGTTTCTTTGCCTGCAGAATAGATGTAATGATACTGATTTTCTTTTTTAGAAGTACTTGTGTTGATTTGGTTGCATGACTGTTTTCAGTTCCATATCCCACAATAGCATATACAGTTCTGCAATGTTAATCAATTACTTGACAATAATCTCTTCCTGTCATTTATAACATAACCTTAGCAAAACAGATGTATTTCTACCATAATTTATAACACAGCCATGCTCCAGACAGTTCAGAGTTGTTTTATCAAGAAGGGATTAAAACACTTGCAAATTTTAAATTTAAGCCACTCTAAGGGAGGGAATAAATTATTCATAATTAAGCCTCAGCAGCTGTAATTCTTAGCATAATGTATTATCTAATGGGGATTCTTGCCGAAGAATAGCTGTGAGCCATGGGCATCTTATTTCTTCTGTAAGCTTATGCTGCAAATCAATACATTTAATAAAGTAATCAAACAAAAATATTAAATGAACAATTCTTTTATTCAAAAATCAATACAAGGAAATTGATACCCTGCCTACGCACATTTTATGGCACATTTCTCTTTCTACAGAACAATAAAAGGCTGAGAGTAGAGTGTTTACAAAGCTGAGAAAGAACATCTTTTATTAGGGACTAAAGCATGAGAACCCAATTGCGCAAAAGCCTGAGAGAACTTGGCTTTTTTTTTTTTTTTTTTAAACCTAGCAAAACTGCAGGAACCAAGAGTTCTTATCTCACAGCCAACCCCAAGCAAAGTCCAAATAATTTTCTTCTCAGCTAATTGCAAGGAGTGTTGGACATAATCCAGAGCTACTAGGGTTTGCACCTGAACTTCAAAGGAATAAAGAGTTCTTTGGTGTGGAGGTATTTGCTTGGGACCACCAGCAACACCTGAATCCATTCCTTGCCTGATTTGCTGCAGCTTTAGTTCATTCATTATCTCATTCACTACCACCTGTATGAGATTATTTCTATTAGTTTCTCTCTATGATAGCAGACCTGCTGTGTTGGTGCTCTCCAAAGATGTGATCCTAATTCCAGTGCTTCAAGGATATAAGTGAACAAGTCTGTCTTTAGAAAGGTCTAAGTATAGTTGGTTTGGGGCAATGGAAAAGCCATCCTGAGGATTGGGGAACTCACTGGGCTGTGGACTGACTGTCCGTTAGGTAAGTGCTGTATGTGCAGACCATGGTGAGAGTTGCCCTGTGCAAGCCTTGTGGAAGTGATCTGCCCACACACATAATCCCCTTCTCTCTTACAAACTTGTTTTCTTTGTGGTCTGGAAAAGTATCTAGCTGCCGTTGGGCATCAAAAATGTTCCCTTCCTTTCTAATAGAATAAATTGTGTTTAACTACATAATATGAAAAATATTGCATTTGATGGAAATTGGGAATTATTAACGCTGCCCAATAGGTCCTCGGAGCCTTTACAAACAGAGATGCTGGGAAATGGGAAAAACTAGATCATACTCTTAAATACCTTAGCCCTGTTTTATGAGATCTTGTCATGTGCTGAGACTAATTTCATTAATTTTAGCAAGTCTTCTTACTGTGCATTGGGAGAGATGTTGGGAAAAAGTCCTCATATAAGTCAAAATAAGTCTCATTAAATAACAATGATGTAAAAATAATGGGATACCATAGGAAAGAAATGACTTAGTTCAGACTCACTGTCATTGTTTTCTTGTTTGTTTTTGTCTGAAGTAATCTTTACCCTCATTTCCCTATTTTATTCCATAAATACACAAAATATTAGCTGGATCTTTTATTCAGTTATAGCTAAATTTGGCTTTTTAATTTCAGATAGATCTTTCTACTGCCCTAAATGGAAATACATGCAAGGGGATGTGCTTACCCATGACTAACAGATGTTATGCCTGAAATATTCCTGTAAACAAGGTCTTTAAATCCAAAGTTTTTGAGACTTGCACTATATTTAAAAAAAAATAAAATAAAATATTGTTATTGGGATATTTATTTTTGTCTTACAATGTGATAAATATGACATAATCATGTGACTTCCCAGATTGCTAGAAACCATTGTAGAAAAGAAGCTCATGCCATGAGTATTTATACCAGATGCTAGTATGAGCTTGGCTTTCTTTGTTAGAACAAAATCTCACCCAAGACAGTCCCATTTCATGCCCAGTCAAATCAGGGGCTAAACAGCCAGCGTCGTGGTTTGCACTGAGTGATGGCTCATATTTAACTGGCACCTCCCAAATGATTATCTGAATTGGAGGAAATCGGGCAAATGCACAGATGGCGTTCAGACAAAATTTAAATCTGTCTGGCTCTTGGTTGTCCTTTCTTAGAGCTAATGAGTGTATTAATCAGAGATCAGTTTCTTGTTTGCTCGTTTCCATTAGGTAACTGGGTGGTGCATAGATCTGTCTTCCTCATTTACTGAACTACTGACGTTTCCCTCAAATGGCAGCCAGCCAACCCTTATGAAAAGTAAAGGAGGGTTTTGGTATTTTTGTGGCTGCAGATTCCTGGTTGGAAACAGGCAGGTATTCATTAACCTTAATGAAGCGGGTTGTGAAATATGCTCAACATGCTCTGCGCTGCCTGATTTGCACTTGTATCTCCTGTCATCTGCCACCTGTCTTGCTCATCATGGGACCACGAGGAGCTGAGGTCGCAGTGCTCCATTTCAGCTTGGCAGTGCTCTTAGAGGAGCAACCGAGGCTTCGGGTAACCCAACTCCTTAAGGACCATTGGGCACATGCTGAAGCACTGACTTCAAAAGGTGTCCTGGAAACAGCATAGAAAAACATATTTATCCAGTGACCTTTTGCCAGGGCTGCCTCGAGCTGTCTTATACGACAGCTGACAGGGGCACGGCACTTGGGCTTAAGGATATTGTGTCATCGTGAAGGGCAGACAGGAGACAGGCTGGGGTTTTCTGTGGCTGAAAGGGCTGTTGGGTGATGAGCATGTGGAAGGGGACATGGAGACCTCAATCCCACAGTAAGCCAAAGTTGTCTCCTTTGTTTGATATGGCCACGTGTCCTCCTCTGGCTAAACAGGGGCTGGGAGGTGGTTACTGCTGATGGGGTGGGTGAGGATGGTCTGTACATGGCTAACACGAGTGATTCCTTCACCCCTCCACCTGGCTTCTCCCAGAATCCTGGCCCAAACTCAGCAGTTCTGGTCATGACAGCACAGACATCTGTAATGCATGCTGCTCTGAGCCATCAAACAGAGAAATACTGAGAAGTGGCACCAAACACCCGAGAACAGAAACCTTCAGGTTCCTACAGTATTGCCATAAGTTTGGCTGGCTTTCTGAATGAGAAGATTTGTTCTTAGGCAGCTGGAATCACCCATTACTTATTGGGAGTGTACTGGAAGGCAAGTGGTGATCTTGGAAAGAAATGTACACTGGACTGTAAAACAAACAAAAACACTGTGCTTTTTTTTTTTTTTCCTTTGATTAAAGTGAGGATTTACACTCTCTCACACGATATGTGGTGGTTGATGCAAGTAAGGCAGGGCTGATTAAGGTAAAATAAGTGAAGTGTCAGCTACCAGAAGTATTTTTGCACTAATTTTCAATTAGCAGTTACAAATGGAGGCATCTTATTCACATAAAATGGTGAAAGCTGAGATGCTTACGCAGAAATTAGGATTAAAAAAATGAACCTATTGTGTAGGCTTTAAAACATGATATGGAGGGACTAACAAACTGACTCCACTCATCCTTTCTGCAGTAGCAGGTTAAAGGAATTAAAAGTTATTGGGTAAATACCACTTGTTGGTATCAAAGGAAAGCAGCCTTCGGTTGGAGTCTCACAGAAAGGTGGATGTTGTGAATCTCACCATCACCACACTGTGTTCCAAGGCACAGCCCCCTGGCATTGATCCTCCATTCCTCTGGGGGGCATCCCGCAGCCACTGTGTAGCACTATCTAGGCTAAGCAAGAGGAAGTGCTGGTGGGATGACCATAGCCAGGGGATTTAAACACCTGCCTCAGAGCAGGGCTCACGTCCTTCCCCTTGGTGGCATCTGCTGCTTTTTTTTTTTTTTTTTTCCTTTAAAAATAGGGTGTGGTAACTTTGTTCTTTTCAAACACAGCAGCTGGTCCTGCCCTGCCCCTGTGTCATGGTTTGATGGTTGCCATGCTCGTTTCTACACCCTTCCTGCCTCACAGGGATTCACCTGTACCAGCATCATCAGGGGCAGTACCATACCACTGAGCTATGTTTTCATGAAGATGTTGTTGCACTTCAGAAATAATAATATATAGCAGTCCTTGGGCTAGGGGGACTGAGCAGGTGCAAACTGGTGATCCAGCCTTGTGATCTGGATTCTCGTGCAACACAGGAAGGTTTCCAAGGACACATCTTAGACCCTCGTGGATTATATAGTTCTGTCCTTTCATGCTTCAAGTACTTAATATTGAGAAAGCACAGGGACTCTGTGAAAGAGTACAAGAGCTGATTTTACAGCACTGGGGCTACTCAGGCGAGTTGGAAGTCAGCACAACCTGCAAGGTAGTGCCCGGCTTAACAAGCAGAGATACAGTGTGAAAGAGGGCAGCCAGGCCCGCAGCGCTGAGGGCATGTGAGAGAAATGAGACGTTGCTGGGATGCCATTCTGCAGAGTCACATCTCGGAACAGAACATCTTCGCTCCATGATCTTATGTGAAGAGAAGGAAAACTTTTTTTCTCTCCTTCAGGAAGACGCACGTGTCCTTGCGCTGAGGCCAGGGCTGCCCGTGCTCTCGTTCGCAGCCCTTGCAGAGCCAGTCCCGTACTGCCACCACGTGTTGAGCCGGGGCTTGGCACACTTGGGTTCCCCTCCTTTTGAGGGGATTTGCTGGAGATACAAGTGCCTTTTGCCAGCAGGGTTTGCACGAACCCTTGCTGTCGTCAGAGCTGTTGGAAGAGGTATGCAGAGGGGCAATGACCTCGGGTGCTCGATTTCTTCTCTGATCCAAAGTGTCTTTTTTCCTTTTTTGTTTTTAACCATAGTTTTTGTCCCACAGGGATAGGTTTAAAATCTGTATCAAAAGGAAGTAAGGATTTATGCCTTTCTGCATTTTAAAGCAACCTGATATTTGCTGAAAAAATGCCATCATATTATCATCAGAACTTCCTGCACAGTTCTCAAATCAGAACTTTACTCAAACTTGTGAATGGAACTCCCTTTCAGCAGTGTATAATAGGATCCATGCGTGGGCACACACTAAAAGCAATGTATTTGCATTCATCTTTAATTTAAGACATTATGTGCCTTTTCTGTTTTAGAAGAAAGAATTTGTGATGGAAAATTTAACTCTATCCCAAAGCATACAGTGAATTTTGTTTATCTCCACTGCAGCTTGCACAGTACATAGCACCTCAGAATATACTTGTTGCATTTGGCACAGAGCATTTCAGATGAAGGAAGCCCAAGCAGAGGGAAATGTCCCATGTGAGGATGGGTTATGTTCTCTACCTGTGAGCAAAATAGGTTTCTGACTAATATGATGCAATATTACTTCATGCAGATTGTCAAGCATCTCAGCTTGAGACTTGTGTAAATTAATATAGGGCAGAGCAAGTCCTTGGAAAACAGAAGTATTTCTTTTGTCATCAATAAACGTGACCTTCCGCATGAAAGGAATAAACTGACTTCCAACACTGAAATGTTCTAAAAGTGATCGGTAGGCTATTGGAACAAAAGCTGCACACTGTAATATACTCTGTAAAAATGGTCGGTAGGGAAGCAGTACATTCAGGTAAACGACCCCTGTTTATCAGCTGGTCAGACTTTAGGGAAACACTTGCGGGAACGGACCCGCCGGAGGACAGCGAAAGCTGCCCGCGAGCGGGGAGCAAGGGCTTTGCTTCGTCCACAAGAGGGAGCTCCGCTAACATTAATAGAAAAGGTTTAAAATGCCTTTTTTTTTTTTTTTTTTCTCATGAAAACTGCATCTCGGTCAGAAAGAACACAATGGGAAGCAGCATAAATTCACATTTCAGTATTATGCATTCTTAAAGTCTCAACGCTTCACTGGGTAACCTCAGTGCCAGCATGATCAGGAAATTTGTATATGGGAAGAGAAGTCATGACACAGTTACAGCTACAGTCACCTAAAGATATACACTAAGTTTACATGATATATACTAAGTTTACAAGATGATAGTTTATCACACCAACTAATAGAGATAAAGAGGGGGGGGGAAATCTTGGGGTAGATAAGGCCCTGTACAAATCTTGAAGGTTGCTACTTTTATATTATACCTGGAGAAAGCTTATGCTGGG
>VXAA01001163.1:1044869-1067447 GCA_013399115.1 Anseranas semipalmata | reverse complement strand
AGAGTCCCTGATGGCAGGTCCTTGTTATTGCTAGAAGTTAGGTGGCTTCATCTTCAACATCATTTGTACAACTTCTTGGTGTTACCTATTTCCCTGGAGCAGTAAGAAGCCAAGAAACAAACAAACAAACAAAAAACAAACAACAACAAACAAAAAAAAAAACACCATTCAATGTCTTTCTTCTAAAACAACAAACCAAATAAAATAACACCTGCCAAACTGTGAAATTTTATATTAAACTGAATCCTGAGATGAGAGACAAACTAACAGCATCACATCTCAGAGGAACAGATACCGCTTTCCAGAAACCAGCTGGTATTTAGTAGTCTAATTTAGGCACTTTTTTTCTTTTTTTTTTTCCATTTCACTCTCCTTGTCTCTCTTCTCAGCCAAAACTAGAAGTATAATTCCTGAAATGAGACAAGGAGATTCGTTTCTGGCAACATCCTCCAAGTTCAGGCAAATGGCTTTGGCACATAAAAGTTAATTTCCGGTTAAAATGAGGACCCTGATATCTGAAGGTCATGGTGTATCTGAAAGGGTCTTTAAGTAACCTTAATGCACCACAAGGTGGGTCAGGACAGGCAAGATGCTACAGAAACATTATGGAGATAAAGCACAATGAGAACAGCTCCCTCGCTGTGTCAGGAACACATTTTGAAAGGATAATGTGTGCGCAAGCTCTGAGGCCGGAGCCTCTCTCCCCATCCCCGAAGACATGGCTGGCACACAAACTCCACACATCTCGCCAGCCATGCGTGAAGACGCGCTGTTCATCCCTGCTCTCTCAGCCAGGGTGGTCGTCTGTGTGGAAAGCCTAAAGCAAACAAAGGCAAGCTGCAGCCAGATGTTGGGAGGCTTTCAGGTTCACTTAGCGTTCCCGGGGTAGGCAGCACATGCATGCCTGTGCTCCTTGCTCGGACGGATAAGCCCAAGCAGCCATACCCTTTAAAACCTTTCTCTTTGCAATGGAAACCACTGCTTACCTTTCCAGAACCATCTGAGCAAATACGGACCTTGCAGAAAACGTCAGCAATTCCTGATCCATCAAGGCTGTGCTAAACAAACCTGGCCGAACAATTTACAACTTGACCTCATGTTGTGCCCGTAAATGGATTCTGTGAAAGGCCTTTTCTTAGGTTAGTTATATTTTCATGGTGTATACAACAGGCTAAATTAGCCAATTCAACAGCTCCCCTGAATCCCCTTGGTTTTGCTTTTTACTGGGGAGGGGTGATTTTTACAGGACCTTGGGGGAGATTTCAGAAGGGACTTGTTGCAAATCCCTGAAGCTCTGGTTTATCTCTTTACACAGAAAGCATTTTCCTCTTTGTCTGGGACAAGAAATTCTGCTCTCCTGTGAAATAAGAGGCAAGATTTTCTTTTTTTTTTTTTTCTTTAGCATGTCTAACTGATGAATATTCTTGAGAATGACTTCTCCTGAGTGACTCATGATCAGCTGTGGAAAAAAAATCAACTTATGTACAAGTCTTGTGTGATGGATTTGGACTGATTCCTCAAGAAACACATTTTAGAAGCCCCCCTACTATTTGTATGGAAGAAGTTGCTGTTCTCAACTTGTCCTATGCCAGGAGGAAATTCACTTCTTGTGACTGCAGCCCTATCTTGTACAGATTACAGAAACTGAGGCAAGCACACCATTTTCCTCTAAGAAAGAGGGTTTAATAAGTACTCCCTTAGTAAACGAAGATGTCAGTTGTAGAAAGAAATAAAAGACATGACACTGAAGGAGAGCTAGTGCAAAAATGTTACAAACTGCCAGAATTTTTCTCACCTTCTTCTGACACTTCCATGTCATGCAGCCTAACACAATGCATTCACGATTTGCTTTTGCACAATGAATCTCCTAACCCACACATAGGAGAAGCTGACATGATGTTTCTGTAAATAATTTATTGTGAATGAACAAGCATGAACTTAAATTCCTTCTTCTGTCTATACACATAAATGCTCCATAAATTTTAAAAGTGACCAGACCCATCGTTTTTGTACCTACAACAACCAGAACAAAAGAATATGATAAAAACAGGGGAGACATATCTGATTGAAAACAATTGCACTAGTATTGCTCCAAAATAGTGTTACAGGAACAGATGTCCAGATCTAGGATGTTGTTTGATGTAAGGCTGAAGGAGGAGCTCTCAGTATATGTAAGAATTGTTTAGTTATTATGCCATTTCTATGACCATACAGATGGGGTGATATAGGTAGCGTAAGAGTTTTCAGATGTGTCTTTTCAAAAAGCTCCTGCCAGTACAGACTGGAATAATTTTTATTTCCCTGAAGTTTGTCCCACTACTTCTTGCAGAGCGTATCAGACCTCCAGGTTGCTGTTTCTTGTTTTGTGTTTTGTTTTTCTCTCTGAGCCAGCGATAGCAATAGGAGCTAAGCACCTGCTTCATTCAGTGGGAAGAGACCAGGAAGGGAAAATGATAGGACACCACCAAGTATCCCGTCTTTATGTTAC
The DNA here is from genome assembly GCA_013399115.1 of Anseranas semipalmata. Lineage (NCBI taxonomy): Eukaryota > Metazoa > Chordata > Aves > Anseriformes > Anseranatidae > Anseranas > Anseranas semipalmata. The sequence goes on along the minus strand of VXAA01001163.1, from coordinate 1,064,959 downwards.
TGTCAATTGTCCCCTGTCTCATCTCCTCATGATATACTGATGTCTCTGCTGAAGTCATGCCATAAATGCCCAGGGTGCTGCCAGGTGGATCTCATCCCCATAGCTGTGAGCACTGGCATGTAGGGTTGGTCTCTGCTGGTCTCCGCGAAGACCCAAGTGGCAGCCAGGTGCTCAGCTCCGCTGCTGTCATCCAGTGAGAGGAAATCTCTGTGTGCCTGAATGCCATAGCGTGGTACAGCTGAGTAATGGCTGTGCTCTACTCTTCAGTAATGGTATAATATCAAAAATAAACATCATCATTAACATTAAATGCTGCTTTCATCACTGTCATCTTAGTCACATGCATATTTAGCCACTTAAGTCATCCTTGAGACTGCTAGGAGCCTTGATGCATTTAAGATTTCCCTCAACACAGATTTCCAAGTCTGCAGCTCTTGATAAATAGCTGAGGACCTACTCCAACGAATCAGCTCAAGGAAAAATCTACACCAGGTCTGAGAGAATAGCATATCCAAACACATTGGGATGATTAAGAAATACCATTCTTGTTTCTAAATTAACTTTCCCACTAAAAAGTACATTTAAATCACAAAGGAGAAAGCTGATGCGGTTTTTCCTGCAAAGGGATCATGAGCTTGGTCTCCCAATAATTCATGCCTGGATTACATTAAAATTAAGCCATTAATTTCAAAAGCTTTCCTGAAAGATAGTTTAGGCTTCTCACACTCCTGGCTTACCAGCTAATGAGCATAAATATGGCAGATTTAAAGACAGGATTAAGTAGCATATTTCTTGTGAGGTCCTCAGAGCTGCATCATTTTATGTTGCTTCCAGATCTGGTTCATGAACTACAGCTTGATGCCAGCAAGATGACAGTGAAACATAGAAACAGGTATCATAGCCAGAAAACCACTGCTTTTTAGGCAAGATAGTAATCTAGATTCATGTCATGGCTCTCAGAAAGAGTTTGCTATTCAAATCTGTAAACTACATGAATTTTCACATGAAGAAATACTTAAAGGATAAGAAATATATTATCGTCATGGAGTCTGAATGGCAGGTAGCAATGAAGACACCAAGTTTTTAGTATACTTTTACTAGCACATATTTTGACTAGTACGTATTCTTCCTGTGTCCTCCTTAGCTTTGCCTTCCTCTCCCCGAACAGGATTAAAGGTCCAGTGCAGAGCAGAGGGAAGAAGAGCACATCTGGGGCAGGGCGGATGCGGAGCACCGGTCTGCGAGCTGCAATTCTCACGATTCCCAGGCTGAGCTTTGTAAACAGACTTGGCAAGGATCCTTGCCTGGAGAAAATAGGCTTGGAGAAGGCATAAACAAATCAACAAACAGCCTTCCTTTCCTTTTCCTGATGTCCCTCCTCTCCCTCAAACTCCAGGAAGGCATGTGTCTTGTCCTTTGCAATTTGGCTGTGGCAACTTTTTATTTTGACACTGAGAAAGGCAAATCATTTGCATCTCTTTATTACTCTCCTGCCTCTGAATGGGGGGCAGAGCAGGTACTCGGCAGCTAAACAAAGGGGAGATGTTCATTCTAACACAACCTCTGATCTAAACTGTCAGGATTAAGCTGCAAACCTTGGGTGTGAGTGAGAATGTGTTTCCATTGGAAATGGGTTGTTTGTCTTTTATTTTAGAGACAAACTCTGATTTTATGAGCATAGTCCAGAAATACCATGCACCCTAAACTTATCCCTTACATTTCCCTACTGTCTATACATGCAACTAAATATGATGGAGTAAGGACAGCTGGGAACAGTCTCCTGCAAGCTTGTCTTCACCACAGAGTTAGAGCGAGCTCTCTCCCCCCAGATCTCCGCAGTTGCTGAGAGTCCTCCTGGAGAACCTACATAAGATTTTTACAGCTGGTATAATTTAAAGCTAAACCTTAGCAAACACCACACTACACAGGTGCAGCATGGATGCTGCAGTCAGTGAGAGTGTCACTGGAGAACATCAAGTGTCTCTCAAGATATTCAGTGTCCATCATGAGATGGTGACTCCTGTGGTCTTGGAGCTGTAGAGGTGGCAAGAAGGTCTCAGCATTTCCCAGGAGGAGCCAGGTTAGGCCCATTGAGCAAGTCCTACTTAATGTTGACTGTAGGGTACATTGGGATGCTGCCTGGAAATGTGAACCATGAAAGAAAATTGTCCTTGGTGGCAAAGTCGTGTCCTGCATACAAAGAGGAGTGCTCAGGCCCTCTGATGCTGATTTGCATTACAGAGGAAGCTGCAGCATTCAGGGTGGAAAGAAAAAGCAAATCAGACCTTTTTAATAAGCTGGTGAACCACCAACGAGCTGCCCACCTTTTATTTACTGTAAGGCTTGGAGTCTCAATTTGGCGGCACAATTGCGTATCTCTGCACAATTACAACATTGCCTCTCCTCATTGCAGACAAAGAGGGGAAGGCATTCACTTGCTCCTGCCTGAAAGCTGCCTTCAGCTATTCGCGAAACCATAGATACATCTGCTTGTACCATCCAATCCCTGACGTTTCCCCCAGAGGGTGAATATCCAGACATTGTCATTTCAGCACAAGAATCTGGATGCATTTATTAATCAACCTTTTTGCTGAGTGGAAGTCTGGCTGGCCTCTTCTAATATAGTCTAAATCCCTCAGTCTGTTTCTATTACAAGACTTACACAAAAGAACATTTTCTTCCACTCTTCCTTACAGAAATGGGAAGACTCGAATGCTTTTTTTTTCTGGGTCTTCTTTTGACTGACTGGGATTTTTCATGGCTGTATCAGAAAGTTGGACATTCCCCTTTGTTTCGGAAGCATTCGGTGATGGATCACATTTTAATTGGCGTTGAGGTTTACAGAGAAAGGGAGCACCACAGGAAGTTATTAGAATAACAACACTACGCATCTGCACAGGAATTAAAACTGCAAATGTAGGGGGCATATTAATTGCTACCAAATGCTTTGTTTTTCTACCCCTTAAAAAGTCCAGCTCAACAAAAGGTTTTTTTTTATGTGTATTTTTCCTGTCTTTTTGTTTCAGTAAAAATGTGATTAGATTTGTGGGATTTTAGCCTTGTGTATAAAATTTCTTATACAGCCTGTTTCAAAGCATTTACAAAGGAGATAAACACATTTGTTTTGACAAGGAGGATACTGATGACTGCAGACAGATATGGCTTGTCCAAGACTGTTGTTCCCACAGTAAGAATCTGAGCATGGTCTGTGCTTGTTCATGCCAAAGATGGTCAGAATGTTTTGCCTGTGCTTTTTATTTTTTCCCCATGAAATTACTGATCTTTTGTCACAAAGCCATAATTCTTCTTGTTGCTGAAAATAGAAGTAATATGGAGATTTTGAATAGTTTAACTTGTTATTTTTTAGTTGAAATTATTTATTTATTTTAATGAAAACTAGGAAAAACATGAGAAAACAAAGCAAATATTGTCCATAGATATCCATAAACAATTTCAGCTGATTGAAAAGCTATTTTTTCCTGTTCAAGAAAGAAGGCTGGAAATCTTTTGGACAGCCCACCACAGAGGCTTCCTTTCTTTTTGTCTTTAATTTATTCTATGTCATTACTTTTCTCTGTTCCTCATTGATATTACTCCATAAATTTTCCCTTATGCTACTTCCTAAAGGCAATGCCCTATCACCCATAGCTGTAAAAGGACATACCTGGAACAACTGATGGCTTTTCTGGCAATTATTATAATAAAAAGAACAAGCCTTAAGTAAGTATTAGGTTTATGGGCCGTGTCTAATTTATACTACAGCACTATTGTATTGAACAAGCAACAAATTCAAGGAAAAAAATAAAATCATACAAATCTATTTAATGACATTTTTTTACATTTCTACTACCATAACTATTAGTAGAACATGGCCATTAAATGGCAGTTGGGGCTTAAGTGCTATTTACTTAAGTACTGGTCTTTTGCTACTAACAAATGTTTTTCTGAGAAAGCAAAGCTTTTGGGTATCTCCTTGGCTTTGGTGATGCTTTACCAAAAAAACTGGAGGAGGCAGACTGCACCAGTGGTTCTCTAGAAAGAGAAATCTTGCTATCAAAGACAAAAAGAAAACTTAGGTTTCTTTTTGCTGATACCAACTTGCTATGCAATCTGTTGCTTTCTTTCCCATCCTGAGAATGGGAAATCCTGAAAATGACCTACTTTGGAAAGGACACAGGTGGATTGTTTTGACGTCTGCAGAAACTCTAACTATCCTCAGCTGAAAATCAGCAGTTTATTTAGCTCTTCGTGTGCATTTCGTATATCTAAATATTTGCTCAGTTTCACCCCTGAGAGATAAGATCTGCATGCTTGGAGGTGATTTGACATTGGAACAGGTCTATGATAGAAATCCCAAGAGGACAAAAAATGCCATGTGAAAAAGCACATCTGTGCTATCAAAGCTTTACCATTTTGGTCTTCCTTGTAAGGATATTCATCTCCTAGTCTCTCTTTAGCTTCTTCATTTTATTGGGTGGACAACGCATACCCCTTCTACTACCCATCAGCTTCAAACATCTTGTGACTGTCTCACATAGAAGATCATAAAAAAGAAAAGGAAACAAATACATTGGTTTATATCCAGCTATAATTACAGAGGAGCACTTGAAAGGTGTAAAAGCCTGCACAGCTCTCCTCAGCCTTTGGCTTTACTCCCAGCTGGGCTTGGCTGAAAAATCTCCAATGCACAGGTGGGATTTTAGTGAAATAAACAGCACCATGGGGATGTCAAGTGCTTGTTGATAAATTCAAGCACAAGCTTCTCCGTGTCCTGGTCTTCCTCTCCCATCTTGCACATCTGTGACTTTGGCATTAGGCCTAGAGGAAGGACACACAGCTGAAACAAAGAGATCCAAGCCAAGAGAGCAGGCAAGAAAAAATCCTATCAGATGGGATGCAGACAAAGACAGTGCAGAGAAAATGAAAGCCAAGACCTGGGACTCTTCAAACTGAGAAGGCATTACAAAGGGTGTGCTCAGCTGGCTGGTGAAACATTGCTTCTGTCCACACTTCAAGTGGCAGACCCTGTTCTTTCAGGCCAAAAAGCCAATGGGTTGCCTAAGTGGCATGTTTGGCACCTTGCAGTTTTACGGGATCACTGACTTTCCATGCGTGTTGGCCCAACTGCTAAGCATGGTATTATCAACTAGGCTTTTTTGCTTGAACAAATACTTCAAGGAGGAATCGTGCCCTATAAGTGTGTTTCCAGGCATTACCTCATAAGAATTGTTTCTAAATCTCCAATGTTTTCCCTGCTCAGAAGGGTTTGCCTTTATGTGAGAGAATAAAAAGAAGTGACAGTAGATGACAGCTGCAATGGGCTGTGTTTGCTGGGCACTCTTTGTTTTGTGTTGCTGCTGAATTGCTCTGTCTGGGGGGAAAATGGGCAAGCCGCTGACTTAGGCTGGCATCCCTCCCCATGGGCTCTGAAGAACAGTGAAAAATATTGGGATCAGACGTCTGGCTCGGGATGGCCAGGAATTTTCAGATGGAAAGCTTACTGCTGGGAAATGCTGATTCATCAAAACAGAACCCTTTCATAGAAATGGGTTGGTTTCATGAGTCTGGCAACTAGAAAAGAAAAGCTTTCAGTGTGGGCTGAAGGTGCACGTGGTTAATCTAGATGGAGATTGAAACTGAGCAGACTCAGTGGGCATGGGAAGCCAATGGACCAACCTGTCCAGGCCAGCCAGGCACACTGGAAGTAGGGTTGCATCCTGCTCCTTCATAAAGGACAGTGCTGTTTCTAACTGCACAACCAGAGCCAGGTGTTTAGGAAAAAGCACAGGGGAATTTTCATCTGGGATTCCAGTTGAATTCAGCTATATCTTATGGATCTGAGTTCATAGGCTGGGAAGCAGATTAATTCTGATCATATACATTAAACATTCCTGCTAAAAGCCAGTCATGCATCCCTCACTCTCAGCAAAGATTTTGAATTTTTTTGCAGGCTGATTCAGACATTTCTACATGGAAGGTACTGAGATCTGGCAAAACCATTTTGTGAACATCACTTTAACGTTCAAATGGTGATATACAGGTCAGAGAAAGACAGCCCATGTACAAAGCCTCCTCAGTCAAACCTGGAAAGCCCCCAGAGCTGTTGGACAATATTGGTTGGGAGGGACTGCTGGCGTCTGTCTGCTCTACCTACACCTTCAGGCACAGCCATCATCAGTCACATGCAGCTTCAAAGCTAAATCAGGTTTCTCTGGGTCATATCCAGTTGAGTTTTTAATAAGTCTGAGGATTCAGATCCCACCACTTCTCTTGGTAATGTTTTTCAGTGTCTGACCACCTTTTTCTAGTATTTAATTGACCTTTCCCTCACCCTCTCCCACTATTACAGCCATTTCCAGAAGGGTTTGCTACCCCATCTCCTTTGGGAGCAATGCTAAATTCCTTTACGTCAGCACCAGCACAGTTAGTGCAACACTTATGGTCACAGATGATGATCCCACACAGGAAGGGAATATTTATTCAATTTGTTTTATTCAGCCAGTTAGTGGTGTTGATTCTCTGCATTTAATAGTTATTGGTCATTCTGTAATTTGCTTTTTTCACTGCTAAACAGCCATTTTAAACCTCCAAAGATGCATCCACCTCTGGAACATTGCTGCACAGGACCTCATAATATTCATCTGGCATGATTTTTTTTCTTTAAAGTATTATGATTTTATTACTAACATATATACCTGATAATTTTGCTTTTTAAAAGTTTTCTGATATTTGAACTTGCATGTCACAATGAATGGCCTAACGTGTCAGAGAACCGCTCTCAAAGCTGAATGAGATCTGCAGGGCACAAATGAGTGCCAGCTCTCTTATGACATTACAAGATGCTCTTTCTGTGTTAGTGGTGTAAATCTATTTACTTTGGGAAGCCTGTTTATTCTCTGATGTCGTTGTATAACTTCGGGAAGACCTGACATACAGCAAAAGAAGTTACAATCCGTCTCTTCCTAGGTGTCAAATGGTTTCTTAGAGCATTACTGTCTATGGATAATTCTTTTTCTTTCTGACGTGATGTAACAGCCTCTTACCAAGCCCAGATCTTTCAAAGGTTAAAGTATGAGGTCCAGGTTTCACCCTAAATGATCTGTGCGTGAGAGGTGGGGGAGCCCAGTGCAGCGGACCATGTACAGGAACTCCTGGGGAGGAACAGGGATGAAAGACCTTTCAGATCCTCCAGTGTAAAGGTTTCTGGATGAGCTGGAAGCCCATGAGCTATCTCAGTTCTTGCCCTACTGAGTCATACTGAAGGAGATGCCAAACTCATTAGCATATTTAGAGCCAGAGGATAATCAGAAAGGAAAACAAAAAAGGGAATGTGAACATTCAAAGCACTTTGTCATGCGGTGGGCCCTGTGCCAGTGCTTCCCCCCCACGCTGTAGTGCACATGCCTCCCGTGCCCTTCTCCCAGCCCCCGGCACCCACACTTGCTTCAGGACTACAAAGCCATCCTAGGGAAAAACCAACACCACTCCAGAAAAACAAAACAAAACAAAAGCCCCCCTTACAACAATAGTCTGTCAGGCATGATTTACTGTGCTAGCATCCACTGGGCAAGCTTCATTGAACAATCTCAATCCTCCAGGTTCCCACACTGGTTTGCTTTCCTGCAACTCAACAGGACACAAAGACACAAGTAGATGGGCAGTAAATAAAACTGATGTCTTTTGTGTCATTGTGTGGGGGCCTTTCTCTGGGGGAGGCAGAATAAATGAAGTGTGAAATGTGATATGAAATCAATTTCTTCTCTCAGGGGGCCGGGCAGGGAGAGAGTAGGTGCATTTTGTCATGGTTGCAGGCATACCCAGCAATACATTTTTCAGAAGTTTTTTTAGCTGGTTGAAGAAAACCATACTTCTCTCTTGCATTCACCCAAGTTTTTTGTTGTTGTTGTTTTTGTTTTTTTTCCTTTATATGATAGGAAAGATATCTATATGTATTAGGAATCTGAGTCCCCCTCGATCTACCTCAACAGATAGGAGAGAATGGCAGTTCTGCTGTAGCAGCATGGTTGCCCAAGGCCAGATGTGTATCTGGGGTAAAGGGTGGCCTCCTCTTTCCTGTGCTGCAGTCATCAGAGTCTGTTGCCCAACTTTCTGTCTTTGGCACTGACTATATCACCACCTTGCTGCTCCCCTCAAAATGGTCCACGCTGGAATATCAGAAAGGCTTTTGGTGGAGAAACAAACACCACACACCATGCAGCATGTCCTCGCTTCAAATAAATATGTGCAGCTCTGTGAGCATCAGCAGAGACTGAGAACTTGTTCATGTCCAAAGCTGTGGCCTCCAAGTCTGGTTGTTTTTCTTTCTTTCTTTCTTTCTTTCTTTCTTTCTTTCTTTCTTTCTTTCTTTCTTTAAGCTGCTTCTGATTTGAAGTGTGGGAATTCTGCAGTTACACAAAAATGATAAAGAAGAGGAAATCAAATATGATACTTTGGATGTGCTAGGGAAAAAGAAGAGTGACATATCTATACTGTGTATGTAGATGAGATATTCCAGGAATAAACTGCCAAACAATATCATAAATGAAATAACACTGAACATGAATGCCTCACTAGCACTCTCCCACAATAGAGCCCCTCCCTGGACTTGGTGCAATAATACTGTCTGCTGCTTATATTCAAGCTGTTGGATGTTTTAAAATTAAGTTGCTACTATAAGTCTCCTCTTTTCTCCTTAAATATTTGATTTTTCTGCTCTTTTTCCATCCCCACATTCTCCAGAGCTATACAGCAGTCTGGGCTCCGTTTTACATCAGTCAGATTTTCTGCGTTCTGAAGCCTGAGCCCCGCAACTGCCTCCTCATCCAGCTCGGCGGGGCTGACTGTCAGCAGGGGCAGCTACATCTTTCCTGTTTGTCTGGCTCTCACCGTCCCAGATTTTATCTCCACATATTTGTGCTAAGCCTGCGTGTCACTGCACAGTAAACAGCAGGGGATGATCCTTTCCAGAAAGTGCTGCATTTCATCAGCAACTTTTACCTTTTCTGTGGAGCTTCAGTGGGCTCGAAGAAATTTGGAGGCATGCTTATGAAAGCTGGATTCACACCTGGACTGGTTTGTACCACTCAGGAAATAGAAAGCAGCTTTTAAGCTAATTGAACGGGTTGTTTGACAGCTGCTTTCTATCACTGACACTGCAGAAGAACCAGAGCGCCCTGGGCTGGCTCTGCCCAGGGCAGTGCTGGCCGGGTGGGCTTGGTGGGCACCGTGTCCCCTTGCAGGCACAAAGCACCTGCCTGGGAGGATCCAGCCCATCCCAGCACGGGGCCAAGCTGGGCTCACCTGCCTGTCTCTGTCTGTGGGCTGCAGAGGGACTGGACACTGACACCATCCTCTGCATGGCGGAGGTAGCCAGGAGGGATCTTGCCATAGGAGAGTTACTTTGAGATGAATCACAAAGTGCAATACAGCAGAGGACTTTTTCTGCTGCTGTATTTCTTTCCCTGTTTAGCATCACACACTGGATGGCTTGAGGAAGATGCTACAGCGTAACTGTTAAATGTTAACTGTCACACTCTTAATCTGCTTAAGATGCTTTGTTGGATTTGAAAATTGTAATAAAAAGTATAAACATGCCACAAGAAACCTTCACATCAGCTTCAGAAAAAACACATTCTTTTTTTCTTTTTCATTGCAGGACTTTCATCTATCTCCATGCAATTACTGCTACACTAGTGTGTTATAACCATACATTTCTCCTGAACCTTTGTAATGCCTGCAATTGCAGTATGGTTACTGATAGCAGCAACGAGGGCAGTGGCCACAGTAGGTGAAACTGCGAGTTCTCCCGGGGAATAATTCGGGGTGTTAGATTGCTTCTGCAAACCACCACAGCCTGATAAAGGCAGTTGTTTCTGTGCTCAGCACATTGTTAGCTCCCTCAACAGATGGAACAGATTAGCTGGGCCCTGCAATGTTGTTAAATAAAATACGCAAAAAGAAAATACAATTATTGCTAAAGTGAAAACATACCACATGGGATTATTAAAAGAGCAAGATGTTTTACATTTTAAGGATGTTCTTCAGTTTTTTTCCCATCCTCCATGCACCAAAACCTTGCAAGGGTAGTGTTAAACTTTTCCATCTGATCCCATGGAGCTTTCACACTGCAGAACGATGTCATCCCCATGAGGGATGGAGCTGCCCTCCCTGGCTGAGAGCTCAGGGCCACATGCTGGGGAGTCCAGGGGTCCATGTCAGTGCTGGCACCTCTTTCCCCGAGCACCAGCCACACGCTGCAGCCAGGGCTTGTGTCCCCTACATGATGTGCAAGTTTCTTTTGCTACCTCTCCCCCATGCCCAGGCAGAGCAAAAACTTATTGCAAATATTTATTGCAAAAACTTATTTCCTCTGTACAAAAAGTTATCTGAACGTGTTTTCTCACCAGAGTTCATCTACACTGGATCAATACAATGCGCAATGGACTCTGGCTTGCTAAATTCTCAAACAAGTTTTTCCTCTGTGATAACCTCAGTCTAAATGGTGAACAGTCATTACCGATTTTAGTAATTCTAGTGAAGAAGACTATTTTTAAAATGGTCTACAAACTTTCTTCACCACTTTGGGCTGGAGTTATTTACTAATTGCAGGGGTATATGCAAGAAGATGGAGGGAAAAAAATGGATAACATGAGGGCTGGACTGAGTATTGCTATAGAAAATACAGCCAGGTTTAAAATAGCATGGGGGATTCATTAATGATTCCCCTGCTCAAAGAGTTAGGCAATGCTGGGTTAATGAGTTTATGTGAGCATGTGCTTAATGGCTTTTCTGAATCTGGCTACAGGAACGCAATGCCTTGCAGACACTTTCAGGTGTCTGATGATAATAAATCACTTTTGAAATGGCCTTAGGAAGGGAGTTTTAAATTAAGCTGCATCCATTAATGTTTGAGGTCTCTCCTGAGCATCACTCGATCTCCTTAATGTTCCTCAACCTAAATCATCTCATTAATGATGTATGAAAACTCTATTCAGCTCTTTGAAACTGTTCTCTTCCATTTGGCTTGTAATGACAGGGGGGAATCCTGGTGTCTAGTGACTGATGACAGAACTTCTCCCCAGAAATCCAGACTGGCTTTTCACCGTGCTGTCACTCACTGATGTCCAGCTGCTGGAAATGAGCACCTCTGGGAGTGCACTTGCAGGGGATGCTCAGCACAACACATCTGTACCACAGAACTATTGCAGTGCACACAGCTGGGGAGGGCAGGAATGTAACCAGTGGCAACAAAACTAAATAGTTTGAAAGTACATTTATTAGATAGCAATTGCTAAACACAAAAGCGATAAATAGAAAGTCCCCACTTCAAGCAGATTTTCCTTTAGCCACATGGAAAATTCCATTTTCATTAATTTAAAAAAGTCCATCAAGCTATATTATAGAAAATTGCAGAAACTAATGGAGAACTCCCAAAGACTGTTCTAGTTAAGTTGTTTTGCCAGCAGAAGAGTGGGAATGTTTGCTGATGGCTTACCAAATAAATAAATAAATTTGAAGTGATATAAACGTCTTTAGAATAGAACACAAAATAAACTCCAACTGATTTTTATAAGGTGAGCCGTATACCTCCAAAAAAGCAATGCCTTTTTAACAGAATGCTGATGGGATCACCAGGTTTTTTTTTCTTATCATGGTACCTTGAGATTTCGTATGTGTGTTTGCATGTGTATGTATATATATATAAGTATATATATATATATACACATAAATATTTATTTAAAATTTTGACGTTTCCCTGTTCTAAGGAAAAAAGTGTAAGTCTGTGGTATGTCCAGTATGCTGTGTTTTTATTATGCAGGAATATTTCTTTGGTGGAAAACTTTTCAGAAAACTAAATATTAGGGAAAGCATTATGGAATGTATTTGCCATGGCAAAGATAATAACCAATGTTATGAAACTGCTGACCAATACTTTGCATTTTAAAAATGTTGTGCAGATTCATGAAAAAGAGAGAAACCAGTGAAACTAAATGGAGTTAATTCTGATGACAACTTTCTTTCCTTCAAAAAACAACCCACTTATAGCAGACTCAAGCTAAAATGGTGAATCAAGTGGGGTTTTGTTTCATATTGTAATTACATGGGAAATTTGCCAACATCTGTAATTTGCCCCAGGCTTTGCCATGCTGAACTAGGATTCCCATCCACATGGAAAGCCTGAAGACAGTACAGCCCGGGTGCATGGCGCAGCCCAGTGCCGCTCAGGTAATTTTATCAAGTCACTTAATCCATTCCTGCTGTGGGCACTGCCAGTGTTGGTGTTCCTGCCAACACCATCAAATGCCCAAATGTGTCCTCCAGGACAGAGGGACATCAGCTGCTTCTGATGTGAGAGCTCTTGTTGATGCAGGATGGTGCACTTGTCCTGAAAAGTGTCATCTTCTGGACAAACGGACTTTACCACTGCCAAGAGCTATTGTTTGTTACCATGTTGTGTTCACATCACTCAAAACCTGATCTTAAGAACTGCGTAGACAGTCTCCAAATGCTGGTTTCAGTGCATTGGCTTCCTAGATTCCTATTCAACCAGACTCTGAAGTTTTAATGCAGTTTTCATCTTAGTTAAATGACTTTCCACAAGCTTAGACCATAACATGTTCTCTTGACTCCACCATTAAGTGTCATGATCATTGACTGAGATATTGGGCCTCATCACTGCACTGGCTTCAACCCTGTACTGAGAGGTGGTGAATTGGTAAATATATAACAGATTGGATTTAAATCTAAACTCTGTCACAGACACACCAGGTGATTTTATCAGGTCACTTAATCCATCAGTATCCCAGATTCCCCAATGTGAATTCAGGAAGAAAAGCATTTTCTTACATCACATGAAGTGTTCAAGTGTTTTGCAAAGAGGCCTCTATGATGTACTTAGGGATTTCCTATATGGAAGCTTAAACACCTAAAATCCTGTCAGAACCCCTCAAAATGTTCCAGTCCAATAAAGCTCAAATGGGGAATAACACATTTGTTAAAACAGGCAAAATTTTATATTAAGAGGATGACATGGCCAAGAGACCATACATACCTCAAAAGAAAATGAAGACAAGATTATCCAGCCAATGTAAACTCTATTGGCGTGGTGCGTGTTTTTAAGATTTTAGAGACACTTGGAATGAAAGAGGGAAAAAACCCACAGCCAAGTCTCAGGCATTGCACAGTCTGTGTACACTCCAGGAGGAAACTTGGGTTATGAGCAAATATTTTAGTACAAATCAAATGCCTTGCAGGGATAAGCAGCTGGGAAGGTGGGAAGAAATTAATATTGAAAGCTTTAGGACTTCCCAGAACTATTCTCTAGGTCCTTGATTGAGGGAATTAACTTTTATTTTATTAACTTTCTAATGCCCTCCTCCAGCCCAGGGTGCTCTCTCCACAGTACTTCTCCCCTCCCCGAGAAGGGCTGCCCTGGGGATGTTGCTCTTCTTGGGCTTTAAGTAGCAGCTGGCTGTGATTAAGTGGATTGGGAGGATCAGTGCTTGATTAACTTTCTGCTGCTATTGGTTTGCCCAGGTCCCTGCAAGAGAATTAATCTTTTGGTTCGGCAGAATGTTGGGCCCTAATGGATACCAGACATCCCAAGCCCACCCAGAGCATGCGGTGCCAGAGCCTTCATTTTAATGCATTTGGACTTCAGTGCTCCTGTCCCACCAAAGGTAAAAGTCACGTGGGCACTGATGGGAATTTTTCTACTCTGTTTTTCAGTCTAGGTGTTTATATACTTCCCACCAGTTGTCTGCCTAACGCTTCATCTTGCTTCCTGTTATTTAGCTGTTTCCTTTTTTTATCTGTGTGCAGGCAGACACTTTCATTTTTTAGCCAGAAGAAATCTCTGTTTAAAGCCAGTTGAAGTGAAACATCTATAACAGTTGTGCTATGTGAAAATGTCCTTTTATTACCTACACTAGATACATGTGTTTTCCTGAACAGAAGTCTCAGTGCAGAGCCATTTGGCCTACTTCTTGGCCAGGTCTTTGGAAATCAAAGAGTAGGGTCTCAGCAGGGACAGTGATGCAGAGGACCATGGCTTCATGTAGCCAGGAGGACAGGAAAGCTTGCCAATCCTTTGCAAAAAGTTACACTCACTGGCCAAAAGCTAAGTGTAAATGTCCCCACATGGACAAGCCTTGGACAGATTTTATAATGTTCTTTTCCTTTTTGAAACTGAACTACAGAAAGATGGGAGGGAACTGAGGTGTGCACAGACTAAAACAAAATACTTCTGTTAACATGCATTGTTAAGTGATGAAGAGTAATTCTAATATTACTATCATTTCCTGCTCCAAAGAAATCCTACAACAATCCTAACAAACCAATGTAAGCACCAATAACTGAGCAGAAGAAGCAGCTTTCCCAGGGATGTTGTAATCTGAAACTTTTATTTAATTTAAATTGTAAGGTAAAAATTGTAATAATTAAAAATAAAAATAAAAATCAAGAGAGTAAGAATGAAAGCCTGGCTGTGCTTTGAACATTCTGCTCTAGGTTAAGCCTTGATGGAAATGAATAAAACTCAAAGGAAGTCCACAGGCATCTCCTAATTATATCACGATGTTTTATTCCACTTAGTTTTCATGAAAGACTTAGGATTTCTTTTTATTATTCTCAGTGGAAGTATAACATATTGCTTAACAAGAAGAAAGGAGGGGGAAAAAATGAATCTTTCTCACTCTCTGTTTGCTGGGATAGATCAATTGTGAAGTTTAAACTGGGTATGGAAATTCACTGCTTGCAATATGGTTAAAAAGAAAGACCATGGATGATTTAACAATTTACATAACCTGAGAGACTCAGCTGCAAATTGAATGAATGGACCTCTTTGTTTCTCTAAACTGAAATCAAGAGAGAGAAAGAGAACAAAACAAAAAAGTTTCTTATATAATTGTCTCTGTGGCTGGTATGATAGGAAGTTTTATGCCTATTGGTGGAATTCAGAGTGGGACATATTAGAAAACACAAAGCAGTAAAGGGGCAGTTAAGTGATTGTACATATTGACTGATAGAGAGTGACAGACCCAGCCTTGCCGTACAAGTCTGTGCTGTGCTTGGCATTATTGTCCTGCTTAGATTTGGCTCTCTCTTCAAGTAGTCAGCCTTTGACAAGTTTAACTGCATCCCCACCAGCACCAGTGACCACATCTCTGGAGCTTCTGAACTCATAAAGATGTTGAGGATCCCAAGAGTTTAGAACCAAGGCATAGTTTTACAGGGTGCATGGTCTCCTTTGGGCACATTTTTGTGGACTCGGGGTTCTACTGCCAGAGACTGAACAAACACCTTTACTGAAGAAGCCAGCAGGTTAAATTGTTTGGCCTGCATAAGTGTCAGAGGCTCAACTACATTAACACCACGCTCCCTCTGGCCTTGACATGCACAAATCTTTGAATGCAGAAATATTTTGCTGTCCTTCTTACATGGGCATGTACACGATAGAGTGCAAGTTCCTACAACAAAAGCCAGGCAAAAAAAAAAAAAAACAACACTAACAAACAAACCTCAGCTGTGTTACAAACCACAGTCACCCACTGGCCTCCAAATATTTACCACCTTAGGATGCCAGAGAGACAGCTGCCTCTGCTTTACCTGCTGCCGAGATCAATAGCTTTTAATTTTTAAGGCCTGTTAATCCAGCACGTTTTCACCAGCCTCAAGTCACATTCAAATAAACAGCTGGAAATGAATGTTGGGAGGGAAAGGCCATGCTCACCAGAGTTCAAACCTCTGGCAAACATCTTGCTTCAGCTCTGTATGCAAGAGCAACCGGTGGCATATGGTGCGTATCTCCTCTCTAAAGCTAGTTCAAGAGGAAAAAACAAACTTCACCTTTTGGAATGTAACCAGCAGATGAAAACAAATTAACCTCTTTTTGTTGTTGTTGTATATTTAAACCCAATGTCTGTTTTAATGTCCTGCTTTACAGCTTTCTATGATAAATTCCTTGATTTGCCACCTCCCTCTGAGCAGAATCAGTCCAAGTCAACAACGACTTCATCAATCATACCAGGCACGTTGTGGACGTGTTTCCAGTGCAGGGACCCCCGTTCTCTGCCTGCTGCCCCACTCATTGCAACAAATGCTCTGGAAGCCCTGTTTGCTTTCCTTGTCAGCCATTATTAGCATCATTAGCAAATGGTGGCCTCCAATGTGTATGCAACTTACCTTTTTCTTTTAATGTTTTTTTCTGTTTTGTTTTGTTGTTTTGTATTTCAGAATAGACCTTTCTATTGAATGAAAAATCTTAGTAAAGGATCATGGCATAATGTATTCTACCAGATAGACACCCTTTATTTCAGAGCAGATTTTCAGAGCAGCCTGCATCAATATTATCTCTATCCTCTTTTATGTACTTGTATTTATAAGTATGAATGAATACTCCTAAACAACAGTGTCACCTATGCAACTGATCTCTGCACAATGGCATCTTTGATTTTTTTTTTTTTTAAAAAGGTTCTAAATAGCATAAATGGTTTCTCTGTGATACCACTTACAGTCCATCAGATCAACAAGTTGTCATTGAGTGTTTCTTCTTCTACTTCAGAGGAGAGATGAATAGACAATAAATCTGGCAGTACTGAGAGAACACATTTCTCTGTAACATGCCTGGGCAGACTGGCATCGTTGGGAATAGCTCTAGTTATGCGGGATTAATGTTATAAATTGTTTTCCTTCCTGAACTCTGCAATGCAGAATGTTTTATTATGCAGAGACAGCTCAGTTAGGCTTCTTGGCTATTAATGGAGCTGTAGTGTTTAGTTCAGCTTGACTGCCATCTTACTTCTGGCATATCTACCAGCTCCATCTCATGCAATCCAATTTATGTCTCAGTGTGGACATTGCCTTTATACAGTGTTTGCCACCACATTTGTTGAAACCAACCCAGCTTACATTCAAAGGTAGGATTTAACCATATGCAGAGAACATGATGGAAAGACGTCTTAGACTTTGAAATGAGATCCTTTGGACTTCACCTTTCTCAGCAAGTCAGAGCAATGGTAGTGTTGGAAGGTTTCTTAATACTACCCTGTAAGAAAAGTGCAGCTTTTTGAGACAGTAAATACTGATCCAAGCTGAGTGGAAGAGTCAGCCATGCTACTTGGACTTGCTGTTTCACTGTGACTTCCTACAGAACTTGTGAAAGGCCAAGACAATGTGGTCTCCTTCAGCACTCCTGTGTAGGATGCTTTACAGTATCCTCAAGGTAAGCCCAGGTAGGAAAGCTTCAGCTTCATTGCTGAAAATGTGCTGCCCTACCCCCAGGGCTCTTCGCAGCAAAGCTCCTCCAGGTCACCTCATCATCTCTGCTCTTCATCCCTTCTACACTGGTCACAATGCAGCAGGTTTCTCCTAGGGATTTCATATAGGATAGGAGACTATATAAAGTTTTCATCATAACATCAAACAGTAAATTTAGTGTTGGAACACTTAATTCGGACTCTATTTTTAGCTAAGCTTGGAAATTATACATAAAGAAAGCATTTGTAGAAGAATCTGTGTTTGTTATATCTATTAAATTCAAGGTGTGAAATTAGAAATTTTGTTAACTACAAATCCAATGCCTTGATAATGTTTGTGGAGTCCAGTGTAGCTGCCTTTTGATTTAGCTTTTTTTTTTCTCAAAATAAAATTAAATTTAATAAAAAAAGTCCTTAAAATAATAAAAATAAAAGAGCAAAAATTCAAAAAAAAAACTAAGCAAGCAGAAAGACTTGATCTTAGAACAGAAATTTTATCCTTTCTGCTACAAAGAAACAAGGAGAGGATGAGGAAAAAGTCACATTTTTTTCCTTATAAATACCAGGAAAAAAAGTCACATTTCAGTTCTTGGAAAAAAAAAAAATTGAAGTCTCACATTTCAGATTCAACATGGCTAGATCACTTCCATAAGAATCAAACGTGTTACTTTTGCCTTTGATTTTTCTCATCACTTTTTTTAAGCCCAGTTTACTTAGAAAATAATTATAGTCTGAGTGTGTGTGCTTCTGCAAGCAGTCGAATCCATTTGCCTACAATATTTTTTTGATATTCTGCATGTTTTTGACTAGGTGTAAAATCTCAGAGATATGATGCTACTAATTTTTTATGAAAACAAACAAATAGCAGAGATGCCCAAATGCATGGCACCACTAAGGCCACCATGAGATCTCAACCCCACTATTAGGTTCCGGAGACTTCACAGAGAAAACTAGACTTGCTAAATAGAAAGTGTGCTAAAGACTTAATGAAAAACTGATGCTTCAGTCATTGTAATTATAAAACTTGTATATGCAGAACTTCATGTTCCCCTACCCATAAGAAACATTATCAGTCTTTGAGTCTATAAAGATTAAAAAAAAAAAAAAAGACCATACCTAGCATATGAACATACATATGCCTGTGAATACTCGTCTACTTTATTATTCTTAAAAATATGGGTTAGCAATGATAGGTTTTAACCCACCGTCTGATCCCCAAACTAATCAAGTATTTTGAAGTCTTCTTTTAGGATACATTTTTTTCTCATTAAAAAAAAAGTCAATATCTGAACCAAATTTAGGTATTTTATTTGATCTTTGGCTTGCCAACTAAAGCAATTATTTGTGTCTTTATATGAAGGCACTTCACCATTTTAAAATAAATATTTAAATACTACTTCACAGGAAAAAATATTCATGTGGTTAGATGAGATATGCTGGAAAAATTAAGGCTGGTCCTCAAAGGCATGTCATGTTACACTTTCCTGTTCTTAATTTGGTTAATCCATCTTCAAGCTAAAAAATTCAGATCAGAGGAAAAAATGTATTTTTAAAAGAGCTTTTATACTCATAGCAGATTCTTAATTAATTTTCATTTAGCAATTTACAATGAAAAAATAAGTATGAAATAACTACTGTATATAATTTATCTGTTTTCGTGTCGATGATGTTATATAAATGTGTGTGTCATCCAGACACAGAACTCATAACAAAAAATTTGAATAAGACATTCATTAAAAAGAGCAGGTGAATTTTCCTGTGCGTTATTTATAATCAAATAATTCCCAGTTACATGATGTGTCAGGGTATTGGATTCCTATTTTTCCTCTATAAGCATAGGAAAATGATATCAGGAAGTTCTTCAGTTCAATTTGTTTCACAAAGCCATACTCTATAAGGAATGTTAAGGCCTTTTATTTAAGTGACTGTCATAGCAGAAAAAGGCTAATAAGCATTTGTACTCCACACACTATTGATGGAAAGATAAGTGAATTCTGGCCTTTTGCCTACAAAAAAAAAAAAAAAAAAAAAAAAAAAANAAAAAAAAAAAAAAAGATTCAACGGGAGCAATAGTCTAAAATTTCCTGTCTTCTGGTAGCAGTTCTCCAAAGTTGTGTCATAGCTTCTCACAAAGCTGACTTGGCAGTGAAGCCCACTGGTTATAGGGCCACACTGGGAGTCAGGTTCAGTTGGGTCTTCTGCATTGAAAATCCCCCTGAAGCCAATGGAAAGGTTTCTGCTGGCCTTGGATCGAGGCCATGGAACACCAAAGAAAAATCTACATCTTTCAGGCAGTGTCATTTTGTTCTCGACACTTGAGCCTCCTGCCATTTGGAGCTCACCCCCGTGGTCTGTCCTTCCCAATTAACTACTCCTGCTTCAAGAAAACCAAATTCTGATTGCTACCTTCATTGCCTGTTATCTTCATGGAGGAGAAAGATCTTGCTTTGAATCCGACGTGGTTCTTTTAAGCAAGTATCTGCTTTCAGAGCTGCAAGCCCCTGTGCTGCAGTGCTGTTAAAGAATAACCCATATCTTTGCTTGGTATGAAAAAACAATATTTTCCCTCAGGCACTGTGGCAAGTGTGAGGTAGCAACTCACACGTTACTGGATTTCCAAACTATATCCCTTTGGTCTACCTTATAATACCATTCTCCCTCTCCCAATGAATTGCATATCCGTTATTTTACCACCCCGTTTATTTGATCTTCAGGGAAGATAAATGGCTTCTGCTGAAATATTAAACAAAGGGAAAATTAAAGTACCGGGAAGAGTAAACAATACAGTAAAGCACAATTTCCTTTCTGCTAAGTGAACAAAATGCGTCTTTTTTT
>VXAA01001163.1:1013906-1044845 GCA_013399115.1 Anseranas semipalmata | reverse complement strand
TTTTGCAAAGTATCGGCCCACATGCTCCAGTTCTGTCCATAGGCACACATAGGGTGAATTCTGAGTTGAATGCAACTGAAGGAGAGTTTTATGTATAAGATTGATCCAAAAATAAAATTTATCAGGAAGTTCAGCATGTGGAGCCTGTTAATTCCACTGCTTTTCTTCATGTTCCTGACTTTTTTAGCCAAAGATAAAATTAAAAATGTTATTTCTGGTTGGGCTTTGGGCAGTTCTTAATAAAAGCAGGCAGAGATTTGTCTGGATGAGTGCCCAGCCTGGTGTGAGCGCCTTCAGACATCAGCGAGATCTGGCTCATCCCACCAAACAGCGCTTCCCAGCAAGGGCCAGGGACTGCCAGTCCCTCTGCACACATGGATATATCGCGTCTGGAGCCTCCTTCACACTGGCAGGACTTAAGGTTAGCAGATAGCTGGATGGCATGAAGGACCATGTTCTTTCCTGAGCTGATGCCTTCGACTGAGAACAGATGCCTCCCAACGGCAGCCCTGACTCCAGCAGCCGCTCGCTGCGTTGCAGTGCTGCTCTGGCGAGTCTGATCTGGGGCTGGAGTGGTCTATCAGAGGCAACCTGGGGCAGCGACTTCTGCTCAAACACTCTCGGCAGCCCAGGAGGCAGTTTGCTTCTGAAAGTTCTTGCATGAAAACGTGAAGCAAAGTCCAGGACTGAAAAATTTGCTCACGTTGAGTTTATCCTGACTGCTGCTCTGGAAGGAGATGCTTTTATTTCAGTTGTCTGCTGCTGCTTAATTTAGAATTTTAAAAGTTTTTTTTTGTAATATTCCAGAGGCTCAGTACTAGACCTTTGAAATAATTTAATTTGACGATTGATGGGAAGGTAGCACTCATTTGTATGGGCTTGCCTCTGTTCCATAGGAACGATCTGAGCATCACATTCATTTTTGTCATTCTCCCACTGTTTAAGATGCTTAATCATGTAAGAACTAATTGTGATGGAAATATGGCAAATGTCAGGTGTTCAGGGTTTGCCCCACAAATTATGATTCTCTTAAGTTTTGTCATTTTGACTTTGATTCACTTTTTTTTTTTTTTTAAGCAAGTTCTCCTTTGTGTCAAGAAAACTTTACTCACCATAATCAAGGCACTCTTTACCGCAGTGAGATGAGGCAGTGATTTATTATTACTGGATATTATTTCTGTCATGTGATGAAGATTTTCAGGCAGATTAAACAGACCTGGTAGCTATGTGGGGTGTATGTGGACAACAGGAACACACAGGGCTGGGACAGGGACAATGGGACAGCTCTACTCTGAGGAGCAGGAGAATTTACAGAGAGTACAGAGACTTCTTTAGAAGCAAAGAATATGGTGAAGGTGAGGTTGAAATCCCTTTTTGGAAGGCAGTACACAGTGCTGGGACTTCTCTGATGCTGCCCTGGCAGTGACCTCAGTCCCACCCAAGCACGCCTGGTTCTCCAGGGTGAAGGTAATTCAGATTCTGTGCTAACTGAGCCCTGACCTTCCCCTTGACAGAGATGGATGCCCAGCTCTGCTAATGGCCCGTGGCGGCTTTGTGCTGCAGCTTTGCACCTCAAGCTCTAACCTGGGATGAGCAAACCCTATTCCCGCTCCAACAGGACTTCATCCATGGTACCTGAGATACCTGCTGCTTAATGCACCAAATACCTCATTTTCTCCCAGTCCTCCTCTTCTTGGTGAAGACTAATCACTGAGCCTGAACACCTGCATGTGTGCATGTACACATGCGCACACACACACACACACACACACCTATAATCATCAGGAATATTTGGATAGGAAGTTGCATTGGTTCTGCAGATACTGATCTTGGGCTTTAATTGCTCACCCTAGCATAGCATTTGTGTACACAGGAAAGCTGTTAGAGAAGACAGAAACTGCATATCCTTTTGTGATCCACAATTATGGGGGGGAGGGGAGAGGGAACAAATGAGTATAGGCCATATACCTTTACTTGAGAAAAAATAAGGGGTGAAAATAACTAACTCTGATGCCAGAGCAGATTTGTAATAAAGTATTCACCAGACATAGGGAGTGAGTGGATTTCCACATCTCTAATTTTTTAGTGTTCAGAGAACAACAAATTGGAGGCAGGTCCTGAACAAGTCTTAGATGAGGAAACCCCAGCTGGATCATCCTGCTTGCTAACCATTTGCTTTCCTGGTCTTCCTCTTTCCCTCTCACTCCATCCAGCCCTCTTGACTCCTCACCTTCATGGCAAGGAATAATAATTGCCCAAGGCTGGACTGATTTCTGCAGACATCCAGGTTAGCAAGGTCACAGTGTTCTTTGCTTTACGGCTCCACTTTTCTGATGGGGTAAGGGATTTTCAAACAGTCTGAGAGCCTTAGAAAGACAGTTTCTAAAGAAGCTTTTGCGTTTCCCTTTGGGGCAGCAGAAATGGGAAGGTGTGGTCCACCATGGCAAGTAGCCTTCACAGTTCGGAAAAATTAAGGAACTACCTCCTCTGGTCCCAGGGCTGCAGCACACCCCTGAGATGTGTGGTGAGGTATGCAAAGTGCACATTTTTAGAGCTGCAAATGGCTCCATTAAAAATAATAATAATAATAAAATTCTTTAAAGAAAACATTCTCCTGGACAATTGGGAGGAATGTTGGGGATCCTTTCCTTGGACCGTGGTGGCTGACTTCAGTCCCTCCAGGATGCAGTTCTAATTTAACAAGGCATGAATTTAAATATATTAAGAGCTAAACAAAACACTGAGAGAATCGGAGAGGTGAAAAGTCACTGCCCCTCCTGGTCCCGCTGTCTTCTTTTTGTTGGCTGCTGGGCTGGGAGACACAAAATAAAACTGAGCAACATAACCTGTCTGAGTTTTATTCAAATCAGCCAATTAAAACATCAAGTTGAAATGTCAACGAACATGTTATGGCCACTCAGGAATTAAAGCAGGAAAGCATCTGTCTGTGTTCACCACAAAGAATTGAAGATTTTTAATTCCACTTCTGCGAAAACTATGACATTAGATTACAGCCATGAAAAACACCTTCTGCAATGTGCTCTGACTGGCTGGCTGTCATCAACGGTTGCTTTTTCACAAAATTAGATTGAGTTAAGCACCTTTTTTTTTTTTTTCCCCTTTCTCAGTAACTATTTATCATTCAGCATTCTCTTCTCAAAGGTGTGCACCATATACCTTCTGACCTTGACAAAACTTTAACTTATTCACTCATTTTCACCTTTTCTTACTGCACAAATACTGGTTTGAATCATAGGAAGACCTGGCCCATTTCATCACAAGAGCAGCCTGACTGATGTTCCTCTGGCTTTAAATTTTGTCCTATATATGTTCTTGAGGAACTAAAGTTGACATTTTAAAGATCTCTTGTATATGACACAGGACATTGGGTTTCATACAACCGTCAGTCCATCACCCACATTTTCTGAAGTTATATCTTCAGTTATATCTTCTGATAGGAACTTGGGGTCAGTAGACCTATACGCTGCAAGAGATCATTAACTACCCAGGCTACTCTGGCAATCTCTTGTTAGCTACACACAAGAAATTCTTCCAAAAAAGGTTTTGTCAGAGTTGATCCGTTTCCACAAAAATACGTGCTTTCAACAAGCCATCTTTCTTTTTAAGGAAAGTATGTTGCGTTGAAGAATTCCCATTTGAGAGGTAACCAGATATTAGGCTGAGAGCTAGAGAAGTGCTTAAAGTAGATAGATCCATTACGTTATTTCTGTGTTTTTTCTTTTTTCTTTTTTTCTTTTTTTTCTTTTTAATTTGAAGTGTACTAGATACGTAAGTGTTATTTTCCAGACAAATGTAATCCACACTTGGTCTAGCCACTCAAAGAAATCCAAAGGGCTCTGTTAGGGGTGTATCCTATAGATACATACATGCAAATGGAAACAAGTCTCCAACATCCACACGCTAAAAACAAACACGCAAACAAAAATCTCTCCATAACCTACACATTCAGTATGCAAACGTATATTTCCAGTTGCAGTAATTGGCAGGATAGTGTCTCATAAAAGTTATGTGCAATGCAGCTAGAGTCTGCGTAAGTAATATTCTTGTCTCTAGATCAGATCAGGATCACAAATAACATTTGGCAATTGCTCCTGGTACACTGCATTTGATATTCAGGTAAAGCTTGCAGGAGAAAAGGGGCTGTTTTCATTTTTATCTTGACTTCAGTTCTTATTACTCTACAGGCATAAATGCATCACTGGTAGCAGTGATGCTTCTGGTCTTAAATAACAAGATTTGGCTTTGTGTCCAACAATGACATGAATGCACAGTGGTTTAGGTATACGCAGTCCTGGCTAAAGCAACTTTCATTGGAGGACAGTAAGGAAAGACACAGGCATAGACATTGTGACAACTGCCTGTCTTCTGCAAAAGGGAAGGACACCACGACAGGACATGTTGAGGTGGGATGGATATGCTGCAAAATGATGGAAACTCATTGGATGTGGCTGCTGTTGTTTTCCTCCTGCTCCTTCTCCTCCTCCTCCTCCCCCTCTTTCCCCTTCCCTTTCCTTCCTTAGATGAAAATGAAGATATTCTTGGGGTTGGATGTACAGACAAAAGAGATTTCAATGCTCAGCTTGACCAAATTCTGCACTGCCTATACAGTTATGGTAAGGCAGGATGAACACATACTAGCTGTAGAGCACAAAGTGACAGCAGGCACAATGTATGCCTGCTCTGTCCTGCTTTTTCTTTTGCTGTAAATATAGCACTATGAACAAAAGTGGTGGAGAAATGGCCTCTGCCCTGTGATCAGTGCTGAAATGTGGTTTGCAAAATATTGAGTAGCGCTGCATAAAACCGTGATCCATGAGTATCCTCTACTGCTGTCAAATTCATGACTTGTTACGGACGTAACAGTATGGTGATGGAAAATCATTACAAGAGGGCTTAGAGTCCAAGCGTCCCAATTCTCCCTCTCCAACATACTAGTCTGTGTCTTTCTTTTGATTCTCTATTTATACCAAAAAAGGCAGCAAAAATGACTTGCAAATATATCCTTAGTTTAAGAAGAATGCTAGGAACATTTTGAAAGACATAAAGAAGAGATGCCTGAAAAACTTGTATAGTCAGCATGGATATAGGAGCAATGTCTAGACCAAAAACTAAGGTTTCATGCAACTTACAAATTAGACAAGTAAACCCAGGTATTTTCTGATTTTTCAAAGAGATTGAGTTACAAGCAAGAACGGATGAAATCCAGGGCGTTCCCTGCAAGCCAGAATTTCCTGTGCAAACACTATTGACCATATTTTTGGAGAAGTGCATAAAAACAGTTGATGTCCACAGTAATTATAGTGTGTCAGAAATATTAACATTTGCAATTCCCCATATCCTGAGCAAGAAAGCAGCGCTAATCATACAGACCGAGGTATAGCTAAAATAAACACAGGCCCTCCAAGAGGAAACTATTCTTTCTCCTAAGTTTGAATTTTCTGAAATTAATAGCTATTTAGATTTTAAGTCTCAACTAATTTATGTTCAAAAAGGTATATGTATAACGTTATTGTTGCTTCTAGGCCCGTAAGTTTGGCTTCTCCATAAAGAGACTGTGGTGATAATGGGCCACAAGTCTAACGGGGTTTTCCATGGCATTTCATTGCTATTCTCATTTAAAGGTTTAGACTCAGTATGTATCAGGTCACACCTAACGGCTATCTGGATGGAAATCATGGCTTGATCAGTGTTTTCTGTTTGTTCTGTTTTGCTAAAGAGACAATATGTAGGTCTGACTTCAGAGCTGAGAAGAAGGAAATATGTATCAGGGCACTTTGCATAGATTGAACACCCATTTCACTGAGATCCCTTTGCCTATAAAGGTCTCAACAAATGCAAGAGACTAACTTGCACTAAAATAAATCCAGAAATACAAGCTCTAGTCACTACATACAGTTTAAATAACATCGAAGGATGTGCACTGCACATACCTGTTTTGCTAAGACTGCTCTTCCACGAGAGGTTTATTTCCTTTATAAATTACCTTATGAACTTTAGTTAGAAAGAGACCAAATTGTCTGCCAGTCATGTTCCAGCAAGCAAACACGTTGACATAGGAACAAGTAAAGCCTGAAAAGTTTGAAGTGCTGTTTCAGTTTTGGCTGAGCATCCAAAAGCCTTGTTCCTCTGAGGTCTGGCAGATCGACCCTTTTACTGCCAGTGGTTGAATGTCTCCTTCTGAAAGGATAACACCCACTTGGAGCGGTGGATGCCCAACACAACTGCAGAAAGTGCTGAAGCCATATATTGGTGCTGAGTGAGGGATGCAAGGCAAAACTTCATATTATATGTAGGATAGCATGGCTGAGCAGGTACCTCTTTTGGGCTGTCTCCTGTGTGTAGCTGGAAAAATTTCCTGGTATGCCCTTTCTGCCCCATATCTGAGGTAGTTAAATATACTCTAAGAAAGGGTTTTCTCTTCTTTTCAGGTATCCTGCACTTCTAGATCATGCAGGAATACAGTATCACAAGCAACATTTTTTCCAAGATGTTTTGCTTAGTTATTTTCCAAACCTGCTCAGGAACAGAATCTTTTTTTTTATTATTGTTATTTATTATTTTAATTTATATATATATATATATATATATATATATATATTAAAAAAACTCTAAGCAACTCTTAATTCAGTCACTGAGTTTTAGGAAAAAGGTCAATCTGACCATACTGCATTTCTGCTGGTTAATATGGAATAAGCATGTTATAAAGTCCTTTGGATCCCATCTCAGCTTCACAGTAATAGCTCAGTAGGGTCTCAGATAGAAGTTTTGTCCTTCTTGGTTTCCTACCAGGCCTTCTGCTCTTAAGCAAAGTCTTTTGCTTGATCAGCCCTTGGAGGCACTATTGAATGTGGATCTGGGTGGAGATATTAGGATGACAAATGATCACAGACCAGCATATCACCAAAGTTCGTGGTAGATTGAGTTGGCCGTTTCAGGGATCTGGCTTCAAAAGCAATGGAGAGGAACAAATTGGAACCATGCAGCTATGCAGTAGATGTATGCATGTGATGTAGCTGTTTTTTCCGTAGCCTTCCTTTCAAGCTACAGGACCATTTATTTATTATATATCCTTTGAAAAGACTTTGAAATGCTCTATCTCCAGCAGGGAACTCCAACTACAATCTGAAGAAATAGTTTAAAGCCTTTTGTAGGACACTTGAGAAAATGAATAGCAAATTCAACGAAACACAACAGCTGCTCAAGCCTCCCAGTCTGCAGAATCGCCTTCCCAAGGCTATAGCAACAACAGAGGCAGAATGCAGATTCCTCCACTCCGAAACTCCTAGTAGGTATGACCTAAAGGCTCCTGAAATTTGGGTAAAAAGGTGTAATTTTCCCAGCAGAGGGCACTGCATTAACACACTATGCTGCTCGCCGTGGCTTTAGGGCTGGGAGAGAGAAGGATGGTCAGTTCAGCCCAGATCAATTGGTCTTGAACTGGGTGCTATGGGGCCAAGCAGGACCCCAATATCTCATCCCAGGCAGAGCAACAGCATGAAAATCCTCTGGTTAAGGAAGCAGTTGCTGATACTGATGTGTAACAAGCCCTGAGATGGGAGCATCTAATAAACTGTCATTTCAGAAAGGCCCAAATTAACTCCACTCATTTTAGTTGGAGGTATCAAACGGGTTTGACTTAATATAAAATATTTCATTGTTCCTAAAGCTATAAGGCCAGATTTTTGCTCTGCTGATTTCAGAGTTATAATAAGTTTTACCAGTTAAAGTTCTGACCCAGAAAATTTAAAATTCTCTGAGATGGGTTCTCCACCAATGACTTTTCCTCCCCCAAAATTATTCAGGACAGTTTTAGATTACCTATAGCAATTCAGTTTTCTTTCTTAAAAAAATCAGGGCACGGAAAAGGAATTCCACTGTGCAAATGTCCCAGAGAACAGATTACTTATTGTTCAAAAATATCGTCTTTAATAGCATTACCAGAGTGGGCCACAAAATCAGTCATTTGCTAGAAAGATGGGCTGATTTTTCTCCCCGTACTGACAATTGTGAGGTGTGCTGGACAGGACTGTTGCATAGGAATAAATTCATGTACAGTTACAGATGAAAATACACTCTGAATACAGACGCTGGAGATTTTGTTCTGCTCCTAGCCCTGCTGTCGAG
The DNA here is from genome assembly GCA_013399115.1 of Anseranas semipalmata. NCBI lineage: Eukaryota > Metazoa > Chordata > Aves > Anseriformes > Anseranatidae > Anseranas > Anseranas semipalmata. The sequence continues at coordinate 1,036,700 of VXAA01001163.1, read as the reverse complement.
GTGCCCTTTAGCAAGTCTCTTCCTATTTTATGAGTTTCCATTAAAGCCTTGTCTGTCCTGGCACAGTTTCCAATCTGACTTGATTTGGTTGAAAGGTTTCATCCAGAAAAGTTTCCCACCAGAAAATGCTCTCTCACGTTAACCAGAAAAATTCACAGGCACATAATGCTTCTGTTTAATCATTCAAGGCAAAACTTTTTATTGCTGTCATTTCTATTCTAATGTGTAGCTTGAAATAACATGGGCTAAACTCTGTTAAAATAAAATGTTTGCTCTTGTCACAGTGCAAAATTTCCACAAAGTCAAAATACATATTTCTTAAATATTTGAGTTCACAAACAACGACGTTTGCATTTTTCATCAGAATCCAATATTAAAAGCAATTTGTGAGCTCCCTGAGCCTCTTCTGGAGACAATTTCTGTATTTACACCAATGCTCTTTTTTAAATTTCTTCAAACGTCAGATCTCTTCACCAGTAATCTGTTTTTACAATAGGATCCTGAGTACCGCTAAGGTTTTCAGGGTGCTACTCTAACAGAAGTAATAAATAAAATGATGATAATAAAGAAATTTTATTTTTAGGGAATTGGGACCACAGCTTCCTGAAAACTACTAGACCAGATAATGTCTTTTTCCCCTCTCTCTCTTTTATGGCAGTCACTTGTTCTAAAAAAGTTACACAACTTTATTTAAAATGGACTTTTAAAATCCATCATTTAATGCAATTTTGGAAAGTTAGCTCCTGTGCCATATCCTTTCCTTCCTTCCTCTACCTCTCTTTTTCTTTCTTAAATACATCCCTGCATTTTAAATTAGTTACGAGAAATAAAGAAAAAGCAGGTTTACAGGGTTGAAATCGTTTCAGTGTGACAGGGTGATGTTTTTTTTGTGTATGAGTCTAAATGAGGCTTTAGAAAATGATATGGTATCCCTTAAATGGATCTGCTATGGTCAGAGACCATTAGGCAATGGAGGAAGATTCCTCCGGGACAGCTGAGACCAGACGTCTGAATCCCAGAGGACGGAGATCACTATTTACTTTTCTGCATGGAGAATTAATATATGTCTCCATCTTCTACCAGCGGCCCTGAACCAGTGAACATAAAGGAAATAGAATGAGTGGGGGAAAAAAAATTGCATGTGTGTTTTTCCCTTTTTCCTTTGGTGCAGATTCATTTTCTCATTCAGTATTTGCACATTATTCTTTGCTTTCTCCCTGTAGGATTTTTTTCCTGACTTTGAGGCAATTCATCTGTCCTAAGGAGGTACCTAAAGATAATGAAGAGGCACATAATTTAGTAATCTTGGCCATCTTTTACTTGGAAGATTAATTTTGGCCTTAAAGTGTCAAGGTTGGTTAAACCGAGTCAGCAGCAACAAAAAGCAATAGCCAGAGGTAGAGACAGGAAACTGGACTGGTGCAAACTGCACAAAATAAATGAGTCATGGAGTCATTTCACTATCTGCAAAACGATAGACTAATGATTATTAAAACAGAAATCCTCCCTGATTCATCTAGGCTAGTTTGGAGCTCTGAGTTTCTCCTTTCATTTTCTTTCCTCTGCTTACTTTTTCCACAGAAAATGACGTCCTTGGGTCTGCCTGATAACATCCTGCAACTCCCCACTTCTCATCTGCACTGCAAATGTTTTACTGAGATTTGGAAACTTGTTCACTCTCTTCTGCACAGTGGGACAGGTTGCATGGGTTTCATGTACATTGCCTGCTAGAAGCAGCAGTCTGTCTGGAGATGGGAGGAGAGTAAAGGAGTTTTTCACAAAGTTAAAAAACTAGAACTCTGATCCTGAACTGCAGCCTTGAGCTACTGCACTCTTCCCTCCCAGTTTCACCTTACACGCTACCTGCAGTTTCTATACAGTTTCGGTAGTAGCATAGTAAGGACTGGAGTAGATAAGAGTACTGATCCATCCAGCATTATTCTTTCCAAAAGAAAAGCTGAAAAAACCATGAGCATGAGTTGAGCTTCCAGACAATGTTAACTGTTAAAAATAGACCTTAATCTTTACCATCAGCACTTTCTGTCCTAAATTAGTCTATAATTTTGCAGCATGTAGCTGTCTGCTTGTAGCTGGGTTCAATCCCTGTGTCAAGGTTAGCTCGGAGTCAGCTGCTCTCACTGTATGAAAACAACTTCTAACGCAGCAGATCAATTATGCAAAATTGAAAAATATGTTTATATTTTAAGAACTGGATGGAAAATAAGAAGAATTACCAAGAGCAATGCACGTCTTATTTCTGTAAGAGAGCATTTACATGGGGTGGGTGTGTGGAACTGGACAAAGAACACAGAAGCATGGAAATGCTGACTTTCCAGGGTAGAAAACTAATCTGAAGTCTAACATTTCTTCCCTTCTGGTGATCTCTCTTCCCAAATCAGTCTGGATTCACTGTTTGTTTTCATGGTGCATGTGAAATAACAGAAATATAAAATCAGCATATCATCTAAAAATAATAAAGTGATTATACATCCACTCAAAACACTTGGATGTTTCTATCATAGGTTTATTGTTTCTGTTATTCTTTACTGAGTACATGATATGCGTCTAAGAGCCCCTGAAATACTTCACAGCCGGATTAAACTTGTCTTTTGTGAGATTTTCCCTTTCTATCCCTAAGTGAAGACAAAGCTCCAGTCTAATCCTGTTTTATTGTCATCAGCTACTCTGCGCTTGTATTCTTTATCATAATTTGTATATGCCTGTGTGTGTGGCATAAACCTGTAAACGGTAGCAGACTGTGCTCCTTCACAACACACAACACACTCTGCACGCCCCGAGCCAGCTTGCAACTGGAAATATCCTGAATGTTACTGCTTTCGTGTGGCTGATATTCTGAGCCCACAGCATTTAACGGGGTGAAATTTTTTTCCAGGAGTTTGCCCAGCCTTAGACAAACAGTGCTGTTATCCAAGCGAGGACGGTTGAAGGTGTTAGTGGCTTGCTTTATTGGCAAATGGAGTGCCCACCAGCATCTCTCCTGCCCCAGACCTCACAGCTGTGCTACCTCCCTGCGAACGTGAGGTCCTGGAGGACTCGCTCAGGCTCGTGGGGAGCCGAGGCAACACGTGCTGCCTCCCAGGAACCTTTTCTTGAGTTTGCATCTCATTTTGAGTTCAGGTTTCTTGCACCCCGGGTTAAGGGTGCGTGTGAACGTTGAGAGGGGGCAGCGCAGCGTTTGATGTTGCTGGATGCTCGACCCGTCCTTCCCCTCGCGCAGCAAAGCCTCGTGCAATATTAGCCTCAGGGAGCAGCATCTCTGTATTTAGTTTGTCAGACCCCCGTGGAGCCTGTCTCTTGAAGGATGAAAAGCTTCTGATGAGAAAGCAGAGTTTTACTGAAACAGATTTTTCTTTTTTTTCTTGCAAATTTCAGAAGTTTTCCTCTGAATTAATTTATTTGTAAATCAAACTGGAAAGTTTAAAATGAAAATGTAGTGTTTTTAAACAGGATGTCAGGATAAAACACATGGTTTCCTTCCATTATTTATTTCAATTTTGCATTTCAACTTGAGTTTGAATCAGGCTTTTCTTCTGGAAAACTGTGGGACTATTCAGTTTTCTGCTTCTTGATTTTTGATTTTGGGAATGTCTCATTTTCCCCTTATATCTTTTCAAAACAAGGGTCTTAATTCTACATAGTAGAAAGTGAAAAAGTGAGAAAACATTAAAAAGTAAAAATATTCACTTTTTTTTCAAGTTGTCACTTTTTTTATAAACTGAAAAAAATCTTCAAAGTTATGCTATCTGGAAAACAATAAAAAGGGATGAAAAAATATTTCTACCATATCTTACTACTTTGTTGCCTTTTCTGTCTTTTTCCAAAATAGAAAAGGATGGGTAGGGAACACACAGGAGGGAAGAGTCAGCAATGAGGGAAAGAAGTTATGTGACAAAAAAATCAAAGCACTTAAAATGAAACAAAAGCTCTTATTTTTATATTTTTTAATTATTGGAATAATATGAGATCTTATGTGCTGAATGTGCTTTTCTTTTTCAGTCTGACATTTCAAAATGAAACACAGGTTTACATTTCAAGGTATCATTTCATATCCACAAATCAAAATACATTTTGAAATGAAAGCACAACAGAGGAATTATATTTTCAATTGGAAATTTTTATTTTTGCACCCACCCCCAATAAATAAAAAAGTGGGTTTTCCAGGAAACTTTAAAGCTCAGAAGACAGGGTGAAACATAATGAAACCAAAGGGTTGTTAGCCATATTAAGCATCAGGGCTTGCTGAAAAATATGTGCATTAACATGGATTATTTCTGTCATGTTAATTCACCTGCTAAGAAAGTATCTGCTCAGAAACATATGGGCATAATTTACTAGTTGTAAATAAAAGGTTTGTTATTATCTAGGTTTTTAACAGTTCCCTAGGTCATGGAGTTTCTGATGAAGTAATAGCTCAGCTCCTATCAGTTAACTTTTCCTACGTATGCTATTTTGGAGATGCAGGCTGTGGTAACAGAGCAGTGAAAGGACAATGCCTATGCCATTAACAAACAGTGCATGTAATTGGAAAACCCCTCTCACTACCCTAAGTTCAACTGGGATGGGGTAGCTGCCAGTTTCCATATGGGCTGTGCAAACTGCTGTGGTCAGTGGCCAACAGTGCACTACTGAGCACCATACCAAGCACTTCTGCTTACAGCAAAGCCTTCAAGACATGCTGTCCTTGTTCCTGCCATTTTGTCTACTCCATGATCCAGAAACATATTGGCAGCTTGTATAAATGTGAGGCACACCTGAGCTAATTTTAAAGTGACTTGGGTCAAGCTGGTGCATGACCCGCAAGGACCTGCTTGGGCAAGTACAACGTGGCTGAAGTCCATCTTCCAGCGCAGGCTGCTGCTGGGAGTTGCTTTGCTAACCGAAACCTCGGGCTTATGCCTCCAGGCTGCGGCACTGAGATACCCTGAATGCCAGAGCAGCAACATTTAAAAGGCTGTGACAGTTCATGGCCCCACCATGGAAACCCTCCTCGGAAGGTCAGCAGATGTGGGCTGTATTTACAGGAGACATGTGGAAGCTGCTCCTGGGTGGGAAACTGCACAGCTGTCCATAGGGCAAAGCTAAATACACAAAACCTCGGTTTGTGGTTAAAGGCAAGCCACCTAAGAAGAGATGTGTTTGCTACAGAAGAATGTGGACAAAATGCTGGGTGAGATGATGTTACGGTTATGGCCAGGTTCAGCACAAAATTGCAGCTCACAACTTGGTATACTGATTTACTCCGACCTGGGAGCTTGATCAGTCTTTAGCCCTTTGGCCACGGAAACTGCTACATAAACTCAGTTGAGATGCCTTCATTTTTGTTTTCTAAAACAGCACACAGGTCCATTACGCTTTGTGTAAATCACTCACGGTAAAGTTATGAGGATGCAAAGTAATTTGGGGTTTTCAAGGCTTTTCCGTGAGTTATCCACAATGAGAGGCAGTTGGCTACAAGCAGAAGAGATGGAGTGTTGGTGCACAGGGAGGAAAATTGTGCCTTCTGTTTCTCTTTTCGGTATATAAACCACATGCAGCATAGTTGGTTTGGAAATGAAATAATCTTGTAGTTCTCCAGCTGCACAGACTGTACTTTTTAGCATTCTGTTATGTAAAGAGCGTGCAGATATATTAGCAAGAAAAAAAGCTGAATTTGCCCATTAAGGCATGTGATTAATGCAGTGCTGAAAGCTCGTTTAAAGGACTGTACATTGCAGCTCACTTGAGAAACAGAAAGAAGATCAGGAATACAAAAAGTGAGTTGACTGTTCTGGATATGAATGAATTCAATGTGGCTGTAGAGGGCACTAAAGTTCTTTATGATTTCTCTGAGAGAAGAGAAAGCTGCAATTGCTTTTTACATTTTCCGATTAAAAAAAAAAAAAAATTAACCCTCTTTAGGAGCAAATGGGACCACATCAGACTCCAATATTACAGCTTCTCCCCTTTTAACCACTAATAACAGGTTGAGCTAATTTCTGTTTTGATTTGGGGTTTCTTTCTTCCATTTCTAAGAAATGGTTAGCTGTGTGGAGCCCTCTCATCACACCGATTTCGGCAAGACAGAATATGTTCAGCACAAAGAGATCTCATTCTTTCAAATAAGAAATCTGCTTGAACTGCTGAGAAATGTCAATTTTTCAGTCAGGTTGTCATGGCTGAAACAGAGAGGGACCATAGAGAGATCTGGTCACATTAATATGAATCCTAAAATATTTCTGTGTCTCAAAACACCTGGGGTGTTTCACTTGTTTAGCTTTGCACGTCTCTGAAATTTCTGGCTTTGGCTCGAATAAAGCAAGTTTTTTCTTGTGGTATTTTCTGCCATCAGAAATTGGAAATCTCACAAGAAATCATGTTCTGATGAGATTCCCAGCCTGATACACAGCTTTGGAGTGAAACAGTAGATTAAATTCTGAATTTCAGTACTTCATATGAGATAGGTCAAATTTTCCAAGAAATAAAGATATGAAATTCTCTGTTGTAGTCTAAAAATCATTTTCATGTTACAGGACTCAGGTCCAACACTGAAGGCAAAGCCTGTATCTTGAATCAGCACAGGATGTCTTTTACTGCAGACTTCTAAGGGTGCTCAGCATTTATTACGTGCAGCTCTGCAGCTGATGCTGCAGCCTGAGCACAGGCTCCTCTGCAGAAATCTGCACAGTCATCTAGTTTTTCCTGGGTATTCTGTCAGCTTTGCACCAGACCCACATTAGAAAATTTAGCCTAAGAAGTCTGTCTACTGCCTAATTATATTGCCACAGCTATAGTGGCATAGCTTTCTCTGTAGTTTCTATTCTGAAATAAATGTGTCTAATAATAACATTATAATTATGCTGCTGTGATCTCACTGGTAACTTGCCCCATGTACTCAAGGCTTAAGTGCATACCCAAAAAAATACCATGTGGTGAAAAGGAATCCTGACAGACCCTTGAGCACATGCTCAGCAAAGCCATGCACAATCTTCAGTAACGTGCAGATTTGTAAATGAAAATCATTTGATTTCACTCAGCTGATAGTGAGGCCACACACAACCAGTACAGTTCCCTTCTTGGGCTCTGCACTCCAGAGGGTATTTTCTTTTCTGAGAGCTGTCCCTTCCAGTTCAGGAATGAGTTGACAGAGAAGCTGAAGACACCCAGATATTTTGGTGAATTATTTTAACCAAACTACTAGAGGTCTTGCAAGTTACTGATCACCCTAAATTAATTTCATCAACTATTTCTGAGCTGAGTACTTCCCTTTAACAAGCAACTGGCTGCTCTTGGCTCTCCTGCTTTTGAAATGTAGACAAATCAAATCGACGAGTTTTTGCTATGACCTGGGGACAAGTTTAAGCTGGGTTTATGGTTCAGACTTGATGATAATATATCATATCAAGGTTATAAAAATTACAAAATTTTTCAGCTTTTGGTCCAAAGTAACAGAGAGAGCTGGTAGGTGTTGGACTGGGGTAATCTCATGGCTGTTATCACACAGTGAGCAGGAACAGGCTAAGAGCACCCAGTGATGGGGCAGGAGCTCAACTCTCTTTTATCCCGAAATCTGATGGAATTTGATTTTCAGATTCCATTTGTAATCCATTTGTAAATAGAGCCAACTGAGTGGGTGTGACAAAATATTGGACAAGTGGGCTTCCTTGTGAAACATCCACGAGCAGCTTGTCAGGGGGCTAGCTGCTTACATTAGCCTCTGTCAGCCCTATACACACCAGGACACATCAGCCCATTCCCCATACAAAATTCCCAGCCCATATTTAAGGCATGGGTACTGATAATATCTGTTACTCTAAAAACGACATAGACAAGTACTGGTTTTCAATATTAAACCGTCAAGAGGGGTTCTCCAGCCCTGCTTGGCCAGACGGATCTTGCTGGATTGTTTCTTTTCCTTCCCTGGCTGAATGCCCACACGCTTTTGGCATGAATAACCACACATTCAAACAGAGCATTTGGTTTCTACAAACACATGTGCATGTGACCTTCAGATTCACTTCCACAAACATTTGTGTCATCATAGATTAATGGGTATGTGAATGGTACTACATGGAAATAGAGGTTACTGTGAAATTTCTATTAGAGAAGCAGCCTTTTGCACTTGAAAAGCAACAAAATTATACAGGACACTTCTTGTCTCAGATACAGTGAATTCAAGGATAAGTCAGATATCTCAGTGTTAATGGCGATCAGCCAATTGGACAGCGTAATTTAATATCCACTTCTAGTTACAATAGGGTGCTGGTGACAAGACCAAGATGGTTTTAACTGGATTTACACTAAAAGACAAACCTTTTTTAAAAGCAATTGGAAAAGGAAAATAAAAATCTATTTCAAACACAAAAACAGAATAAAAAATTGAAATCTTTAACCCAAGTTCTCCCTAGGAACCACAGATACTCTAAGCTAACAAAAAAATGATGTAGCTTAACTTACAAAAATAGTAAAACGGTAAAAAGGTCCCACATGTTCCTCCTGGATTGCAAGCCAAACAATTGCTATTACATTTAAATCATGCTCTGACATAACGCTATAGAAACCCTGCAAAAAATAGAGCCCACATTGCCAAACCACACTCTGCTAAGACAACAGCATGTCTTTGGAGGTGAGTAACCCATTTGCTCAAAGATGCTTTAATAACCACTTTCACGAGAAAACAAAATATTCAGATTTCTTCATTCTCAGTAATCAACCTGTATTGCATGAGAGCAAATGAGCTTCAAATGAATGCCACCTTTGCTTGATAAAAGCGGCAGCCCGGCTGCGGGAGGACTCAGCTGTTAGTCATCAGCAGCCTCGGCAGCTCCTGGTGTCGGCTGTGCCGAGGGTGATGCCAGAGCTCGGACAGCCACAGAATACTAATCGGCAGCTGTGGAGTTCTCTGTTTATTTTTTCTTTTGAAATAGCCATGCAAATAAGACACTGGCACAGAATGTCAGTGCCCCTGGAGCTTATATATGATACGTGAGATTCATTGCTTTCTTTAGCTTTTTTTTTTTTTTTCTGCCCTCTCTTTTCTAGTTCTTTCCCTTCTTCTTTTTTTCCTTTCTTTCTTATCCATTCCTCCCTCAAATTAAGATGAAAGCACACTTAGTGTTAAACCTGTCAATTATTAAAAAGGCCTTAAGCTTTCATAAATTACTTTAAACTACTCCTCCAAGACCGTCACCTGAACCTGTGGGCACTAATTCTGAGATGAACACAAGCCCTATCCCAGGATGAGTCTCAGCTTTGTATATACCCATGGAACAGGAAAAATTGTCAGCAGCCTCTAAACAGGCAGCCTAGAACTAGCTCAGCCAGCTTTTGTAAACTGGTTTTCAGTCCCTGCAGTGTTGCTATATTCTCAGTTGGTTGCAAAAGCATAAAACTGGAATATTTTGCAGCTGAAGCAAAAGCCGCCTTGTACCTTACAACATCTTCAATCCTAAGATATGTAGCAACTTATGTTCCTGTGAGACTCAGGGGCATTTGTGGACCTAACAATCCCAGGTGTATTTAATTCCCCCAACACTTTAAAATTACAGACCCAAAGCATGGTTTCAGGAGCTATACAGCAGTAGGGTCTGGAGGAACAAGGACTCTAGATTTTAAAGCTGTGACAGCTTGGATTTTTAAATAGATTGGACATTAATTCCTCTTATTTTCATTTTGTTAAACACAGGGGAATTAAACTGATATAAAACTGCTGCAGATATAATTTAGGCCATAAGGTTAATGTTTATTCTGGTGTCTGAGGCTACAGGAGTCTGCTTTTCCAAATAGTACCCCAGGTAAGTTTGTCTCTATGACTCCTCTAAGGTATTTTCCATTCTTTTAGTGACATACATCTAAGCAGCTTTTGGATAACGGCTTAATTTTTGTATGTGTCCTGAGAACTCTGGTGCAGCTAACATCCCAAAGGAGAGGCTCATTGATTTAGCAACAGCATAAGAAAACTTCAGGGGAAAATCTAGTTGGGCTGTACAGCAGCTGGGCACCAGTGGCTGTGTGATCCTCTGTTGTCTAAAGACTCTTTACATGTTACCTTCTATCTTTTTATTTGTAGAGGACCCAACATGGTAATAAAACAAAACAGAACAAGTCTTCTATTTATGATTTCTACAAGTTTAATAATAAAACACCCAGCTGCTCTTCCATGCTGCTGCATACCACTTTTCTGCTCAGCAGTCACAAAATATTAGTTGTGGTGTCTGTGTTCTTCCCCAGCTCTCCCTGATGGCTTGTTTTATTTCTCATTGTGTTATGCTCAAAATGAGCTCACAAATGCCTTACAGCAAGGACAGACAGTAGACCATTTCCTCTTCATGGTGACTTAAATGTAGCTAAATTGATTTTCACCATCTGCAAGGCTCAAACTCACTGAGATTATACTAGTTCACTCTTGTGACTATGTCACTCCATGTGTCCCTACATATAAAGTATGAAAAGCTTTAAACCACTGAGATAGCTCTCACAGTGAAAAGCACAAAGTGCTGTAGTCCCTGAACCTCCTACAATCAAAGCCTACCAGTTTAGCAGAGGGACGTAATTAGTTTCCAACTAGTGTAAACAAGTTTATCCAGATTATATTATAAAATGGAAACAGGTTTAATTTGATTCGATCACTTCCAATGTAAGCCTGTCACAGTTCATTTGTATGAAAAAGAAAAACACAAAGCAAAAACAACAACAACAAAAAAACACAAATAGGGTGTAAATATGGCTATCTTCTAGCTTCCAGAGTGTTTTTAGCTCAGTGAGGTCTGGGTGGTCCATGAAAATGAGATGACTGGACAGGTATTAAAATGAATTGCATGAGCTTTTGCTATGGAGTCAGCATGTCCCAAGGAGAGGGGCAAGTTGGATGGGCTGATGGAAAGGTCTGCAGCCAGAAGTTTGTGGCACAGCATGGAGTTCCAAAAAATGTTGTAGGCCATAAATGAAGCAAATATTTCATGTTTGAAAGCATATCTTTTTCTTGGAGAAGATCAGTCGTTTTATCTGGATCTAGTGTCCGTAAGCAAGTAACAACACATTCAAACCGTGGAGAGAAAGGTAGGTTTTAGATGGAGCCTTTCTGGCTTTGACTGATGTCCCATTTTTGCTGTTTCCTAGAAAAGAACGAGTCTATGGCTCTTCTCTCAAAAACTAGATCCTCTGCTGCATTGAAGATGTGAGAAACATTACTGAAATCTGTTATCCAACAACGTGAAATACTCTTGACCACACACTTCTACAGCATAGCAGGGATTTAAGAACTCTGTGGGAAAGCAGTATCCTGTATCAGAAGGGAACACTTGGGATCCAGGAGTAAATCTGAGATGCTTATTGTGAGCAGAGCTGGAATGTGTTACCCTGCATCCCAGATGGGACTTCAGTACATCTTAATCAGTCTCATCAGAAACTAACAGGAGAAAAAAAAAAAAAGGTTTTAGGTTTCAATGGTTGTAGCAAAAAATATCTTCAGATATTGAATTTTAGCTTGCAGACAACAAGAATACATATTTAAGTCCGAATGGTAATTAGATAACTTGGAATGCTCACTTAAAAGAAAAGAATTGCAGTTTCAACTCCTTACTCCATCATGTGCATGCTGGGATATGTCTTTATCACCCATGGTGCTGGGATTAATAGTTCAGGCACAGCATTACATTAGCACTGTTACACAGCTTCCGACCTAGAGATGTCTTTCATCCACTCAACTAGGAACATGCACAAAACTAGGTCCTGTCTGTACCCTTAACGTGGACATATTATACTCTCTAGAGGCAGAATTTGTCTCCCCTGCTGTTAGCCATCTAAAAGCAGGATATTGTCTCTGCACTAGTCATGTCTCTCCTTCGGAGAGAGAGAGCTGCACTGCAGCAGAAGGATTTACACCCTCCTGATGTAAAGGTTGGGTGAGTGCCTCTCTGGAGGGTGTCTGGCCAACCAGCCGTGAAGACAGCATGGAAGGAGAGTTGCTCAGCTGTCTTGGTAATGAGGCCAGGGAGGCACCTTGTTTTTAGTTGCAGAAGTTTATGTCCCAGATGGATGTCTTGGGCAAGCAGTCAGTATAGGTCCCTTCTGCACTTGGTCTGCCCGAAACAGTTACCAGTTATTTCCTTGACTCTTGTTTCCCAGGCCAGGTTCAGCTTGTGCTGCTTAATGCTGTTTCTTGGACCTTGTCAGCTCATTTTGAAGTAAACAAAGGGTCAGCCTTTTCCGTAATCCTCACACATCATTGGCATCTTTGTATGTCTCTGCTACAAAGCAGAACAAACACAAAGACTGCATCTCAATGTACCCTCCGCACCAAGTCCCTTCAAGTGTAAAGTGAAAATGTTGGCAGGAAAATATGGGAAAGTTGGGTAGCTGCCTGTGCCCTACCTGGCTAGTGGATAAAAGGATTAGATTGCCAAGTCTGCTGGTCTTTTAAGCTTGACAAATCCACACACTACACATTTGAATAGATATAAAAAGTTGAGGGAATATTGTCTCTAGAGTTACAAAGCTTCACTTCTTGTATTGCTTCTCAAATGAATTCAAATAATCTTATAAAACTCCATGCTCCTTTATTTCTGTCATTCACTGTGCAGTTTTGTAAATCACGGATTCCTATTCTTTTCTTTCCTATTCCATCTTCCTAAATTTTTCACTTGTTTTCTTTCCTGTGTCCATGTGTCTCTGTATGTGTTCTCAAAGAAGCTCTTGTTGCTCATGGAAATACAGCCTGGCTCTATGCAGACTGCAGCAGGAAGAACAGCACTCGCCAGCCACAACAATAAAACCCTCAGTGCTCTCTGCATCACTCCAGGGTGCCAATCCCGCACAGGTGGAAAAAAGCCCCTTAGCATCCCACTTCCTCAGGCTGCAGAGACTCCAGGGATCCTCTTAGTGAAAATGGTTGCAAAATATTTAATAAATAGTCTCTGAGCTTCCTGAGCATCTGAATAGATGAATCAGGTTGGTCAGGCTGAAGGTTAGAACAGATCAGCCCTATTTTCCACCTCAGGCTGGTGCAGGAGAAAACCAAGATCCTTCCCCTCCAGGGAGCCCACAGAGCTTTCCAGTACTCTGGCAGTAGAGGGGAAGAGGAGATGACAACCCTCAGGATTATTTGCAGCTTTCCCAATATTATAGGTCCCTGTGTTAGCTGGTCATTCTCTGAAGACATTTTTTATATAAGTTCAGTTTTCAGATGTTATTTGCTAATTACTGTTGGTATTTAATAATGGCAAACTTTAAATTACACAGGCAGCCACTAATCCACATTATTCAAAGACATTTCCAAAATTCTACTCTAAACATTCTTTGCGGTCCTTAACAAACAGAGTCAGTTCTCAACTGGCCCAAAAGTCCCATTGCAAATATTTTCACAAAAGCAAGGATGAGCAAAATGATCCCAGGGCCAATTCAATTCATTACACAGACTTCCACCCATGTTTAATTTGGAGAGCCCCATTTGTTTTCCTGAACTCCCTTCCCAAACCTAAATGAAATTAGGACCAAGCCTACTTGGACCATCATGGATTAAAGAAAAATATGCCCTAAATTAATTTCTAGGTCTTCTTACCTTCCCCAGTACTGAGACAGAAAACTGTTCCCTCCTTATTCAGATGCTCCTCAGTGTTCTGTGTATTAACAGAAGTTGGTTCTTTGTTAGGAGAGTAGCTCCTGTTATTGGAGGTGGAGGTTGAAGTTCCTGCTTTTACACAGATCATATGAACTGAGGAATATCACTTGCCCTCCTTTACACATCTGGAAAAAGAAACATTTCCTTAGTAAATGCATTAGTGTTTATGGTGATGAGACATGCAAGTAGCAGTGGAAAGGGAATTCAAGCTGCTGTGTGCTCATCTAAGTACATCACCCTGTAACAATGGCATAAATATTGACAATAGTGAGGTAATGTTAGTGTAAAGCTATAAACATTATTGAACCCTTACAGCACACATCAGTCTAAATAGATGGGACTCCTGGAAGAGCAAACAGGAAAGTGACCCAAGAAATCTAGATAGGCTGTCTCAAGCACACGCTGGAAAGAAAGCAGGGCAAGCTGTTAGCTTCAAGCATCCTGGCTCCATAAAGCTGGAAGTCTTAGTTTGCTAATGCGAAGAGCCAGGATATTAAACGTCCCCCAAACAATTAAAAGACCTTCTCAAATAGAGATGTGTGAGTCACTCCTCAGAAGCTATCTAGAGAGATGGGGTGATAAAGAGACCAACAAGTTTGGAGCTGTGTTCTGGTACTTCTGGCCACAGGGAAAGGTCGTCCTTAAGCTGTGGACAGATGAGCTGTTCTGGATCCAGTGCTGCTGAAGGAGGTTACAGCCTGCAGCCTGCCCGTACTGCAGATCCCAGCCTCTAAGCTGGTGGTTTCTGCTCCCCAGCTCTTACTGGTGAGCTGCCTGTCAAAATCGTACATGGCCAGTTCATCAAAAAGAAGCTGAATCAAGCTTAAGCTGTTTAAATACTAAGTCTTTGATAAGGTGGCAGGGTAAGGAAAGCTCCTGGAAGAGACGAAGGAAAATAACGTCTGTATGACTCGCAGAATGACGTCTAGACTGGGCTGTTGTCCAAAGTCCTAGAGGAAAGCAAGAGTGTGCATAAGCTGCTTCATTGATCTTCAGACTTATATGTATTTTCACCATAAATGTTTTTGTTGTAATAAAGCAGGGAGGCAAGCCCTAGACTGTGGATCACAAACACGTCAGAATGTCCAACAGTTTGGGGTATTCACAAATACCTGGTTATAGTGAGAAGGGTGAACCACGAGTTTGGTTTCAGGTTTAAATACCCCTGAATCTTTTAGTCAAGTATCTCATCATGGTTCACATTTCTTTGTAGGGAAAGAAGAAAAAACTTGGGGATACAGTTAAATACTTACTTTTCTCTGCCTCCAACTTTGCACTCTATGTCTACCCCTTTGAAAACTCCTTGCCTTATTTTGTTAACTCAAGAAACCACTTTAAAATTGCAAGAGGCACACAGTATACTTGGAGTAAAGATATTTTCCTTCTTTCAGGTTCTTGTTCATACAGGTTTCATCCTAGCTGTTTGTTGATTGTCACAGCTTTAAAACAAAATGCATTATGTATAAAATCCTTACTGCAGGCATCCAGGACTTTCTACCATTCACCGGTAAAGCTATTGTGACTCTCCAAACTTCCTGGAAAAACAAACTCAGTTGATGTGAAGGCACGCTGGAGCTTGATGGATATTTAATAGCCCTGCCACCTTTGGGGACACATTCATAAATTGCAAACAGAAATATAGGGTTTTTTTCACCTTTTTTTTTTTTTTTCATATCTTCTAATTTTGGTGACGCTAATGGATTGACCAGAGCTAGGATGGGTGGTAGAGCTGTTGTGTCCTCAAAATCTAAACAATTATTCTGTGCTCTGCAGCCCAGGCGAGTGCTTGTTGCATTTCATAGTGAACTTTTTTTCCTTCCACAATTCTGTTTTTGCACCAGAAGATCTCCATTGTCCTACAACCTCAGTCCGCATGTTGTGTACTGGATCTTATCCCACTTTACAAACATCAGATGTTGTATAATGTTGAAGGAATTCATCCTGTGTCTACCACTGTTGGGTTTTTATTCTTTGAATCCATGTTATTTCCTATTTCAGTAGGTTACAAAGTTTAAAGTTTCTTTGGGAGCAACAGGAGACCAAACTCTACCTTTAGTAACATTTTTAGAAACCACAAATATGGCAAGGAACTGTTTTCTTCCTGTGGATTCTTTGATTTACTTGTTTGTAGTAGAATTAAAATCTCTTCGTTTTCACTGAAGTTAAAAGCTTGCAGGTAGAATATTGCAAAAATTAAGAGACTCCATGAGAAATTAGAGCGTATTTGATTCTGCTTTTAATCAAATCCAATTATTCTGCTAACACTTTGCAGATTCTTATTGTAACTGGTATTAATTTTTCTGCATTTGTGGCCATCTAACTCCAACCAAAGCTCTGTACCTTTCAGTGTAGCCTGGAAAAAAAAATAATAATAAAAAAGGAGTGAACAGCTCAGATTTAGTAAATGGACCTTGCTGCTTTTAAACCCCTCATAAAATCAAATATTATCTTAAGAAATCCTAATCAAATTAATCTTCAACTCCATCTTCCCTCTCTTCACCCTATGACTTCACCCTGAGCTTGCCTGAATATGACCTGAATCTCATTTACTTCCCATTAGAAAAAATGAAGTGAACTTCTAAAAAAAATAACCTTTCAATTACCACTTAAACTCCTAAAAGAGGACTCATTTTGACCATGACATCATCCACTGATGATTTTAGCACATGGGCCACATTCCCCGGTTGACCTAATTTATCTGAGTTAACAGAGATAAGTAGACAGTGAAATATGAAAAGTCCTTCATAGTCATTGGTGAATTTTAATTATTTTTCATATATATCTCTACATAGATGCCCACACCTTATAAAGAACAGAAATGTTAGGATGGGTGGGTGCACTGCCAGATACCTGCACGTAGAAACTGTAGGAGAGCTGGATACTACGACAGGGATAAGCTGAGATTCATGTGCTATAAGTTTGGTTAGACATCTACAGGAATAAGCCCTTCCAAAGAGCTATTCACCTCTTCTTTCTCAGACACCTATTTTAGCATGAGATGAATCTCCCTCCAGAGAGAGTCATTTCTCTCCTCTCATGATAATGGGAGCCTATGATGACTGATGCCTAAACTTAAAATGTCTAAAATCCATGAAGATGGATATCACTCCAAGCAAACAGCATGTTATTAGGATGGATAGATGGATATTTAAGAATCTGTACAATTCTCAGAGGGTAGAGAATGTCTAATCAGCACAGTGTAGGCAGGATCTTGTTCAACTTCAATCTGTAGGCTGTGTGAATGTGTAAACTTAATGTGATACAGTTTTTCTCTTTAGAGAAGCTTGTTAAATCAGCCTAACCATGGCTATGTGGCATTTTGTCAGCCCACTTACACCTATCTAAAAGCAGACTTACAAATATACCATGTAGATATATCTTACATAATTAAAATTACTGTCATAGGCTTAATCAATGTAGTTCTTATTTTCCTAGATTCACATCCTGAAAACTAGAAATCTATATTTGGCCCAGAGACCCAAAATGCAAAGACTGTCTAGAAGAAAGTCTTCAGCATGCAATTTTCGTCAGAGGTCTTTCTTTGGAAGGCAAGATTTTCTGTGTTTTTTGTTCTCAAGCCTTTACCCCAGGACAGTACCCATGCCCTACTTTGGCCAGTGTGAGGGAGGCAGGAGAGGGAAGAGACCTGGTCACAGGCCCACTGCAGTCTCATGAAGTATAACAGGTCCCTGTCACTTCAGAGAGAGCTCACTCTTTGTGGTATCTTTTTTTTTTTTTTTTTTTTCTCCCCAGAAGTCTTTCTTTGGATGACAAGTTTCTGAAGCTGTGGAAGACTGGTCTACAGTGTAGCTTGAAAATTTGTCTGTATGTCCTACTGAACTTGCCATCCAGGGGTTGATAGAAAAACCAACCTGGCCTCTTTCCAGTACACCTATCTTAAGTCACTGGATATTATGCTAGAACAACACATTAGCATCATTCAAATCTAGAAATAATGCAGCACTTTGTCCTTCCAGATGGCTTCTTCACTAAGTCATTAAAAAACTATCAATCTCACAACTGTCTTCTAGACCTTTACAGCTGAGAGGAGCTTTGCCATTAACTTCAATTCTGGTAGAATTAAAACCGCACTGCGTTTTTTCAAATAAGGCTCCTTTCATTTCCTCCTTCCCTCCCCTTGTCTCTGCAACCTTCCTTTCCTTAACCAAGTCAGTTCTTTTTCAGGCAATCGAATCGTTCCCTCGCTTCCATGAAGTCCTGCTCTGCAGGAGCCACTCTTGTGCTCCTCCTGCTATGTATCACGGTATTTATGAGACACTCAGCATCAACAGCCTTAACGTATGTGATCATTCCAGGTAACTGTGCCAACCTGCTGCTCAAAAGAGCTGCTTGTAAGTCTGTTCTCCACTCCCAACCTCTAAAGCGTTTTGCTGCTGCAGCCCTGACAGCCTGCCCTACTGCATTAAGGTAGTCTTTAATACACCCCGGAGGAACCTCTTGTTTTGTTATTTTTCATGGATCTGCTTACTCATTTTCCATTCCTGCAAGATAGATTTTAATGGATTTGATACAGTACCAGGAAGGCCTCATTGGAGACATAATTAATGGATGCTCAGAATAGGAAAACTTTGACTTAGAAAATGTCATATATCAAGTGAACGGGACCAATTAAGGTAGCCAGGTTTTCAGCAGAAGTACCTTTAACATCATCAGGATTTCCTACTGAATGTACTGTTTGGAAAAGGTGAGTGGAATTGGGGGTGATGGCAGGGAGGGTGGAATTTGTTTTTCCATGGTGGAAAGTAATCTGCCACTCTTGGGAATGCTTTACCAACACCAACTGCAAAAACATCCATGTTGCCAGTTTACATTAGGGATAATATTGTGACTGCGTTTAAACTGGAAGAAACCACTCCATCAGTCAAAGGAGGATTTCAGGGGATATGACCTTGAGTAATGTTCTGGCTTAGCAAAAACTGTGGATTTGATCATTAATAATATTTTGCATGATCCTTTTTTTTTTTTTATTCAAAGCAGACTTTGTCAGCCAAAGGAGTAAAACCTTCTCTCATGTTCCATCCTTCTCCATTTTAGTGCAAGCAAGAGGAATCTTTATGAAAATATTGTCTGTTTGCCAAAACTGAAAAGATAACATTCCTAAGAGTGAGACTGGATTCACCTAAGGTCTCTTCAAATTATAAGATGGTCAAATCTGCAATCTCAGCAGCTTGGACAGCAAAATGTAGCTAAGAAAAAGGGAATTTTTCTTTCCTAAAAATGCCTCATGAATCTGGCTGTGAACGCCTTTCATGGTTAATCCTTCACATAGATATAGCACAACTATTGTCAGCCAGGTGACTTATATCTGAGCCACATGGCTATAGCTGTTGCTGCGAAGACTTTTGTACATTTTACAAAGAACTGTTACAAAGCCTTATCACTTTGCAGCTTTCTGGGCATATTGCATCAGCTTGAGTGCTGGCAAATGATGGAATATGCCTGCTGGGGACTGAGGACTCAGGAGGCTGAAGCCAGCTCCTGTCACACCCTGAAGGACATTCCCCCTTGTCTTGGAGAATAGCTGGGTTCTTGCTACATTTCAACATTGGGAAGTTCATGCACAAACACATCTGCAAGTAGTTTATTTATTCTCTCTGCCAGTTGGCACTGCTCTTGTTAGATCCCCTGCATTGCGTTTTGCTATTTGTTACCTAAACAGCTGCAGACTCTTGCTCCAAGGCCTCAGAAGAGAGAGACCTTTTTGTCTAGCAAATAACATTAATAAAGGTTGGATCTACAGTAGCACATAGGAGCTCCTATCCAAGCCATTTTGCCTTCAGCCAGAGAAACTGCTCAGCACACACATGTCCATGTTGCCTCTGGTGATCCCATGATTCACCACAGCAGCACCAAAGTCCAGCTCAGCAGGGTAAGTTATCAGTCCAGATTCAATGAAAGATTAGTCACTGTGGGAGTTCGGTTCCTCTATTATTCATGCCATTCTGCTACAGCCAGATTTATGTGTCAGGAAAAACATACAAATGGAATCCGATTTACTTGCAGAAGTTCCTGCTCTGTTTGATTTATGTTTGAGTAAATAAAGACATATGTCTTGTAGGTATTGGTCTCTGGCTCCCTTTCTCTTCATACATCTATGTCCAATTTATCAGCTTCTTTGCTGGACTTCTATTTATGAGAGTTTGCAAGAATGGCAATGTTAGCTGAAGGGAATGCCTTTGACAATTTGAGGTTTAACTTTTGGAATAGTTTTGCACTGTAATTTGCTGCACTTCTAGCAACGTCTAGTTGCTCATCTTGAAAGAACTATACTTTCTAAGTAAAGTTGATTTCTAAGCCATATGGCAAATTAATTACCAAACCAGGCCCAGGAGTCCTGATAGGTCAAGTTCCAAGATCTCAATGAACAGGCCAAAAGACCTATCACTCCTACTCCATAATTAACCACCTAAATATAAAGCATTCATAGCCTTTTCAGACACATTGAAACCCAGTGTAATGAAAGAAGCGTTGCTCTATTTCAAAACTTAAAATTTGGAATCAAGAAATGTTGTAGTTTGCTTTATTACTTTTTAAAATGAAAAAGAAAAGCTTTGTCATTTTTGTTGTTGGATATAGATTATTTTCTCCTCTTGTTTTATTTATTTATTTATTTATTTTTACGCACTGGAAACAGTGCAGAAAAGATAAGATATTGAGTTAAATTGAAAAGATTCTCATCATTCCCTATTTCCTTATATTAACTTGTCCACTTCAAGTCAAACTGAAATTTCATAACTGATTCCAAGCTAAAAAGATGAAGTGCCAGATATTTGTTCAATACAGTTGGAATGGGCATATTCTGCAAAAATTATATAGAAAGAAATGAATGGTGCTAGAAGTAGTTAAGAATTTGATCCAAATCTGTCCTCCACTCAGCATAAAATAAACCCTGGCCATTCAGGCCCAGGCGAAGTTCATCTGTTCTCATGGATGCCTGGTTTCCTGTGTGATGCGCAGTACTGATGCTGAATTCATTGTGATGAGATAATGAGTAGAGCACAGTTTTAGCAAGTCTGAGAGATGTATTGAGGAATAAGGGAAGGAAGAGTAATATCTGAATCTGAAAGTAAATATTAAAAGCCCTGAAGGTTTTGAAACTGTCCCCACATCCTTCTTTCTGACATGAAATGGCTGTGCACCCATCTTGGCTAAGAGGAAATTTCCCCAGGACACCACTTTGAATGAGCTATTCCCTTGCCTCATGTCCTGCACCATTCAATTCCTTTGTTTCATGTGGTAGGTTTTACAGAAGTCTCTTTCTGATGAGTTTTCTCAGGTCACCTTTGATCTCCTACTCATCAAGGTATCTTTAATGGCATAAGTGAGCATCCACGTGGCTAGAGGCAGCCTGTGTCCCATGGTGGCCAGCTCCAGTAGCACCAACACTGCTGGAAAATCAACTCACTAATGTGAATGTTTATTTGGCCACTCTTACTACCCGCAGTTCCCTTTGCTATTCAGTTCTACTAAACAGCTTGAGAAAATATTTATCAGAGGAATGTGGTAACAGATTTATTGAATCCCTAAAGCCTGAGGTCAGCTTTTTAACATGAGGAGCCTCTGCAAGTAAGGGAGAACAGGCAACACCTCAGAAATAAGAGGCAACCCACGAGATCACTGATGTGTCTGCTAATTAATAGGAAGACTGTGACCAATAAAACTTAGGTAGAATACAGGCTGGCAAGATCTCTTCCTTCTTGAACAAGCACTAGAACTTACCTGAAAGATGTGCATAGTTTCCACACAGCTCTTGACTTTATGAGCATTCTGTGAGACTTTGTTTAAAGAGATTTTGGGACTTTTTAATGTATTTTTTTAGTAGGATTGAAAATACAATGGTGCTTTTGTTTTAATCTGTCTTGACATTTATGTCAAATGTACGTAACAGAATGGCACCTCCAGTAATAGCTCCAGGTCCAGTGCAATTTAGAGTAGCATCTACTGTGGGACAGGAGTATGGGGTGTGTCAGACTCATGAAGGGCATCGTAACGTGCTGGAGCCTCATGGATCAGACATAAGACAAAAAAAAAAATCATTCTCTTTGCACAGGGACCTGAAAGGATGCGCTAAACAGTATTGACCGTAGGCATTTCAGTGGCTGTGTGTTGCCCTCAAATACATGCAGCTGACTTGGATCTAACTATTTCTAAATTTGGTGCCAGTATTTTAACACTAACTTGAGCTGTTACTGCAAAAGAGAGGAGAGGCAGATAGGAGGACCTGCAGGGCATTGCCGACTTTTGCGATACGGCTTTATCTGATACCCAAAGAGAGATGTGGCTATTGCAGACAGCCACTTGGTTGCCTCATTGTGAAGTGTTGCTGCTTCTCCTCCTGCTGTCAGAGAAGGAAACAGTTCAGTAGAGCAAATAAAGAGATGAAAGATGTTACCATGTGGTTTATGAGAAAATGCCTGCATCCATAATAAAATTTTGGATGGAAAGAGTAGCAGGCCTGAATGTGTGTTCCTGTGTGTATTAACAAGTAGAAACCCCAAACCCTCAATCTAGCAGCTGGGTTCATATTCCTCTGTTATGTCTACACAAGGCTGTAAGAACTTTATTTCTGCATCCTCTCCCATATAAAAAGCTAAAAAGCTTCATTCTCTGGCCTGTAAACTAGCCAAATGCCCAACTGAATTTATGAAGAGTCTAAAGAATTTGTCCCAAGGCTGAGAGGCTGAAGTTCCTTAGGATGAAGAACACTGGGCAGAAGAAGGATGAGTACCTTCTTCTTTTCACTATATGTTCCAATACTACAAACATTCTACCGCAGAGAAAAGTCTGCATTTAGTTTCATGTTCTAGCTACTTTTATCCTCTAATAAGATTAGCCTTTTTGGAAACTAAGATCGGTGGTTTTGAAAGTCTCTTATATTTAAAAACTATATGCTTTTGACAGACTAGCATGTACAATATACCAATATATATGGTTTTTGTTTGTTTGTTTTCTTTTTTGCTTGCAGCATCATTTGTAGATTGCAGCAATAATTTTATAACAAACTAACACTTTTAAAGGAGAATGGTAACTTCAAGAAATCTCATCATAGTTAAAGCACATGAGACCTAATCAAAATGAAGGAAAGATTTTGGTTTGTGTCTTTTTTTTTTTTTTTTTTTTTTGGGGGGGGGGGGGGGGGGGGGGGGTTTCCTCAACAA
>VXAA01001163.1:992096-1013894 GCA_013399115.1 Anseranas semipalmata | reverse complement strand
GGGGGGGGCAGGTTTTCCCCAAAGTCAATGTAAAATGAAAACTTATTTTTGAATGGGAAAGTTAATTTGTGCACACTCCATATTTGCAGCTATGAATTAGAGAATGTCATTGTGCTTGCACTGATACTTCTCTGCAAGTACAGGTCTGTGATAAATCTAATGAATAGTGTTGTGCAGCTATTCCCTTCAACTGCACCTGAGAAACTCATCAATCTCATGCCACAAATCAAATAAGAACAAGCAACCAAGCAACGAAACTACTCTTGTCATCGAATCCTCTCCTCCTTTTGATGAGAAGTACAGACAGTTTATTTGTTTCTTACCATAAGAAATATTCTGTTGTTTGACAGATAAAATCAAATCAAATGCCTTTTCCTATGTTTCTGCATACACTAGCTGTCATATCCCTATTTAGTGTGTCTCTTCACTGCTCATCAGCTTTACAGCTTGTGTGCACTCTATAGCTGGTAGGCGCCAGTCACCATTGGCCTTCAATATGTATATCAAGCTGAAAGCTTATGTTTTGTGGTGGTTTTCCATCCTTGAAAGCCAGATCTTTTAGACTGGGTCCTCAGCTGGTGGAAAGCAACATTTCTCTGTGGGTTTTAGTGTAGCTGTGCCAGAGAAGGATCTGTCCTCTGTGTTTCACACAAGGTTAAATTTATCTGTTGAGATTCTTTGGCAGCTCTGCATTATTTTGTTAAAAAACAGCCCAGGCCATATGGAAAGATTTCCACATAATGCAAAGCAGCTCAGAGACCATTACACTTCCAGGCCTGAGTGTATTTCTCCCTCTTCACCTCACCCTCCTCATCTTGTGTCTATTCTAAGAGATCAAATCCCTGCACAGCTTCGTGTAGCAGTGACGATGAGAAGAAAGAACATGTGTCTGGGTCTGGTCAGAAACTGCCTTGTGAAATGGCTCTGCTGATCTAAGCATCAAGCCTGAGAAGCTCACTGATTTCTCCCAATTGTTCAATACCCTTCCCTCAGCAGAGACGAGGCAGTAAATGACTCTCCATAGGTTGCTCGTCACTTTCAGTGCAGAGCAAACAGCAGTTTCAGTCTACATCTACACCATTGACTAAAGGCACCAATATTAAAGGTTAAGGTAACCTGATAGCACTCAGCTCATGGGCTCGTATGCTATCTCAGTGGGTCAAGAAATGAGACAAGGGAGTAGGGCTTTTTGCAACCCTGCATGCCCCATTTCAGGGCTAACCCTGGCGCTCAGCTAGAGCAGCTGGGAGGGGAGAGATGCAGAAGCAAGCGGAAGCAAATATGATAGCAGCAAAGAAACCCCGATCTGCAGTCCATGGCCTAAGCCAACAAGTCCCACATGGTGATAGTATTAAATTGATATCATATGTCTGCATCATTGCTGAAAAAATTCACAGTGGATCTTTCCCATAAGGACTGATAAGAAAGCAAAACATGACGACTTAGTACAGTACTTTTTGAAGCCTTGAGACAGATGAATAAAATATTGTGGAGAGGGAGCAGATATTACTCAGGGACTTGGCTATGGGAAACAGTGAAGAAATTACTATAATTTGCATTTGGGCAGTGATTTGTATCAATTCTGCACAGAGTTTTGTCATGGCTATTTTTTATGAGTACATGAAAATTCTGGCAAATAACACAACTAGCAAAAAAACTCAGCCAAACAATTATTACTGAATAAACCATAGAGAATATTAATTGAAAATTTGGATTCACACTTATAATGACTTCTGAACAGAAATCAGCAGACTACATTCTCTGATTTCTGCATGAAATGAAAATAGTTCAAATTTTAATGTTTGATTCTTACAAGAAACTGAATTCAAAACAAAGAGAAAGCCGAAAAGTATTTGCAGAAATTATCTGATGAATACTTTCTAATAATGAGCACATTTAGAAAATCGACATCTGCTCATGGGTAATTCATGAATAGAAACACAGCCAGCTTCTTTAACATGAATTTCAGTATGAATTATTCACTGAGCTTTAAGTATTATGGCATATAGCTGCTCTTGTTATTTGCCAAGGTTTAACAAAAGAGGATATAGATTCAGATGGCAGTGATACTCATAAGCTATCAATCTCCTTCTCTTCCCTTGCTAACATGAGGGACTCTGAAGAGGTGCTCACTTACAGACTTGTTTCTCCCTCAGCTGGAACTTGTGTTTATGGCACCACTGTGGGCTCTTCCAAAAATTATTCCAGTCTCATAAATTCAACATATGAGTTGTCCCTGCAGTGGGATCAAGCAGGATAGGAGGAGAAGATGGGACTCTGAGGGAGAGTAACCACTTGTTTTACTGCAAATGCCTCTGTCAAATAGCAAAGGTAATAAAGAGAAAACAAAAGGGTAAGAAATTATGTGCATTTATATTGGAACTACTTTTGTATATTTGTATTGCAACAGCAGGCAAAACCCCAATCAAGATCACTTGGCACTGTACTAAGACGAAAACAGGAAAAAAGAGCTTACTTATCCTGAAGTATTAATCTTGAGGAGTATCAATATTTTGTGCATTGCTGTTGGAGATCAGGATTTCATGCCTGTCTATCTGCTAACCACCCCTTTTCAACCTTGATGGATACTGATAACACTACAGCAAGCTTAATACCCTTCAGCATAGAAAAGACTCCCTACAAAGCCAAGATTTAGATGCTGAATATAGCTATGTTTTCCTTTCTGCTCATATACTGCTTGAGGTAATCTCTGACTGTCAAGTTATCTGCAATGCTCTGTGACACCAGCATCATACACAGGTTTAGCAGACATTTTGGTTTGACAGCTGTGGATAAGGAGATGTATCTCAGAGACTCTCTTGGCACAAAAAAAAAATGCTGGTTGTCAGCAGTGAGAACTCCTTACATAGTAAAGTTCATTTGCTAAGAAACCAAATGCAAATCTTCTTCATCTAATGTATCCCCACTCTCGTTCATCAGGAGTTTAGCATGGAGGAATTCATACAGAATACCATCTCCAAAGAGGGAGAACTGATATTTCTGTCCTGTAATCCCCCAAAATATTACAAGAGTAACAGCACCAGACTCAATAGTACGAAACACCCAGGACAAGGGGATTTTGAAGAGATGCCACGGGGATAGGTCTGTTTCTCATCTCATCAGTCTCTCACTTTCTCATCAATATCTCCTCAAGGGGCAGATGGATCTCTTCCTGGCAGACTTCATCCCACAGTCATGGCTCCCAGGTGTG
This sequence comes from Anseranas semipalmata, assembly GCA_013399115.1. NCBI lineage: Eukaryota > Metazoa > Chordata > Aves > Anseriformes > Anseranatidae > Anseranas > Anseranas semipalmata. Next base: position 1,010,683 of record VXAA01001163.1, on the reverse strand, counting down.
GTGGTGCTGATGGCCCTGAAACACTGCTCTCTTTTTCTCACCTCTATGGAGTACAGGGCCACTGATTCAAGTTCAAGCTCCAGGAATGCCATAATATCAGTACCTAATATTTGTAGCATCATTTGATATCATGTGCATTTCAAACCATGACCTCACTGATGGCGTCTCTATACTGCCCACCAGCACACTGGCAAGAACCTGCCTTCTGTGCTCTGGAGAGAGCTGGTAGCAAACTTGTCACTCAGCTCCATTCTATCATCTGCAATGCCAAAAGGGAAGCAAGAGAAATATAAGGAAGTCGCAATGATAATACCAAAATAATCTGCTCTTCTTACCACATGTTATAGTAATTATACTCTTCTCCTTCCATCCCCAGATGTTCTGTGCTTGAAGAGAGATTCATGGTTACATAATGAATCAGGAGGGAGATGCAGAGAGAGGATGTGAGCCATGAGGATGATGTAAGGAAAAAAAAGAAATAAAAAAAAAAAAAAAAGAGGAGGTTGTTGAATTCTTTTGGAAGGGAAGGAGGAAGCCTTAGCACAAGGCTCCTGAAATCTCACATCAGTCAGATGAGAAGATTACTCCAGTGGAGAGGAAGAAAATCAATAGCACATGAAGCAGTTCAGGAGAGAAGCAAGCAGCTCAGCAACAAATCAAAGAGCTGTTAAAAATCAAGATCTGCAAAGAAGGAATTTTCAGGCAGTCTCTCATAAAAAAAAAAAAAATACAGGGTAAAACACAGCTTTTAGTTGAAGTGTCAGGATGCATGTGGTGTGCTAGCTGCTATTAGAAGAATTAGTAAGAAATAGTGAGTGTGATCCAGCAAATCCAAATGAAGAAACAGGCAAATTTGGCTAGGAGAGTCTGTTCTACAAATACGATTTATGACTTAGAAGAAGGTAGACCTTTGGCTAAATCTCATGAATGTTTCATTTCCTCAAAATCCTCCTAAACTTTCATTTTAGGGGCAAATGCTGGCAAATGTTTGAGAGGAGGGAGCCTATTTAACATTTTAAATAACATTTTCCTCGATACTTCCAGCAAAGTGGTTGAACTATTTTTGAATGAAAGGAAAGTGAATACGAACACTTTGCCCACAAGGAGAAAAATGAAACCCTTGCCTTAGTTTTATGAGCAGTTCTGATGATCCTGTATATCTCTATTAGCAAAAGCTGTGCTTGGACTAGAAAATAGTCTCTACCAGCGACAGGTGTCTTTGATTATTCCAACATGATTTTCAGTGCTTCTTATCCAGGTTTCAGAGTGTGGAAAGTTCAGCTATTTATTCACCAGGGGGTCCTGAGCCTTGCAAGAAGCATAAAGCTCTTGTGTTGGGTAATGAACAGCTCATAGGAATGGCCTTTGTTCATTCTGTAAAATAAAATGCATGCTGAGGTCTAGAGTTCGATCTGAAGCAAAGATATGCCAAAGGGCAAGCCGAAGGGTAAGGTGCAGGGGGAGTCGCTTTGCATGGTTTGCCGTCGGAGCTGCTCTGCTGAGATGCACCTGCTTCTTTAGGGCCCCTCAAGAGCCGTTCCTGTGCCAGAGATGGTTGGTGGTTCCTGCGCCCCGGCCACACGCAGCCCTTGCTCCCCTGTGAGCACGCCAAGAGCATGTGGTGGATGGCGAAGCACCAGCTGGCTGCCCAAGCCAGATCTGGAGGAAAAAAAGGGGATCTGGCTCGGAGTGAGAAAGGAGTTTCATGGCCAAAGCTGGTCTGATGGCGCTCCTTTGTTCCTTTGTAAAATGGAAAATCTCGGCACTTTGCCTCACGCAGCTCAGTGAGGGAGGAGAAGATGTAGGAAATGGGCTATGGCCTGACGAGGAAAAGAGGCATACTGCAAACCATGGAAACTGCAGAGACAAGGAACACTGAGAAAATATAGGAGAATGGATGAGATATCTAAGAGGTTATTCAGGTGTTGTTGATTTTTTTTTTTTAATTTATTTATATCAGGTTAGATTGTATCAGTGCAGCCAAACCCTAGGCTCTTGAGTTGCAATTATATAGAAACCAAAGCTGACAGTACTAAATGTCATTATGCTCTTGAAATGCTCAGTAGGGGCCTGAGTCAATGCTCATTGCTATGGCGAGGAATTAAGAAACACTGGGTGATAGTGTTTCACTTTCCTGGAAGGAACAAGGCTATAGAACAACAGGGAGCAAAGACGTTGCTGGAATAATGAAAAAAATACCCAGTTATTTTTAACATGATAGAATATCTGTTAACAAATTATTGTTCTTTTATCTGTTCCAGTGCTGACTGCCTTCTAACAATGTCTTTCTTTAAGACTGCAGAGAAGGTACAAATAAAAGCAATGACAAGTGACTTGGTCATTTGCATTTCCTTTGTTTACAGTGGCCAACATTGTACTACATGGGCTGTGCCACCTACCCATGCTCCAGACCTCCCTGATATCTCATCAACTTTGCAAGGAGATGAATTTTGGCAAGATTCATCCAGCTCAAGTTTGCAGCCTTTTTCTACCTATGCTTCATTATAATACATTAGACAGACCACATAACAGCAAAGGAAACTGTGAAAGCAGGATCCAGGAAATAATGTAACTAATACGTGAATGAAAGAGAAAGCAGATGGGGAAGATGCTTTTCAGTGAACCATGGGAAGAAATTTGCTCCAAGGCCAGTATTCCTTTTTCTCCTTCTCTTTCTTGCTGACAATCCAACTAAGTCATGGAGTCTCAGAATAAACCAATCTGGAGACAATGATTTAATTGAGATTAGAATCATTTCCACTTGCAGATGAGGTCAAGAGTTCTTTTGCATAACAGACATGGTCACTTCTTTCAAGTCAGAAAAGAAGGCACCAGACTATAAAAAATAGTGAAAGAAACAAATTGTTTCTTTATGGAAAAGCCTCTTACTGGTCATGAGAAAGTTTTTCATGAGCTTTCTAAATTGTCTTATAATACTTATTAGAAAATTATCACATCTTCATAAATTTCTAAGTGAAGGTTTAATGAAAGTGACAGAAGAATCAATATGTCTCAGATTTAAAAGAGCAAGTCTGTATAACTCTTTTATACTTCTGCCAATCTAATCCTTCTTAAATTTTATATGAATCTTCTGTAATATATTTATTGATATCCAGCACCATATTATATGTTAGGTCTCATTAACCACTCCTTTAGATATATTTCAGTGCAACACAGCAATAATGCACTACAAATAAAGTAGTAAGTACCTAATAGAAAGAGATGAGGTCAAATGGATTTTTTTATGAAATCCTTCAAAGGATTGAGATTTAAATCTTAATTCATGATATAGGGTTGAATTTTTACTGTCACTGTTACTGCTATTATTATTTTAACTTTGCTAACTTATTGTTGAACAATTCCAGCCCAGGATGCACTCATGAAATCAAGAAATGCTTCTTCCAGCGGATGTGAAATCTTCTGGGTTTTAGCCCAACAATATTTCCAGGGAGTACAGATGTTCTGCACAGCTCAGGAATGGCAATTACAGAGGCAGATCAAAAGGAATTTCATGAAACAAGTTTTCAATTCACAGCATGGGATCAGTAAAATCAAACTTAAAAGCTGTTGCAACCATTGCAGATTTCAGAATTCCTGACAAAAATATGGAACAAATTCTGATACATTAAAATTATAATAATAATAAAAAAGAGCTTTTATAACCGACTTTAGCAATTTTACTTTGACTAGACTAGTTCAAATTTCTCCCCAGTACTATCCAACCACCCACTGCACTGGATTATGTCCCATTGCTGGGTTGGATACCTTGCTCAGCAAATTGCTGGGCCTCAGACCAAAAAGGGGAAAAGTCATGAAAGGAATATGGGGTGGAAAGGCAGGTAAAGTGAGACCGAAATCTCTCAAGTGCTGAGTGGGAATAAGTTTAATTTTATTCTGCAAGCAAGTTGTTTGAAAGCCCATGATAAGGAAAAACAGCCCAGACTTTTCAGCTTAGCTGATAATAGCCAAACACCTGCTTCGTTCATGTTGAAGGTAGCACTGAACAGGGTCTGAACACAACTGTTTTCATTCAGCTTTTCTGTAGGGTTTGACATCCTATAGGGCTTGACAGTCCATACAGTCCATTGAGTCTCCCAGATAGACAGAGCTAGTTTGTTCTTTGTGAATAGATTTTACCTGGCTTTACTGATTAGTTTTGTAAAATTCAAATTAGAAACAGCCAGTCATGTCAAATACAGTGACATTAAGTTCGAAACTAGATGAAATTTATATATATGAATAGAATATATAGAAAAAAAGAACGAGTCCACAAAACCAGCTTTCAGTATCTGATTTTTAGTCAGCTAAAACTGTCTTAAAGGATCAACGGCTTATATTAATCTTTCTTATCCATGAGAAATACTTTGGAACTATAAAGTGCTACAGGATGAATCTTGAGTTAGTAAAGCTATTAGGGAAAAATAAGAGTTATTTAGTGTGATACTCCAAGGAAATCACAGAGAATACTCCTCAGGGTTGAATTTGCCGTAAGAGAAAATCTAAGGACAATTTAAGTTCTTGTCAGATAAAAATCTTGGTGTAAATTTGACAAAAAGCATGCCTTGAGGCAAGCATGAGTTTGTCTATTTATCTGTCTGTCATCTTGTTTCTCAAGACAGTCTAAGGAATTAAGGCGTTGTATGATAGTTCTGGCTCATTTTGATCAGCCTTCATTATCCCTTTTCTGCCCCAAACCACGGCAAGAAATGAACCTAGATATTGGCAAGATATTTGATTCCCTATTATTTCCTTAAACTCAGGCAAAATACTCATATCCTTTTATTCACCATGGTAGTCTTCTATACATTTGATGTCGTTTTCTTTTCCTATTTGTAGAGCTACTCAAGGATATTGGTTCCTCCATTTAACCACAGGGGCCCTGGAACAATCTTTAATGCATTTAGGATGTGGTCATATTTTAGGATGTTTTAGAGTATAAAATCACACTTGAGGGCTATTTAGGTCCTTGAAAAAGTGCAATGGACACAGCTGTATGGCCTGCCAATCTCATAACTGTCCCTCCTGCTGGCCCTGGGAGACATCTGTGTTAGGGAAGGGGTAAGAGGATTAGTCTGCCTACTGTGAGTTCACCTGTTTACCTAGGCTATTATTTATTGAAGATCAAATTGACTGAAAATCATTCCCGACAGAGAGCTGGCAAGAGATGATATTATGAGGAGACCAGAGTTTGTGTTTTATAGGTTCAGTTATCTGTGATTTAAGGATCATTATGATCTCTTTAAAATTCTTAAAGCTAGCCAAAAAAACTAAAATTAAAGGAAGGCTGTGCCTTGCATTAAACAATTTAGAAAACAAGTGGGAATAAAATAGAGACACTATTCCGTTGGGCTAAACCATTTCTATCATTTGACATCTATGAATTTCTTTCATGTTTTTGAGCTTGTTTTTGCCAGCTTTAGTGCATGGGGGGAAGCATTATTTGTGATGGGTAAAATATTCCTGCAAATAACTTCTCTATAATTTCTGGGATGGTATTTGCTTTTAATTTTGCCCTTCAGCTAGAGGAGCAAGACCAGTTTATAGCTGAATAAAACTGATACATATTCCATGCTCCAAAATCTTGCTGTCTGAAGGGAAACTTCCAAGCCTGAGCCTCCAACTGGAAACACATCAATTTCCTGGATTAGAGATTGAGTGGTGACAAAATCTTCATTATTCTGAGGTCAGTTAATTATTAAGACTGTTGCAAATAAGACATTTTAAACTGCTTTTTCTTGCTTGTACAGATGTTTTACAGGCCAAAAACAAAACAGCTATTTAGTAGTCAAAGGAACAGATTTAAACCTGGAGGACAAAAATGCATGCAGTTGTGAGCTCCATTTTCAACAATTTTAAAGTTGGTGTGGGCAACAAATCTTTTCAGACCATTGTTTTCTGCTATTTGAAGGCCGTGACTTCAGGAAAAAGAAAAAGAAAAACAAAACAAAACAAAACAAAACAAACAAAAAAAAAACACAGGAGTTTGATGAGAAAAAAGCATCCTCTCTTGCTGAGTGAAGACCGTCAGTCTTACAGAGCAGTTTGGTTTAAGTAAACCTTCCTCCATCTAACAGGGGAGTCACCTATTTTCCTCATACTTTTGCTTTGTTTTAGTTTAGCAGAGCATTTCTTCCCTGCTATTTATCCTCTCAGACAAATACAGGAAAAAGCCCACTTGCACCCCTCGACCTCTCTCCTCGACAACTGACAATTACCTTCCTCAGCCTAAAGGCATTGCTTTTTTTGGGAGTGCCTTATTTAGAACACATGATCAGCATTCAGTGCTTTCCAGTAGCCTCCAAGCCCCACCGAGTATTTATTTACATTGTATAAAATTAGAGGAAATGAAGGGGTATGTGTTTGAACTAAAAGCAACAACCTAATTCTGCTTGTTATAAACTCCCCTAATGGAAGGATTTCAGTCAATGTCAGCTTAGGGCACGGAGGGGAAAGAACACTACTCCTGGGCATTTCCAGGATAATGGGGCATGATGCCTGACAATAAAACACATTTAGCAACTTTCTAAACAAAAATCATTTTGTGGATTTGAAGTGATTTTACTGTTCCATACTATGAACACAGTTTGTGCTCTCGGCTTCCTGTCTTACTGAAGGACATCCCACAGAGGAATCCTTTGGGACTAAATAAAATGAAATTTCTTGTTAAACAAACACATGAAAAAAGAGAGAGAGAGAGAGAGAGAGAGAGAGAGAGAGATTATTGTATCTGGGGGAAAGAGAGAAGATTCCACTGCAAGTGAAACAAAAATGAAATGACACTGACTAAAATGTAATATATGTACAAATTATAGATGATTAAATTTGATGACTTTGGTTTGTGTTGGTACCTGAACTCATTCTCTGTGTTTCCTTAATGAAGGAAGAACTCATCTTGCTTTTCTGGTTTCACTCTGCATCTTGAAGGTAAGTGCAAATGATGTAACTACAAAAGGAAGTTGATTAAATCCAGGTTTGTGCTGTGGAAAAGAACCAAAAAAGTATCTGCAGCTTAATACTTAAAAAAAAAAAAAAAAAAAAAAAAAAAAAAAAAAAAAAAAAAAAAAGTTTTTTCTAGTGCTAATAATTATAGGCTCCAAAATGGATCTTAGTAGAGAGCCTAGAAAGGAAAAACCATGGAAGAAATTCCAGACATCCATAGCAGCACTGATGGTAATCTAGAACAGATCCCCAGTCTTGGTGCCAAAGTTATTTTAAAAAACATTTATATCTCATTGTCATTGGTGCCAGCCCAAATTTGCCACTGCCAAATTTAGCACCGGTGTCAGTGCTTTGCCATCATTGGTTTGGACATGCCTATCATTCACTTTTTAGAAATCCATAAGGAAGTGACTATGCTTCCTGCAGCTACTGAATGTTTTACCAAAAACTTATATGTCTGTAGAATCATTTATTAGAAAACCACTCCTGCACTGTCTGGGTTAGTTCTTTTCTTTTCTGGTTTATTCTTGGGATAGGACAACCACTACCTTCTCTTCAAAGCAACTCTACTTTTTAGAATAATGTGTAAACACAATCAGAAAAAGGTGTCAAGAACACTTGATCAAATTAGTGTTAAAATTATTCCATTTAGTGTTATGAACATTTCTCTGGGCTGGAAGGAGAATATGGGAAAAAAATGAACACTGAACACTGAAGAAAACATTGATGTCTAGGCCATTGCCTTTGAATGTGAGAGTGCTGAGTCCAAATCAATATTTGAGAGATTTAAATATTTATAGAAAGTTTCAACAGGAAGGACTGAGCAAGGCTGAAGCTATCATCAGGTTTGTTTTCTGTGAGGTTGATGGTGGCCTAGTTGCTGAAGAATGTGACTTTTTTTTAAAGCATGTAGAAAGACCCCAGGATCAGAGTAAAGAATTTCAAAACTAAGGTATTTCAGGCTTGACATGGTAGTCTTTCTGAGTGGAATCCCCAACTGTGAACAGCATTAGGGGCTACTAATATCAGTATTACGGTTTTCTAATGAAACTAGTGTGAGCTTACAAGAGACTTTAATTCTAATTTTCATTTTGCTTGAAGTGGAATAACCCAAACATCATTTAGTTGGACAGAAAGTTATCCACATCTTGTCCACTTTGAGTGCTGCTCAGCCATTTTCTAAGCATACGATTTCCTCCCAGGCTAAATCCCTAGAAATGGGGGAAATTTCAAACCTCTCTTCCATCCTCTGCTGGGGCCTTCTTGGCCAGCAGCACCTGCCTGTTCTGCTGACATTTTCACTGCGTTTGCTCTGGAGAGGCAAAAGGAAGAGCTCTGAAGCAATGCCACCTTTTATGTCTCATGACTTTCAGCATCAACAGTGACCAAGACACAGATGATGTATATGAGCCTCTTCGCAAAACGTTGATGTTTCCATAGTATCTTCCAGGTATACAGTCTGCAGTAAACAATTGTAACAACTAAATGGGTATAATCAGCACAAAGATATAGGGAAATAACTAGGGAATTGGAAGGCTTCCATTTCCAGATATACAGCTGGGATTCCCTTCAAAACATCTAATTTTTCAGAAGCAGATGCTCAACATTTTCTGAAAATCAGACCCATCCGGCAATGTTTACATGCTTCTTCTAAGAATATGATTCTTTCCTCTTTATTTTTTAAACCAGAGAGCTTACAAAGACCTTACAGCTTTATAAGCCCACTGGAAAGCTGGCCACTGAGTCTGCGGGAGTGAGTTCAAAATGTGAGTGTGATGGAGGAGCAGGTGGAAAGGTCAGAAACTAATATCAACTTACAGCAAAGAGAGAGAAAAGACATTTACTTGTCCAGCGGCAGATAAAGACAGAACCATGTTTGCTTTTCTGGAGTTCCTTGAGAGGAAAAGGAGAGAGAAGTAACAAACCACAGATGATAAACAAGGATAGAGATTCTTAAAAGAACTTATTTATTTGTATACCTTCTACAGAAGCAAAAAGTGTGTTCTCTTAATGATTGGGAATTTAAGCAGTCCTTTTTTTTTAAATAAAACAAATAAATATTCCTGTGCACCTTTAAGACTCCTCTGCAATGATTTATGGCAAATATATCAACAACATAAACCACTATTCAGTAGCTCTAGCAATAACTTGCATTCAAGGTCAAGTAAAATCTCAGTAAAAACAAACAAATTTTCAGCAGTCTTTCCAGAAGCAGAAGCTGAAAACAACAGATCATATGTTTAGAAAAAACATTGGAAAATTGTGAAAAAATGTCAACACAAATATTTGGCCTCCATAAGAAACTGTTCGCTGGCTTTTCCTAAAACGATGCTTGCGAAACATGCCTTCTCCATGGGGATATTTTGTAGAACTGCAGTTTTCTTGGGTCTGATTCAGAAACCCTCAGGAAGTGGCTGAAAACTGTGCGGTGATGTAACTGTCAAATTGACACAGGAATAGTTCTGTTGATATTAGCCGGGCTAATCATTCCGCTAATTGGACAGCCATTCGAGCCACAATGCAAAGACAGATCAGCTTTCACTTTAACTACTCACGCAAATGAGGTTTGACTCAAATGTAATACTTTATATCAACACACTGGATGACTGTAAAAATAATACCACATGTGCTGGTGCCTCTTTTTAATAAGTGTCTTCCTCAATTTTCCCTGCTGTATGAGGCACTTTAACATACACATAATTAAGGTTATTTAAGGGATATCAATTGAAAAATGCACCCACAGGAGGCTAAACATGAATGATAGAGCTACCAGTATAGCTCCCAGAAGTCAGATGCCATAATTTCATGCAGCACTTCCACAATATGATCTTCTACTCATTGCAGTGGAGAAGGATAGCCTGGCAATCTCTTGCTTTGCTCTTTCCGAATTTGTTTGCACTGGTAGAAAATGGATTTAAAATGCTACCTTTCTGGTTTGGCAGCAATTTACTCTGGAGTCAATTTGGATTAAGAAAGCAAAAGGCAGTGAGAAAAGCAGAGCTAGACCCCCTTCCCATAGCTTGGTGCAGAAGGCTGGAGGCTAGAGCGGTAGCACCTTCTGCTGCGGTGCCAGCAGAAGCAGCAGGGTGAGGGCAGCGCCTGAGCCTCACGGACAGCAGGTTGGTGAAGCTGGAGCTCAGCTGTGAGCTGAAGCAGCAACCTCTGATTCACTTTTTACTTAGTTTCTAACTGTGGTGCCAGAGGAAGTTGTCCTTGACTTTGCTATTCAGCTGCAGAAGCTGGGTCAGTCATTTGGAGCCCTAAGACAAAAGCGTGTCCAAAAATAACAGATAGAGACCAAAGGAAGGTCTACTGCAGTATACTTTTGTAGTCCTCCTTGTGGTCTTTTAAAATTTCCTATGAGATGTTCCTAGAAGAAAAGATGTTTCTGTAGTCAGCATAGGAGGTGACACATTAAAGCGTTAATTCAACAGCTAATTACAGCGGGGATGCTTTGAGCTCTCACTCCAGTGAATTGCCTTGTGCTCACTGACGACTCACAGCACGGATCACCGGAGCTCCAGCATTAAAGCATGTTCACCACTCCACAGACAGCACTAATGCAGGCCAGGATATGAACACCACATGCACGATGTAATCATTATGCTCACTGAAAGGCAGCAATTTTATTGCAATTGATATTTTCCATGTTTCTACTTTAGAGCTTTAATCTCAGCAAGGGTTCTGTTTACCATGAAGCCTGTAAATGGTTTTAGGGGTTATTTGGTGAAGAAGAAAATCAAATGTTTGCTTTGTCCAAGATCAAAAAGGGTCTGTAAAAAGTTCTACAAATCCAGTGATAAACAATTGCTCTTAGAGCGTATCAGCGAATACAACCTTATTAAAGGCAGCATGGAACAATATGTTGAGCACTAGTGAAGCAGAGCTGAGCCATTCCTTGCAGTACCAGATTTGGGTCCTTCACAACGTGCCAAAATTGCTTCTTTTTGCTGCTTTTCACAGTCTTGCCATCACTTGCATGCTTGTCGCCTTCAGCCCAACACCCTCCCAGCAGTATGACGATGGCATGATATCATCCAGCTCATGCTGTGATGTCATTTGATGGCTGAGGGAGCTGGTGAAGGAAAAGGATCTTCTCGTTTATCAGAAATGTTTTGATAATACAGAGGAAGTTTCCAGCAAATAATACTGTGAAAGAACAGAGCAATCCCCTTCTCCTACATATACACACTGCTAGAGATGCTATGTGATATACTGTAGATCTGGCTAATTCTTGATCTTCTCAAAGGCTCTTTCTAGCCTTTAAATTGTATGTTTTAAGCCTCTGACTTTTTTTTGAAAATGTTTTTATTTTTTCTTGCATGCAAATTTTCTATTTTCATAATGTTTGTGTTTCAGTGAGAGCTAAACCTACAACACCTTGCAGATAAACTGTTGCTCTGGTGTCTGTACTTCTCTACCACTTTGCTTTGAGCTGTTCTCACTCTCTGGGTCCTGTTACAGGATAGGCCAAGCATTGCTTGGTTGGGGATAGATCATCTGAGTGCAACATGAGAAAATGTCTCAAGATGGAGAAAAATCCCCTCCGATATGTTCCTGTCCAAGTACAGTTCCCTCTTTCAAATTTTCCATTTCTCTGGAAACTTGTCATAAAAATCATTATGTGCCCCGAACAGATGTGACCTTAAAACACAACTTCGTAGAGAAAAAAAAAAAAAAGTGCTGGGGAGAATAAAATAGCCTGTGGTGAAAATAACAGCAGGAAAACATTATAAAATCTGAGCCATAGCTGGCTTCCTCTTGATTATTGCTTTCTCTTTCAAGGACCCGTCCTTGAGAGTCCAGATATTTAAGAGTGATTTCATGAAGGCAATTTTAACACTCTGTTGTTCTAATGAAACAAAGCTACCACACAGATCTGTAATAATATGATGTTTGAAGAACATCCTCAGCTCGTGATTTAAACAGTCACAAAAGCATCAATGGAATATTGTTATTCACAATTTTGTTGCATAGGACCCTGACTGTTTACGGAGGGTTTTTTTTGGTGGTTGATGTCAAAGGCTGGACAAACTGCTTACAAGAGCCAGTTCTTGCACTGGAGGGACTACAGTCTAAATAGAAAAGCCGCAGCGACGTGGTCAGCATAGCACAGGTGGGGGGCAAGGCTGGCCACAAGCTCAGGTGGACCCAGCGGGACCCCAGTGCACCCAGGTGCCCTGGCACTCAGAAGGGAGGAAACTGGGGAGAAGTAGATGGACATCCTGTAGGTGAGGCAGGGTTTTTGGAAAAAGGCTAAAAATATCATGTAATGGTTAAAATATAAAACATATGACTAGTGAATTTAAATTAAAGATGGATTTGCAAATTGCAAGCACCTCTTCCACATACATAAGGCACGGGTCACTGCTGTTTCCAGCCACCAAGGCGAGCTTGAATTTCACCTAAACTGGGATGTTTGGGTTCAAATGCATTAGGTTGGATTAGCCTCAGAAATAATCTTTTGAATATGAGAACAAATTCTAAAGCGTGTCTGGTAATATTTGGATGCAGATATTGGTTGTCCTAAATGGCATGTAATTTAACTAAGGTGTTAAAAATGAAATTAGAAATCTGATGTGTCCACACTATGCTGTATTATGCTATGTTCAAGCTACAAAAACAAAACAAAACAAAACAAAACCTCAATATTTCTCTTACAATAGTTATAAATATAATTATTATTTTATTATTTCACTGTATGATATTTTTATCAATTTAATGTAAAAAAGTTTTAGGCATTTTACAGTCTTTGAAAGAAAATTAAATGCAATTGATTAGAAAATGTGTTATATATTGGGGGAGAGAAACACAATATTTTTCTGAACAGTAAGACAGAAAATAGATGTGATAGTCTGAATTTTGGAATAGATTAGCAGCAGCTACAGTTTGTCCCAGGCTGATAGCAGGTTTTCAGAGTTTCCTCCTAGACACTATTACAGGAGAAGCTAAATTTCCACTGAAAATAAAAAACAAGTTTCCCTGAAACACAAAGTACCAAACAGACCCAGGTCAAAAAAGGTTTAGTAGCCACATAGTTAAATATGTGCAGCAGAATCAAATTTTGAAGAATCAAATAGAAGATAATAGACACAATTTCAACCTGAGTTCACTTTCCAAATGCCTGCGTGGGCACTGAGGCAAAGTCAAACATGCCTGTGGCCCCACAAAGGGTCAGCCCTTCGGGAGTGCAGCATATTAGGTGCCAGTGCAAAATGTTGATAGTTACCTCCAATGCAACAGAAATCATGATTCAAGACAAGACTAACAGATAAAAACATCTGCATAGTTTTCTATGGAAAGATACAATCAGAAATAACTAGGGATTTTGGATAATTATGGTTAAGTGCATATGATAGTGAAGGAACAACAAAGAAATAGGGGACCTGGGTGAACAGCTGAGATTTAGTTTCAAATCGTTGTCAGGGTATTCGGGCTGTGTATGTGTGTGCATGGCAGCCACAAAAAGAAGTTTTTCATTGCTATAAGCAGAACTAAAATTGTGTATGCACATTATAATGGCTCTTTTCCCACACTGGATCTGGGGCTGACGGGTAATGGAAGTTTGACTCGTAAATGCCCTGGGAGAAGAAGCCATTTTCTCCAGGATTTTTTGTTTTGAACTTTCCTCTTCAGCTCATTAAATGCCAAAGATCTGTGTATCATGAGGGTTTGACACAGTTCTTTGCAAAAAGTTTCAACTCCTACACAGATTTGACAATTCCTGTCTGGTGAGATATACAGATATTGGATTAAATTCTTCCTCTTTTAACACCATTGCAGAAATCATTCCTGTTTGTTTGGTTGCCCTTTTCTTTTTCCCCCTGTTTCATCATCTGACACTCTTCCACTTACTAAATAACACTGCCATTTGCATTATCAGATTTCTGATACTGGAATTAGAAATGAAGTTCCTATGCAAGGAGATAAACTGCTCCTGCAGTCAGAGGTTTGGGCACTTTAGCTATATTTTGCATGGATAGCACAACAAAGATTGAGAATTAAAGTAGTACTTTACATAGGAGCTCTGCTGCACATGGATTCAGTAAACTTAAACTTTGGGTTAAATTAATCATCCGATGGATTAATCAGGATCTGCCACTGCTTGCAAACTGCTACATAACCAAAGTTGGCTAACGTTACAGTTCCTGCTTATCTGATGCATACTGAGCATCAAGCAAAAGCTTCTGCAGGATCTGTTTCTTCCCCGAACCCCCTGTCTGTCTGATTAGTACTTTCCTGTAGGTTTCCTCGCTTCAGCAAAATTGTTCATTCTCGGTCCCAGGTGAATCCTTCCCAAGTATTTAATGTGTAAGTGAGAGAGCCCCCTGACTTGTAAGGGGGTAATACAGCGCATGAACATAGGGCAAGGTTTACAGCGCAGCAGGGCACTTCCCGGTATCAGGCGGGAGCAGAGGGGGTTGTGTTGTTGTACCACAATCGCTGGGGGAATATTGTTTTGTTTTTCGAAGAGATTGCTAAAACAGATGTTGAATGCGAGATGGTGTTTTTAAGCCAGCAGCAGGCAAGAATTATCCTTCAGGATGAAAAGTGACCTCCAGTGAGCAATGGTGCCTTTAATCCAGAGCTTTGTGCATTGCTATCTGCTTCTGATCACTTTGAAAATCCCCTCCCTCCCACTCAGCCTTCCCTTTCCCCGGAAGGCTCAGCTTAACAGAGCTCGGAGCCTCCCTCCTGGGCTGCCTGGGCTCTCCCGTGAGGTGCTCCAGGGAGCTTTGTCACTGCCTGCTGCTCCCCGTGACCTGGGCAGACGCCAGCCAGAAAAATGCAGTGACTTTGCAGTCGTGCAGGAACGAAATACTTACTAAAAAGAAACAACAGATTCTCTCTTAGCCTTATATTTTGGTACCAAGCTTGCCAACTCCACATTGCAATTTTGTAAGTCTTCTTCTAATGGAAGGATAAATATAGGATCCTGCACACCTCCCTGCAAAACCTAAACCAAATATTTGAAGTCTATACCTTGGCCATGTGGCAGCACAGAAAGTTGGTGATTTCATATTCCATGCATCAAATTGAATACCTAATTATCTAGAGTGGGATTTTTGAAGGATCTATGCACCACTTAATTTGGCACGATCTGACTCTTTCAGCTTTCCAGCCCAAATCTGACCACAGCATTTATGACCCCATGTTGTCCTGGGCGGTCGCCCCCAGTTCTTTCCTGTCCTCAGACCAGGGGACAAAGGAGACAAGTGAGCTTTCCCATCAGCTGTGACCAGGATATTGCTGCAGCCCAGGATGTCCCAACCTGATGAAAGGTCTAAAGCAAGCACCGTGCCTGTACAGGTATTCAATTGCCCCCAGCATGTTCTCGCAGTTAAATTATCGATTAAATTCTCAAGAATAGATTCCCCGGAGAGCAGCTGGTGTCCGGCTAAGTCTTTGCCATGCATTTTGTGTGATGGAGCACAAACTGAAAAGGGCCTTGGCTCCAGACTTAGTTTCATTTTCTAAAAACACTTTTAAAAAGAGTGGACGTGTAGAAATACTCGAAACTGCTGCCCAGGATAATCCTGCAGAATCGCGGTCTTCCCAAAGAGGGCACTGATGCTCTGCACACGAAGCAGAGGGAAAAGCTGAGAAATACATCGTCGAGGCATAAATCTCTGAAGAGAAATCTGTCTTAGCACGTCTACCTCAGGAAAAGGGGAATTATTACACTTAATTAAAGTGTATTGACACCACATGTGGCCCCACCTCTCCCTTTTGGCTTTATTAATGACAGCAAAACTGCAGGCTTTATAAAGGTGGTGGAGGGGGGGGGGTGTCTGAATTTCTAAACAGTAACCATAGACTGCTTTGAAAAATATGAATGCAGCAATCACACTTTTTAACAAGCCTAATTTCTACCTCTGAGCTAAGTTGCATTTTCTAGTTAGTATTTCTGCTTCTTGGCTGAATTGGCAAAGTGGAATCAGTGAAGCACTGTTTTCTGGATTACTATTAATGCCATTACAGCAATATGTGGACCATTCTTCACAATGTTTATTGACAGAAAGCATTCATTAAGCAGTTAGTTTTCGTGTGTTGTGGGTTGTTGCCTTCCCTCCCCCCCCTCCCCCCCAAAGAAAGCTGTTTAAATAAAATCACAAAATAATGTCTTACCTGAGCAGAGACTTCTGTCTACAATTAATGAGAAATCTCAGCTGAAATATAAAGAATCTGCTTAAATCTTGAGCTGTGTGCCTGGATTCATCCCTCCCACCAAGGACACCTAATTTAACAGCATAATTCTTCTAGGTCCCACATGTGGAAGAAGACAGAGACTTTTAAAGGATGGGCCTTCCTAAGATCTGATTTTTTCTCTAGGTTTCTAATCATTCATTAGTGCCTGAAGGTAGGAATAATCTGGGTTCACTGACTAAATACTTAAGATGTATCCTGAGCTTCTCATTCAGGTCTGTTGGTTGAAGCCCCAGTGTAACCTGAAATCAAAACAGTCTCATTTCTTCTAATCATTTAAACAGTTAACTAAGTGATGTAGTTGCCTAGTGCATTGAAATTCCTTATCTTGTATTGATTTCTAGAGAAGAAACAGACTTTTGAATATTGAAATTAGACCTTTGCAATGATATTTCACTGTGCCGTTTCCCCCATCCCTCCCTGACTCTAGAGCTGCTTCCTTCCAAGGCAGCCTTTTCCATTCCTTGCCTTTTCCTTACCGGCAGCCTTGTGAAATCCTGCAATGAGCAGAAACTGCTTTTCTCTTTTAGCTCTCTGCACTGGGATGCATGAGAGCGACTGGATTTAACATTTTCCTTTCCTATGTTATGAAAATCATGGGTGGCAAAAATGTCATTTTCTAAAATCTTGGAGTAATTTCCTAGTAAAGTTTGGCTGTGACTGGAAATTTCACATAAAACAGTGGCAAGGGTTAATATTATTCCTGCCATAACATTTTGTACAATTTCCCATGAGAGCTCTCAATGGTTTTCCACTGCCACTGGAAATAATGACTCTCAGCTGGAGTAAGTTGCACTAACACTTGATATTCCTGTGCCAAGTGCTCTTTGAAATCAGCTTGTGTTGCTTTTGCACACTCAAGAATAACTAACACCATCCACTCTTGGTCAGAGTTTCTAACCAGAAGCCAGTATTCCTGACCAAGTTGTTCTTGAGTTGAGTTTACACCAAAATCTTACAGAAGGTGAGAGCAACAGTAAATTTAGCTATCAAATCAGCAAATGTGTTTGTAAGAAGTGAGGAGCTGACCATCCGATAGGCTGTCCGATTTCTGAAGTGTTCCTGGGTTGGTGTTCTCCTTCCTCTGTGCAGGGAACAGATCGTGATCACCAGAGTTGTAAATGTTTGCCAAATCCCAGTTCAAGGATGGACTTCCATGATTCATATAGATTCTGGTTTCTTTTACCTGCCTGTTGAATTGGCCAGTAACAAGTTATTTTAAAGAAAACAAGAGCAAAATGCCTATGATTTTCATACGACTAAAAGAAGCTTTATCAAAACACATCCTGGCCTGATTTCTTCCATGGATTTGTCTTTCTTTTAAGTATACACTGCAGTTGCACAGCATTGTTCAAAAGCTTTACCATTTCATATCACTATTTTTGTACACACCTGCTGCAAATACATATGTGCTAGCATTTGCATCTGATAAATAGATTCCACTGTGTTTTTGGGTTAGGAACAGGTTTTCAGATTATTGTGCACACATTTTAGGGCATACACAAGAGCAAAAGCATGGAGCAAATGTGGAAGTGCGGATTTCCATTTATATACATGCAGAAGTTGAAAATCTTTCTCTTGCTATGAAGTCAGTAAGGGTTCCTATCATTTATTGAAAAATATAGTCTGTCTATCTGAATCATGTAAGGATAAAAATCTATCCTTGGATTCATAGCTCCATCGAGGTAAAAATTATAGAAGAATCTGGTCCATTTACTACCACAGTACAGATTGTTAGGAAGGCAAAACACCCTTGATTCTACCAGCTTAGCCATCTGAAAACACTGGACCCTTCTTTACCTGTCTATAGCTTTGAGTAAGAATTCCATATCTTTCCCTCTCTATAGGCTATAGAGGGTGATTATTTGTATTCAAAACAATTACTTGACATTTTGTGTATAAGAAAAAAATGCATTACTTCTATTTTGCAGATGCTTTGAGGATGAAGGAAAGATAAAGGTTGCCAGAATAACACAGAGCTGGAATTTCTGAAATGAAATTCAAACCTTCCAGTTTAACTGGTGTGATTTATTTATTTTTAGATGTTACTGCCAATGAGCTCAGTGTACAATATGAGCTTAACAAGACTGTAATTTGAATTATGCAAAATATTATCAAACCAGCTCTTCACAGTCAACCTGGGAATGTAAAAGCTATATAATACCTATTAGAAATGATTGCTATTCTACCAGAGGTTGCATGCATCCCTTCAACACTGCAATCACTGCCAAGTTATCAGTGCTGGGAGTGGCATAGAAACTGGAAGATTTCCAAGTCATGATCCCTCATTCTTAAACAGTGGAAAGTCTATGGCATGAATACGTTAATATTACTGGGTCAACATTATGCTCTAAGCATGTTGAGTATCAAGGTAGTACTACACATTTCACCCTTGCCAAGCTGCCAAATTTTGATGCAGCAGAAAAAAAAAAAAAAAAAAA
>VXAA01001163.1:947019-973569 GCA_013399115.1 Anseranas semipalmata | reverse complement strand
AAAAAAAAACAATTGACTATGTAGATATCAGTACATGTATTAATTATGACCCCCCCTAATAGATATACCTGCCAAATAAATAAATGAATAAATAAATAAATAAATAAAAGAGCACTTGTGGTTGGAAGTTGATTGGATGAATTTATCTTTGCTTGTTGTGCTCTAAATTATTTATTTTTTATAGAAAGACTGAAAGCTGGTGTCTTACAAAGTGAAAGAAAAGCCAAGTACATAGTTGAGTCTCAGGAATACATATTTTTTAAATGGAAACAGACACAAAAAATCCTGGTAGTTTTATTATCATATCTGTCATGGTTCAACTAGAGGAATGTGTTAAGCCATTAATTACTTCAATTTCAAAGGAAAACAGATAGGGATGTGCTGACGACATAATCAAGGACTGTAACAACTGTCCTACAGTTCTGTAAGTTGTGCTACAATTTGAGGAATCCTGCTGGTGTGTCTATGAAGGACAGGTCTGTTTATTTGTAGTAAACTGCAGTGTAGAAAGAAACTAAACTTGTATTTATTTTGCATATGTATATTGCATTTGCTAGCATGAAAGGAAGGCTCTCTATTTTTCCAGACCAATCAAGGAGAAAATTTTAATGGTCTAAACATCTATCCCTTCCTGGTTGACAGCAGCTTTTGAAGCCTAGACCCAAAGTCAGCTAAGTAAGACAAGGTTCCTTCTTGTCTCATCATTTCATCAAGGTGCAGGAACAACACGGCTTGTCTATGCCCCAAGGAAATTCAAAGCAAGGGGCTCCCACATGCTACATTTAATGCTGATGCCCATCACCAGGAGAACTGTGAAAGGCTTCTTTAGATTTAGCAAACTAAATGGGGTATATCAAGTTGAAGTGGTTTAGAAATGTTGCATTCAGTTTTTGAGTAGGTGGTGGAAAGTGAGAAACTTAAAGATTAAGGTTTGAAATGCAAAACTTATGAAGTCTTGCTTTTCAGGTATAAAAAACAAACAAAACCTACGCACTCAGAGAGCTCAGACCTGGCTGCCTCCTGTGAGCCACAGTGTAACCCAAGAGCTGATCATCTGGGGATGCCTCTGTGTACCATCCCCGTGCAAAAACCCTATCTACATCCTAAAGGGGGAGCTGCAGAAACCACTACTGCTCCAGACATGGACCAGCGATACAAAGTTTGCCTTCAGAGAACCAAGAAAGAAGGATAACGGATGCAAATGCAAAGAACAGAAAACCCTGCTTATTAATTCTTCAGCTGCACATGAACAAACCAAAGTACCAGATAAAACCTAATTGTCCTTTAAAGTTTGGCTTGTTTCCTGTAAGCCATAGAGTTGCTCTCTAAAACGTCACCTGGAAGAACCAGCACATGAAATATCATGTCTTTGTAGCATGAGTAAGAATCAGGGGCAAGGGTTTACTGGGAGATTCTATGTTAGGCAGCAATGGATGTGTTATCTGTTCTCTAAACTGAAGTAAGCAGGGAATGTCTTGAACAATTATCACATAATGGTTTGGGTCTTCTTTTTTTATAGTCCTTTAGCAGGGCCACAGATCCAAACCCTTCTTGGTGGGAGAAGGAAAACATTCAGAATGGTGCACAGGGTAAAAAAATATGCTGAGTTTAGGGGCAACGCTCAGAGGTCCTGGGCTATTGATATGCGATCTGCAGTTCCAACTTGGTAGCTCTCAAGTTTAAATATTATAAATAAATATTTCTGAATTTGTGATAGGAAAAAAAATTTGGGAGCTCCATTTTCCAGACCTTTTTCTGCATCTCTAATCATTGAGAGGGTATTATCTATTTTAGAACAGCATTAATGGTGCATTTGGTGTATCAGTGTGTGCGCTACTACTAGTCTAATTCTTAGGAAGTTCAAAGAAAGATTCCCCTTATTGGAAGGCTGTTTTTCCTGTGTTTATTACAGAAAACAGTTTATATCTGGCAAAAATAGTGTAATTAAAGTCAGGATATTAATTAGAATGCCAAACAATGCTACATACAAGACTCGGAGTACTGTTTATGGGCCAAACCAATAGAAGAGAGCAATCACAGCTGGAGCTTTGAGCAATCTTGATGATGGTGCAAGGCCAGAAGAACACGCGGGCCTGAGCACCCAGGTGTGAGCAATTGCACTACAAAGCAGGCCCTGAATATAACCCTCCCCTGGGGGTCTGCTTAGTTTTGCCTCTTTGGAGAACTGCTTGCAGCAAAGTTCCTGTTCTGTGTTATGGTCAAGTTAAATATTTAGCCCAAGTAAGCCTGGAAGAAGATGGTGTGTCCATGGGAAGTGTTGGTACTCAAGTGCTACGGGGAGTTGCTCAGGTAAGTTATGGGCTAAATTCATTATGAAGGTATTGAATTATCCAGTTTTTCAGTGGTCTTGGTAGTGAGGATGTTTTGTGTTAAAGCACCCAACCCTATAAAAGTAGCTTGAATGTTTAGACTTCAGAAAGTTTCTAAACCAAGACTGAGGGGAAGAAGCATTGGGGGTGGGGGGGGGCGATGATAATTTCTGGTGGTATTATATGAAGAATTTTACATTTCTGGCTCTTTTTGCTGGAATGAATTCTTTCTGAAATATTTTTTCTAGGAGGGGAAAAAAACAAAAACTTGAAACATTCCTTCCTACTCTCTTCCTTCTGCAGATCTGTCTCTGAAATCACTCAGAAATGGTCTTTTAGTGAAGCTGGTTTAATCTATTTTTTTGGTATCACAATGATGCTTTAGAAGCAGCTTCTCCTGCTGCACTTTGTCACTTGAGTGTCTGTTTGCCAGACTACAGAACAGCATGGGTATCAGAAAGTGGAAAATGATAAGGATTTAACAACTCTTTCGGAGAGCTTGGCTCAGCTACTTCTTACTTTTTTTCAAGCAATTTGTCTGTCTCTAATGCATGTGAGGAGGTGTGTATCAGCAGTGCTATTTCAGCACAGCAAATACCCGTATTCTGATCAGCAGTGAAATGCTGCATCATGATAGCAAGGTCTGGGGGAACATCCTGTCCCCTGGCGAATGGAGGGGTGGGGGCAGGCAGAGGGATGTGTTAAAGCTTCCTAAATCTAGATGAAGTGGGGACTAGAGTCGTGGGCAGGAAGTCGGGAGTCAGAGCCTAGTGAAGCCTATTAAGATGGAAAAAATGAAGTAATCCAGTACAGTAGGCTATTCAGGTCTGAAAACAGTGAAGTAGGAAAGGCAAAAAGGACAGGGAGATTGAAATTCAGATGAAATTCAAGGGTCTCTGTGCAGCAGCTGTAGATCATGTCTGGCAAAGCAAGTGTTTATTTGGACAATAATAGCCTTGAAGCCTCCTGATAAAACCATCTCCTTGCACTTCAATCCATATTACTGCCAAAGGTTTCCTTAAGTATGCCCTTCTACTGGGACGTAAACCAATCTCTGCCCCAGCGTTGGGGCTGTCGTTGCATACGGAGAGCGGAAGGGGAGTATGAAAATGATTTCCTTTAAAGCGGGCAGGCAGAAAAAAAGGAGGGGAAAAAAAGGAGGAAGGGTCAATCTTTTGTTACTTTTTTTATCCACATCTTTAATTATTTCCTTGGAATAACAAACTAAGCGATGGATCCTGGGCTTCTGAGGAAACAACAGAGGAAGCAGCCTGTTTTCTGAAGCCCCCTTGCCATGTGGCTGCGGCTGTGTGCCTTTTGTCTCCCTGGTTTCCTGAACATGGATGGAAAGCGTGTCCCTTTCATAATCCAGCTTCGCTTCTCTGCCGCCCTCCCTCTCCCTTGCCTGCCTTTGTACAGTTGATAGGAGAAAGGAACCAGCTGCAAAAAAAAAACCTTTTCATGTCTATCATGCTCCTTGACCCCCCTTCAACACCTTCTTATGCCTGTTGGGATTTTCATGATTTCTAATGTTACATTATGGCAAACTCCTTCTGCTGAACTTGATGGGAGTTTGGCCTAAGCGTAACAGCTGGCTACATAATTTGAGCACAGTTTTTAAGGAGGAAAAAAAGAATTCTGATCAGTTTTCTGCTAAGAAAATTCAACTCTGGTTTCCCAAAATAGGAGAACATAGAAATGGGTGTTGAGTTTAAGACATGAATGAATTAAAACAAGTCTGTCTTTAGAGTTCAGGTTTAAACTCAAATATGGAAATTCATAAAACGTGGATGAATATTAAGAGCAAATTCCATGCTGTACTTAACTGCCTTGTAAAGTACTAGGAGCTTTCAGTTCCTTGAAGCAGTTTGGAGAGAGAGAAAAAAAAAAAAAAAAACAATTACAGAATTCTCAGTTCATGGGGTGGGGGGATGACAGGACAGATGAAAGAAATCAGATTACTGGGTGGCACAGAAATGATTGTTCTGATTTACTTTTAAGTTATGATGCTACTAGAAAAGACCAGATAATGCTGCTTTTCAGAGGAATTGGAAAGAACAAAGAAAAGTATTCGTTACTATAAGGTTAAATATTTTCCTATGACTGCCAACTGTCCTTCAGGCTTTTTTATTTGATATATTTTTAATCCTACAGCAGGAATGTTTGGGGCGGGGGGGTGCAGGAGGGTGCTTTCTTTCAAAGCTCTTATTTGAAAGAAGGCTAGTTTTGAATTAAACCCCCCTGACAACCTTGAATCTTTCTTGATAGACGAACATAATTTAAATCTAGAAGGCAATACCTAGTTCTGTAGTTTGACATTAAGAAGATTACATATCACCCTGTAGCATCCTCAGTAATCTCCATCTATCTAGATCATCACTACTAGAAAGGTATCTGCTCTTGATCTGAAGACTAAAGATGTAGAGAACTTGCTGATTCCTTAACAGTTCCACTCACTAATCCTTCTCTACTGAATTTAGGCTTATTCAGCTTTCCTTTTGTGAAGGTATTTTTACAATGGTATCATGCTAGTTCAGCCCTCTTTGACAAACTTAAACAAGTCCCTATAAGGCTTTTTCTCATGGTCTCTGGATTTTTGCACCTCTTCCCTGCACCCTCTGCAGCTTTTTGCCTCACATCTGTTTTGAAATCTGGATACCAGAATGGGATCAATCTCCCCAACACTCACCAAGAATGTACATAATAAAAAAGACGCAGGCCACATTGCAGGAAAGCAGTCAACATGCTGCAGTGACCAATATATAACATATCAACCTGAGCTGCAGAGATCTAAGCTTTATTTGGTATCTTTTATGAGCTGTTGCTACGGAAATGGACCTCCCGAAATAAAAGCTGTGGTCATTGATGGTCTGTATTCAGAAAGTATCGGTGAAGCTGTTGTGAATATACACTCAAATGCAAAATCTAAGGAAAAGAAAGGCAAAAATAGCCTTGGTGAGGATATCATGAATCTTGCTGCTTTGCATCTATAAGCTGCTATCATTTTTTTCTAAATAGGGAACTCAAAAGTTATCAAAGGTCTTTTAGGATAGGTAGTTATGCGCAGGTTTGGCTTCTGTGAATGTTTTGCATTTTGGTTTTGGCTCCTCTGATGGGTGGGAAGTCTGTTAACATTTTTCATGTGTCTATTATTCATGAGATCTGCCAGTGATTCGGCCAACCTAACGCTGGGCACTGCTGCGGGGTTACTGTTTAGTCTATTGAGGTATAACTCGGATCAGTCTTTCCTTTCCTTTCCACTGAAGCTGGCCATCGTGGCTGGCTAAGCTGGCGGAACGGTAAACGACAACTGTTACAGATGATCGCTGGTGGTTCCTCGGACACCCAGAGAGCTGAGTGTATTGAATAGGGCAGGATGTTTCTGGCTGCTAGAAAATATTTCCATCACATGTCTTTGTAGGTAACTGACAAATATACTTAAAGAACCACTGCCCCATCCAACTAAGCTGAGCAAAGACTGTTTAAAATATATTTCATATTTCTTCTACCACAGTATTTCCCTTTCCATTTTTGTTACTGATGAAAATACTTTCATCTGAAAAGTGAAATCCTTCCCTTTTCGAATCATTTGCTGCTTTATATCAGAGACTTCCTCTAAAACAAGTAAGAGGAACAATTGTCCATTTTTCATGGTGCTAGTCAAGCTGAGTTTGTCATATTTCTTCTGCAGACATCAGGTTTCTGACCGAGTGGCATGGTATTTGGGTTACTTGCATATCCATCTGTACAACATTTCTAAACAATTTTGTTACCAGTCTAATGGAAATGCAAGATCTATTCAATACAATCAATACAAGTACACACAAATGAAAGGATTCATCCCTGCTTGGCCTGAAATTACCACTTCAGTGTTAAAGCCAATATAAAAAATCTGTCACTCCACTCCAGGAGCTGGCTTAAAAAAGGAGGAATCAAAATAAAGTTAAGCACTTTTCTTAGCAATCCAAAATACACTAGAGACAAATAATCTGCAATTTTCACCTTCACATTGTTAGTAATTGTGGGTTTGGCCTTTGCAAATGTTAGCAAAACTTCTAGCATGTACATGGAATAATTCAGCAAAGAAATTGGCCCTGACCATCATCAGAGCAGTGAGAAAACAAACACAAGTGGATTAACATAATTGCTTAATCAACAGCATTCAGTGAAGGGTCTGCAAGTGTGCTGAATTAATCATCTCATTGTGAGGTGCATTATAAGTAATGAACATAATGAGAACTTTGCACAGCTGGGAACTATTTTAATCCATTAACAAGCAAAATAAATAGGTCTTGAAAAACAATTTTTTAATCTATAGCTAGTCTTGATGTTGAATTTTGGGGTTAATTTCAGTGAAGTTAAAGGAGGAATCATCTTCCAGACCTTCTGCCTGTCCAACTAAGAATGACAATTCCATTCATATGAGGAATATAATCCCTCAGCCAACATTAATGGATTCTATGTTTAATTGGTCATTGTAATATGTTAGTAAAATCTCTATGCATTCATTGGGAATGCTGCGTGAAATATTCTGCATTATTGAGCTGATGGGATATAGTCAAATCCTTCTGTTAGGCATCATGATGTTGCTGAAGGTGAGGACCTGTGGGGAGGTTTGAATACCATCTTGTACACCTGTTTTAGTCAAATTAGAAGGTTGGTGGCCTTTGCCTTGACACTTCTGAACAACACATGAATAAATTCCACCTTCCATCTGAAACTTGAATGTTTCAGGCATTGTACTGTTTGCATGGACTTTGATTTCCTGGGAAAGAATAGATGGGGAAAAGGAAAGCCCAGGAAACAAAGTAATTGCAAATGCCCCAGGAGAACGACTCTGGAAAACAACGCGAGTCTGATGCTCTCTGTTGCACAGGTCTCCAAATGGTGATGTTGGTTTAGGTCCCACAGATATTCCTTTCACACAAGCTGTGACTGCTGCGATCCTGCTAATTTGACTCAGCCCAATGTGTGGGGAATTTATTGTACTGTTTTTTAAAGTCTGACGTCTTCAAAGGAAATATTTATCCACAGTCATCACTGACCTGTGATGACTCAATCAACTGCAGACTGGCAAGAAAAACCAACTTACTCCAAGGGATTTAGGAGACAAAGTGCTCCCTTCTGGCTATAACTAATACATCTCTGTTCCAGTCCTCAAGGGTCACTGTTGGAGAACTATGCAAGCATCATCTCCCCCATTCCAGCTAGCTAATATTTCACTAGATTACTTAGGCAATAGCAAATATACAGACATATTAAGCGTGTACAATATTCCCTCCATTTTTTCAAGCAGGACTTTCTCCTTTAATAGCATGAACATGAAGACAAAACACTGAAACAGGATAAAGCAAATATTCATCAGCATGTTATGTGGTTTTGGCAAACATAGCCAAGGGAAATTTCTTATCTGTAGACATCCTCCTCCAAATCCATGCTGTCTCCTCCATGTGGTGTGTTAAAAACTGCAATAATCCTGAGCCGATCCTCACACTACTGATAAGGAAAATGTCAGTTTTTTCCCCTTCCTGAAGTAGGATGTTCAGAAAGGGATGATATCCAGTTTGGAAATGCTTGAGAAAGTACTTAATGCGTGAGCTTTGAAAGAAAACGGAATTACATCTTGATCACCACATTGATTTTTCACTTGGCTATTGAAATCAGGAAGGAGGAAATACTTTTTTTATTCACGAACAGTTGGCAAAGAAAAACGCCAAATAACCAGAAGACTAAAATAGTTTCTTGGTAGTAAATACTAAATCTTAATTAAAAAAATCAAAATTTTAGAGCATCTTTGATTGTTCACTTATTGGCTATATATGTATGTAGAAGGAATATCTTCGAACATATTTATGGCTATCATGATTAGTTTTCATGGAAAAAAAATGGATAATTGTCTATAGTAGTAAGATTTAGCCTTCCCTTGGGTTAAGACAGGTCATTCTGAATCTTTTCATTGTTGGTGACACAACTGAGCTTTGTCATTGGGCTTTCTTGGATGTTCTGACTTTCTAAAGTGGAAAAATGTTTTGGGTTTTTCATTCATGGCTAATAATCTCTGCAAGAGCAGCTCTAGGGAAAGGTTATCAGTTTGGAAACTCTGACAATATAATGCTACTGCCATAAAATAACCTTACAAATAGGCTTCTATTCTGGCAAACAAACAAAATAAAAGAAGAAATAAAAATGGTAATTAAGTAGGTATTTGCTTTGGAGGATATGCATTCTTCTTTCATTCAAGAATGTATTCTGTGCTGTTGCAGAATCTTTCACTCCACATGAATGTGGATGCTCTGTGCACAACCATTCTTCCAATTACTATCCTGATATGCGGTATAAACACTTCTCCCACCAAAGCCAGCTTGTACAAATGACACCAGTTTGCATGTACAGCTGTTACTGGGGATAAGTTGTTTGCAGCATGCCAAAAACAGGGTGTCTGCATTAAGTACAGAAGAGGATTTTAAAAATCTGAGCCTCTCAAAAAGAAATAAGTCTCTCCTAGCTTTTGTAACCTTGCACCTGCAACTCAAGTAACAAAAACTAGGTGTTAATTTGGAATTTGAGCAACATTTCCAACTATGCAGCCAACCTCAAAGTTTTAAAATTCATTTCAATTTTACATTAGAACAAAACCCAAACTTGTAAAATATTCTCACAAAACAGAATTGTGTCAAAGCATATGTTTTGGGATGGAAAGACAGATTTTACATGCTGTATTTTATTTCTCTCTGTGACTTGGAAAGGGAAGGACAAAGTTTTTTTTCCCCCATAAAGATTTTAAACTAGGATGTTTTCCCTAAATATTGAGATCTGGCAAACCAGAATATTTTGGTAAGAGGACACTTAGTAAAATAGCATCTAGTAATCTCTAGGACTTCATTCTAAAAATCTTGGTAAAGTTAATGTGTACAGTAGTAATGTGGAACTTACCACATGAATCACAGAATCACAGAATCACAGAATTGTTCAGGTTGGAAGAGACCTCCAAGATCACCTAGTCCAACCTCTGACCTAACTCTAACAAGGCCCACACTAAACCATATCTCTAAGCTCAACATCTAAACGTCTTTTAAAGACCTCCAGGGATGGTGACTCAACCACTTCCCTGGGCAGCCCATTCCAATGCCTAACTACCCTTTCGGTAAAGAAGTTTTTCCTAACATTCAACCTAAACCTCCCCTGACGCAACTTGAGCCCATTCCCCCTCGTCCTGTCACCAGGCACGTGGGAGAAGAGGCCAATCCCTACCTCACTACAGCCTCCTTTAAGGTACCTGTAGAGAGCGATAAGGTCACCCCTGAGCCTCCTCTTCTCCAGGCTGAACAACCCCAGCTCCCTCAGCCGCTCCTCGTAAGGCTTGTTCTCGAGACCCCTCACCAGCTTTGTTGCCCTTCTCTGGACTCTCTCGAGCACCTCCATGTCCTTCTTGTAGTGAGGGGCCCAAAACTGAACACAGTACTCGAGGTGCGGCCTCACCAAAAAAAGTTATACTTGTGCATAAGTATGTTTTCTGTACAGAAATATTTGATTGTATTAATGAGCATAGGCTAAAAGCATTTTACATAATTAAATCTTAATGCTCTTTTATTTAAACATAACAGGAAAAGAGGAAAAAAAATGCCCATAGAGCAGCTGTTATTTTCTTCTGCTGTACAGCAAAGAACTGAAAGTTTATTAGCCTGGATCCCATTTTTCTTCTGTGGTACTCTTGCATTAAATGCTTATAGAACTGAAGACTCTTGTCCTGGAGAACAAATGACCAAATAATGTCATCAGAGACAATATAAAAAAGCCTTAGTTATTGTAAAGATGACAGATATTTGGCCCGGTTAAGGTGTTTTGTTCTTAAAAATCTAAGGCAAGAATGCATCTGTTTTAGGGAAGAGCTTGACTACTGACAGTAAGGATCTTAAATATTCATTTTAAAAATAGGTTAATTAAGGTGCTTTGTTTGCAATGCAATGGTTCATTCTGTTCTATGAGAAAGTGTCCTTGGATTTCTTGATACTGAGGTCTTTTCTACAAATGATGGGACTCATGGGAAGATTAAATAGTAATCTGCATAAACCCTGCATGAAAAGGCAGTCTCTGTCCAGCACATTATTGGTGTCATTCAGACAGTAGCAGAATTGCCAAAATTTCAGCAGTTCATTTTCTTCATGAAACTCCTGGTGCATGCAGGAGGAGTCCTTGCTATGTACAACTCACCATTTGGTATTGCTACTCCAAAATACTACACTGATGGGTTTTAGCTTATCACCAAATCAATTTAAATAACTGCAGGTCTCACAAGGAGAATGCTGTTGTTGTTTTTAAACAATTTGAGATTTTGTTTTCTGCCTCTCAATGGTGTCTAGAGGCCACACTAGGGAACTAAAGGGCAAACCTGGCACTCGTATCTCTTTTCATTCCTAAAGGACCTCTGAGCTGATACAGGAGCAATAGTCAGGTATCATTTTCTGATGGTGAACAAGGTCCAAAAGCTAAGTTTAGATTGTTTCTTTCAACAGTTTCTCCTGTTCTCTCTACAAAATTCACCTTGTTTCTGCTGCCACCAAGATGGTTGGTGCACTCTATGCCCACAAACCAAGTCAGTGCACAGAGTATTTGGTAGGTTAGAAAGGAGATGATCACTATCATGGCATGCTTTGTTGTTAAACCTGTGTGCTCTCAGAGCTAATATGCATCTGACAGGTATAGGTATACTGGACATGAATTATTCAGCGTCACTCATCACTGCCCTCTGAATATTTGTTACTTGAAGGCTTCTGCATGGCTGCACTCTTGTAAACCTTCGTAATAAAGATTCCAGGGCCTTCTCTTCTCCTTCCCTCTATTTTCCCTCCCTCCCCCAGGCTTGCTCTGCTGGGCCAGGGCAGTGCTTTATCTCAGCGCTGGGGCAGTGCCTGATGAGGCCTCTCGGAAGGTGCTTCCTTTCTGGCCCATGTTCACACTGGTGAAAAACATGCCTCTCCCGAGCCTTTGAGCTGAGCTGAAGGCGGATATGAAGTCAACAAGTAGAATATGAAAATAAATAAAAATCCAGTTCAAACAAACCACTTGCCTCAATAAATAGTTTCTGGCCCCCTTTCAGGACTGCCTAGCAAATCTTCTTAACTATCTTGTTTTCAAACAGCTTGAAGGCCTAATCCTTCAAAGCTTACCTTGTTTTGGAGCACTTAATTCAGCTCACACAGAAATTACTCAGATATTATTGTGTATCGATGATTCATGATGGCTCTGCTGGAAAATGAAAGCTAAGGAGTCTAATCAATAAAATAATTTAGTCTCTTTGAACTAGTTCCAGGTCAATTTTTCTTGGCAGTTTTTTCACTTCCTGAATTATGCTGACCAAAACCATGAATAATGATCTAAAATTACACAATATACAGAAACCATCTGTTAGATAGAAACTGGAAGGTTGATGTCATCAGGCTACTTCTAATCTGAAGCTCATATGTTGCCAGCGATGATGTCATGACCTTGGCAACTCACTGGTAGCATTGGTTAAGCATAAGTAGCAGTGCATTTTTTTCAGAGTTGCTACCAAAAGAATTCACTTGTGCTTGTTATCTATAGAAGAAATGGAAGCACTGTGCACCAGTATAACTTATCCTACCTGTATGATGATGATGTTAAAAAATGAAAAAAAAAAAATCATTTAGTGCAAGCTTATCAACAAACCAGAGCCAAAGCAAAGTTGCTTGGACTTTCATGATGTTCTCCGTTACAGATTTAATCCTGATCTCTCAGGTCCATAATGAAATAGTTGTTTTTACCTGGTGTAAACCTGGCTAGGTATGTTTCAGGCAAGTCAGATTAATGCAGAAGTAACCATCAGTTCCACATGGCATCCTGGATATTCTCATTTGATTCCAGTGAAAGCTTCATCAGGCCTTGCACACTAGATTAAGTCTAGCCACACTGATGATAGCAGCAAAATTCCATATAATTTAAATGGATGAATGTTCCGGGTTGAAATTCTTTCCCCATCTCAGTGATAACATAAAAGAAGCTGGAGCCAAAGCCTAGCTACCAGGGGTTTTTGACACTATCCACTGCTAGTTGCTTCAGTGGATGATTAAAGACTTCCATAAGGTGCAGAACTGTGGAGCAACTTGTCCATATAGAAAGTCAGCCTGATCTCTGCTGGAGATGGTATTGAAGACTGCCTTTCATATGTTAGGTATTATTGCCACTTTGGCATCTGTTTAAAATGATTGCTTCCTCTGGTGGTTCTTCCTTATTGAATGTCACAGACCGTGTCTTCTACCATCTAACCATGCACAGTTGAATGGCTGTGGATAGAGATTATTTTTTTGTCCAATCTTGCTGCCAGTGAACCTGAAACCAATCTCTCTCTCTTCTAGGAGAGAACCCCAGCATGTAAAGTTTTAGAAGAGAAGTCCTTAGTTCTTGGTGCTTCAAGAATTCTCCTAAGACAATCTTTAAATGGTCTGAGTTTGATTTAAACTTTGTATAAAATTTCACTTAATTTGTGCTTGTTTATCAAGAGGTATAATTTAATTACTGTTTTAAGTGCCTGAAAATATATTTCTAGTTAGATGGAAATCTGTAAACAATCAAGTTTCTTATTTTAACATTATTTTCATTCAGCCTTTAGAGCCTCATAAGATTTTTCTTTCTAAATGCAAGTCTTGTGCTCATCACATTTAAGGAGAGTTCAGTCACTAAATTCATAAATTCTGTTTTTAAACCTAGAACCAGCTACTTCTGACTTGCAAGTACAAATTCACATTAGTTTATATGCTATAAATTATCCCACAAACTTGCTGGCTGTTACTGAAAAATCTGAAAATACATTCAATGAGTTTAATATTGCTTTAAATGCAGCGACATTGAAAATTAAATATTTCCATGAACAGTTTTGTGCACAACAGCCAAAAAGAGGGTATTTTGGAAGCATTGTACTTTGCTATTTGTCTGCTGTCTACTCTGTCAAGGTTTTCTGTATTTGCAACATTTTAAAACATAAATTGACAGTAGGCAATGATAAAAAAATCTTTATGGTTTTGTCTGTGACAAATAGAAGGTCAATTGTTTCTCTGTACAGACAGACTTTTTCCTCTGAGAGTGCCACTGTCACTACAATGGGAGGTATTCCTGCTACCTTTTTGAAGCAGCAAGTAATAATTTGTGTGCTGAGAATGTGTATCAACTGATGGCATGAATCTGTGAGCCAAAACTAATATAGGTATCTCCAAAAGGCAATGAATTATATTTGACTGTTACAGAGCAAGCCTCATTATTTCTCATTTTAAAGGGCAAGGAAGAATTAAAAAGGTCAATCTTGAATCAGAAAGAAAAGTAGGGCTGTGTTTTCTTCCCTGAAGGAATCACGATTTGCAAATGCTTAGCAAGCTCTGTAGTAAATTCACCATTTTCTGTGCACCCTGCTAAAGCCCAGAAGCATCTAACCTAAGAACTTGCCCCTGAATCAAGGCTTTTGTTAAAGTCCTGCTGATTGAAATCTGTGCTCCCACTGCCCTGGCTTACCAGAGCTCCATGGCAACCTCACAGTTGATGCCTGCCCAATATTTTCATTGGCACTCTATCAAAGCATTGGAGAATGCAAAGTTTGGGGCAAGAGAGCCAATCCGTGTTGTCTCCAGACACCAGGTCCTGTGTTGCTTTGTTACAGGAAGTCACTGGCTTTCGCTGGTCTCAAGCTGTATTTGAGACAACGGCTTGGTGAGCAAGGGGTTTCTTTGCCTCCTCTTACGCTTCTTTGCAATTTATCCTTCATAAAGAGATTTGATTTATTTTTTAAACACTAAAATGTACTTGGAAAAGAAACCTCAGCTTTTCCTTTCAGAGCTCCTCAGCAGTTGCAGTCCCTGATTTCCACCTGATTTCTATCAAAGCATCAGGTTGGTGGAGATGAATGAACAGAAAAATGATAAGCGCAGGGAACCTCGCTGATACATATATCCCTAGGGGATTACATTAGTAAACCTTGTCAAATACCTTTATAATTTAATGAAATTTTGACAAATGAAAGTGGCTGTATGTTTACAAAACAATTTTGTCTGACATTCACACATTCACATGTTGCTTTGACTTAGATGAGAGATACACTGGAGGGATACTTGTATTGCAACGACCAAACTGTGTCAACAATCTTGTGTTACAACTCCAATACCGGATCAGATTTGAAAAGAACCTTGACTAGGAAGGAAGCCCGGATTTGTTTTAAAGTCTGGCAAATTTGAAAGACCCGCTTTAACAGCAGTAGAATAATAAATACCTTTCAAGCATACTTTATATTTAAGGGATGCTGTCGGGTTGACTAAAGCCCCAAATTTAGATTTTCTAAAATATATATATATATTTACAATATAAGATTGATATTTTAATGAAATGCTTAGACCTGCATTCTACAACGGTTTTTCATAGGCATAGTTAACGCTATCTGTGTGAATAAACCCATTTTGTTCAGTGAGATTACTCAGGCGTAGCTGAGGTTTAAATACTTGGCCTTAACATTTTAATGTTAAGTAGGAGATTGTATTATCCTAGGAAGTGTGTTACAAACCTAGTAATTCAGAATGCCAAGTTGATGGATACTTCCAAATGCTAAAATGGTCATAATGCTATGTCCCTGTCACTGACACACAGTTTTGGTGTTAGAACACTGTACAGATAGCCAGCTATCAATTAATTAAAACAAAACCCTACTTTGACTGAAGAGTACTCCCCCAACAAAGATCATTTGGTTGTAATCCTCCTAATAGAGACAGCAGCAGATAGCATTATCCCCCTTTTTTTCTTTCCAAAGAACTTTCAATTATCTTGTTTTCTACCACCCAGAAAAATGGGAGAAAATGCTCGTCTTAATTTCCCTTTTTTTGGAGGAGGGGAGAGAAATATACATCTATAAATCTGTAGCCCATTCGGGACTTCAAATGCTTCACTTATCTGGTATTGTAAACTTGGAGCTGTAGAGTAATACTCACCAGACAAGTCATAAATCATGACTAAAGACAGGTGCAATAAATACCAGTGTCAAAAAGTTACAAAGTAAAATTATATTGTTTTGACAAGACGTCCAGATGCGTTGACAACAGAGTAAGTAAATGGTCTTTCTCTGAGAGTCTGTATTAGCGCAGAGGAGGCTGAGGAAGAAAAAAGAATCTAGAAAGACCCAAGAAAAATAACCCTGAAGCTTAAAGGCTTATCATGAAAACTACGTTACTACTGCAAAACACCTAGGAACACATTCATTTTCTGCATGACTCTTCCTTTTCTTTCTCTAGCAGTCTGTCTCAATGAGAGTGCATCTCCTGTGCATCTGGTTTGCTTTGCCTTGTTAGGTAAACAGTGATTGACAAAACTTTTTCTTTTTTTTGTACTGCGGAATATCTGCATGTATTTTGCTTAGCTAGCTATTTCTATCATCTCAATAGCATTTGGGTAGTGTTAATTTATTTAATGTAACTGCTCCCCATCACAGATGTGAGTTCTCTTAAGTATAAAAAGCCGGGACAGAAAATCCATTTCAGTTTGCCCTTCCTGCTCAAGAATTCAGCCATGCACCTAAGTATCTTTTTGGTACTTTTTGATAGTATCTTTTTGGGGGTTATTCCTGTATTTTACATTAATACGGGGCTTTTATGACTATTTGAACTGGGGCCAGAAGGTTGAGCAACTTCCACATTAAAATATTAAACAATTTGTCAAGCATCAGGGAGAGGTCAATATGAAAGGTATGTATATTTTTTAAAACCTGACCAATTGCCCCAAATGTGAGACCACCCAAAATTCCTTGCTTGCATGGGATCCAGCTGATGTTGGTAATAGATATTACAGGATCTTGGATCTTTTATTTTCAGAAATATGCATGTATTTAACAGAACTCTTTCATGATATTTTCAACAGTATTCTTGTCAAGTTCTAGAAACAGTTTTGGAATTAACCT
This sequence comes from Anseranas semipalmata, assembly GCA_013399115.1. NCBI lineage: Eukaryota > Metazoa > Chordata > Aves > Anseriformes > Anseranatidae > Anseranas > Anseranas semipalmata. The sequence continues at coordinate 957,297 of VXAA01001163.1, read as the reverse complement.
TGTGATATGCCTGGATTTTACTATAAAATAGTGGGGAGAAGACTTCTGTTCTTAGAAAAGATGAGCACTAAAAGTCTTTCCCTATGGTATGTTAATTTGTGGAAATACTGCAGTGATACCTCACCAGAAATTGATAGAACTAGATTATGTAGCAATTAAGAGCCATTTTACTGCATGGCTGTGCAGTACTCAGTCCTCCTGAGAAGTTAGGTGTATTAAACCAGCTGGAACTTCCCACCAATAATGTTAAACTTTGCTTTGTTCCCTGATTTAGCTAAGACATTTTCACATGCCTTCACATTTTTCCAAATGTATACTGATTTATGCACTTTTGCCTGTGATAAATTCCAGTGGCAGAATCTTAATATCATAAGCAAATCTTGGTATTTCTGTCTAGGTGAGACTTTCACAGTGTTTATGAGAAACTTTGTCTATGCAAGGATGATGCTTTGCACTCAAACCCTGGCTGTACTGGTAGGACTGTAGAGATGGTGGTAGAACTGCTGAGGCTTGAGCTGCCAGGCCAGACATCAGCACCCTGTAAAATCAAGCCAATATGTTTCTGTTGAAAGGAATGCGCTACCATAAATGAAGGCACTTGAAGGTCAAAGGTCATTGTGAGTAATTAGCCCAGGCCATTAAAGGAAGAATAAAAATCATGTTTTACAAGCTGATAGAAAAGAAAGTTAAAAATATGCCTTAGAGAAAAAATAAAAATCCAGCACCACATTTGATTGTGTGCATGCGTGTGCACATGCATGCATGAGTAAGTACACACATAGATTTTCTTTATGAAAGTATGGTTCTGGCCCAGTCTATGTATACATATTCCACTAACACGCAGATGAGATTTTTGGGGAAAAAGTAAATTGTCCCATATATAATATTTTAAAAGCTATCTTTAAAATGGTCAAGTCTTTTTATCATCACATTATCTCCTTCCTCAATCTTAAAATCTGTTTGACATTGGAAAAATACACAAAGTTTGACAGCCAGGATGAAGTGAAATCTGAATATATCCTTGGTATATGCTGGCCATTTCAAAGCAGCTCTCAGGAGATCTGGAGGGATGCTGTGCTGTAAGAGTACAAACAATCCACAAAGGACAAGCAGCTTGTTGCCCACTAACCTGATGGATGAGTGACCCATTAAAGAGACTCTTGGGGCTATACAGTTGCCCATTTTACTTAAATGAAATCAAATATGCTTAAAGCTATGTAGGCTATGCTATAGTTGCTAAGTTGTATAAAATGGGAAGAGACTTTTAGTGTAGCTTAAAGAAGAATCCAGATCATCCATTGCAAGATGATACTTCAGTTCCATACAAGTTAGTAGTGCCTATAGGTTGTTGTGCAGTTGAATATGCATGCACTGCATTTTTTTTATTTTTTTTTTTTACTTAGGTGTCATACCAATTAAGGCAATTTCAAGAGATTTTTCAAGAGGGAACCTGATTTTTCAACAGGGAACCTGTGTTGGGCTCACATTTGCCTGCATACATTGAAGGTAGGGGTATCCAAAGCAGTTTTGTTTTGGAGGACTCCAAGCACTGTAGACAGTCCCACCTTCACCACTGACATCTCCTGCCAACCAGAGTAAAAGTTTTAAAAAAATTTGGTTCTCTGAGCCCTGTCACGAATGACTCTCCACAGTTGAACTAACAGGTTCAAAATAGTTATAACAACAAAAAAACACAAACAAGTTATCTATAGTCATTTCAGGAACTAACTTAAAACAATTTACTTTTCATCCACTTCCTCCTAATCCTATCCCAGATTGACTAATATCCACTACTTCCCTATCACTGATGCTGGTCATAGAGAAGGTCTCTGCATGACAGGGGTCAGGGATAACACCTCATGTTAATCAGCTCTAAGATGGTTTCCAGTTCTTCCTGAGACCTTACTGCTATACAGGAGTCCTGTCAGCAGCAATTAACTTGAAGCTCGTTCAGAAGAAAAGTCTATTTGCCTCTCTGGTGTTTCCAGATCCTTCCTCAAAATGAAAAATGCCATTCGATAATCTAAAAGGACATGTCACTGCTAGACCATACATTTTAGCTAAGGGCTTTATTACCTGTTGGGTGTGTGGTGCAGAGGTCTTGACAGAGTAGGTAAGAGAAGATGACATGCCAACATTCATGTGCTGGTTGAGGATGGAGCAGGATGAGTAGTGAACGAGCAGGCATATATTTGGCTTGCCCTCATGTGCTGCCTCTCTTTGCATGTCATGTTATTAAATGCCTTTTTCACGTGTTCAGAAGGAGCCTAGACATTCAGATTTTGATAGAATGACATTTTCAACATGGTTTGGTAAATTCTCTCTGTCTTGGACTGTTTCTATTTTACATCTGGATAGATTTTTTTCTTCACCTAGGATTCTGCCATATTGCTACAACTTTGGACCACTTTGAACAGATGTCCTGTGTTTTCTCTCTCTTTCGATGCAATGTGGTACTTTTTCTTTTCAACTTTTTTCATTTCTTCTCCACCTTTACCTCTAGACCTCTTGGTGACCCCCCATGGCCACATTTCACCTTTATCATAAACCTGCTCCCTTTTCCCTGGTAATGCTCATAACTCCCTATTGATCCTACGCATCTCTTAGACACTGCATCTTCAACTCTGCAATTCCCCACAGAACACTTAGACATTTGCTTTTAATCTGGACCCTGAGTTTATACTGAATTCTGTAAACAAAATCAGGAGGACTTTCATAAAGGAAAGCACACGCATATCACAGCCATTTTTGCTGACACTTTTGACTCTGGGCTTGATCTTTGCCCAAGATGCAAAATAAAAAGGGCAGAGGGCAGAGTTCAAAAGCGGCCATTTACCTCTTGGATTATTGAAAATAAAACGCCAGCGGAAACCCTCCTGAGTAATTTGAGGAAACTTCTCTCCCCCCTCCTCCCCCAGGAAGGATGTCATTATATTGTTTTCTAAGGTTAGGTCTGTTTATAGAAATAAACACTTGAGTGAAAACAGGCATGAAATGCTAGAAAGCCAGCAAAGAAATCTAGATAGCATGTGATCTGAACCAGCACACAGATACCAGCAACTAGTGCCAAGCAATTGCCTCAAGTTCAAGCACCTCCTCTCCTGGATGTTGTCCAGCAAAGTCTATTTCCTTAGTTTATTGGGGATTTACCTGTACACTGATAGGGGCATTTGCATGTGCCTTTGGGGAAGCTCAACATGACATGAAATTTAAAAAATAAGTTTTTATATATATAGTAAAAATAAATTCAACAGATTTCTCTGTTGCCATAAGGCTTTGCGTGCAGCAATGCAGCAGGAAAATAAACAATTTGTATGTCTTCACCTGCTGACATAGTTATTCAATAGAGATTTTAATAATCAAATATCACTAATCAGTATTATCAGCTCCCATTTAAGGTATCTGAAGCTTGGGCTTTCAAAACTACAAGCATCCCAAGACTGCCAGTCACTCACAACAATATATGCTGTAAAGCTGAATTTAAGCCACTGAACCCCATTTCTGTGCTATGAGAATTTATGCTCCAAGCTTCTCCTCCAAATACATATGTTTTTGTATGTCTTCATCTGTACTCCCTCCCAAGGACAGCAGTGTACATTAGGTAGGAACACTGGCAAGAGGCTGACTGGGAATAGCTGGCAGTTCTTGGAATGTATTTCAGATGCATTCACCATTCTTTAGCTGACATGCATGTCATTTTCCCTTCACATCTCCTTTTTTTTTTTTTGCTACAACATTTATCACCCTCATCTTTACTTTTCCCAGTTCTAGTCACTTTTACATTTTGCTTACTGACCAATAGTTTATTGCATTTTTCTTTTCTTGACCTTCCACTAGGTGGATGGGGAAGAGAGGAATTTTTTTGCCTTTCTCCTCCTTCCTTTCCGTATAACTTTTTTTCCCCTCATTTTGCATTTGTAAACTGCAGCCATCAGTTTGGATCTCTGACATTGCAGTAGTGCTTCATCTTCCTATGCTGGTGCTTCTAGGTCTGGGTATTGCTCCTAACTCCCTTCCTGTCTGAATTTATAAGTAGAAATGGGTTGAATAATACTAGGTAGACAATAAAATAAAATAAAAAAATACAACTTGGCATTCTATAGAAACTGAAGTGTTTAGGGGAGTCCATAAATCATTCTTCCTGCCACATCTGTTTTTATTTTGAAGTTTATCAGCCTGCTTATTTGCAACGGGGATTTTTGGGGGGGAGGAGGAGGGAAGGGTTGCAATATTAATCTCCCAATGTGACTTATAGAATATCAGAGAATAGGGGAAAGAAAGGCTTTTAGCTGGTCTCTGCTTTTCCTTCCTTAAGACTGGAGATAAAGATTGGCTGCACACCGTGAGCTTGGCTGAAAAGGGCAATTCATGCATCCATTCTTATCAGCGCTCAGAAGGGAGAGCTGGAGTTCACCCTGCACACTGTACAGCGATAGTCCTGCTCCCACATGGGGAGGTTGGTGGGTGTGTGAAGATAAGACAAGCTTAAAACTGATACCTGTTCAGACAAAATGGGCTTTTTTCCCCTTTCTGTGGTCTGCAGGGAACATGTGTGGGCATCTTTAAAGACACTGGCAATGATAAGTTTTTGTCTGTTCTTCACGTCTAGAATCAAGTGGCAGTCGGGGGAGCGGGAAGTCGGCACAGATATCCGGCTCTAATGAGCCTTACCCCTTTCCCAGAACTTTGAGCAAGTTGCAAGCAATAACCTCATAGTTCCCCTCCCTTCTGATAAAGATGATGTTTACTTGACATCTTCTATCCCATTCTGTGACAACGGCGGCTGATATACTTGAATTGGTTTTGCATTTTCAAGACCTGACATATGATCTTCAATATAGGGTTTCTGCTTGTGTGGATGATGCAGAGCACACAGATTGGCTTCCTTCTTTTTTTTCCAAGATGACCTATTTTACAGTGGAAGTAAGTGCAAGCACACCTCATGGGAAAAAATAGCAGAACCCATTTCTTCCACATAAAATCTTTCAGAGAAATATAGGTACTTGAGCCACTTACAAATTTTCTGACTTTGTCTCTCTGCAAAGACCAGAGAAATGCAAAGAAAAAAAAATTAGCGAAGAAAGAAGTTGGATTTTTTTTTATTCTGTTGAAAAGAATGATCCTTTTCCACAGAATTACATAAGCTTTTCTTTTTCTTCTTCTTCTCCCAGATCTAGGCATCCCAATGACAAAATGGCTTCCCTATACTCTTAAAGATTGATTCAAATCCAAAGTGATACTACTCAATATCTTTACCCATTTCTATGCCACAATATTTTCTTTTATCCCTGTTCAAAGCAGACTCATTTATTATTATACTAGACTAAAGCTCAACTTTGAGCCTGTTCTCCATCTTGAGTAGGTACAATCATCTCGGTTTCCCAAACTCCATTTATTTATTCCATCATTTTGAACTCTCCCATCTTTGGTTGCAAATGAGATGTGGATGTTATGATTATTTAAATCCACATCTGATGAGTCGAAACTGATGTCCGAGGCTGTGCTCTACACAGCTGGCACTTACAATCAAGGGTCTGTATTATGTTGGTTGCGTCTTATTTAGAAACACTAGGACTTTTATTCTCCCCTTGGTGTAAGAAAGGATTAGTAGAGGTATTGGAGTTACATCAGTGCAGAAGCAGTGTAAGTGAGAGGAGAATGCGTTTTGGGTACTGATGTGTGTTACAAACATATATTATAGAAACACATGGATATCACCTACTTAAGGCGGTGCAAATGGGCTGGGTTCCCATTACTGGACCTGTTAGTGAAGGAAAATATTTACCTTGAAAGAAAATCAATGATGCCAGACAGACGATAGATGTGAATGATTTGGTACAGATGGAGACTGGGGGAGGAGACTAGGCAGGAGCTACCCCTTATCAGCACACCATTATACTTCATCCCCAGTTCAGTGGTGTCCCAGTCTAAACAGAAAGCTGCTTATATATATAACGTCATTTTTGGCCTGCATTTTTTTTTTTTTTTAATTTGGGTCTTTTTCCTCCAATTCTATGTTCACAGCTGAAATTCTCTTCAGCCATGCCTGTCTACACTGGACTGAAAGAGCTACCACTAAACTGGCAGTAAACATGGCATGTCCCATGCTTTTCTCCTCCTGATACTGGCACTGCCTCAAGAATAATCTGCAATGTGTCTGGACATGGGCATGTGCAACCACATGTTAGGAGGCATTTGTACACAGAGAGGAGATGGCAACAGCTGATTTTGATATTGCCCATTTTACCTTGTCTTTTATTCTTTTTATGACCAGTGAAGTCCATTGAACTCATTGGAATTTATTTATTGTTGCTTTATACAAAAAGGTAATCATGTAATCGTCCCTATTCCCCTATTAATTAGTGGAATGTAGTTTCCAGGACTTCTGTTGCAACTTTCTTCTGGTTTGGATTCACATTCTTAAATGTGAATTTGGGATGAATGGAAACTACAAATTCAGGCAAAATTGCCAAGTATCATCTCTCAGCTTATTGTCATAAGGATTTTCCTACTTAGAAGGCTCTTCTATGCAAAGCTGATTCCAGTTTCTTTATCTGTAAATCAGTCTGCAAATCACAAATGTACAAGCTTTCCTGCAGGATAACCCAGTCTTTGCTTTCAGATAAATGAGAATAGATTTCAAGTGACATCTAGTGTGTTATACTTCTGCTTCAGGTTTGCAATTAAATGAACGAGAATGAAGTATGGAGTTGTTTTTTAAGTTGATCAAATTTTTTCCAACCACCAACATAGATTATATATTTAGTTGGAATTTCTGTGACAACATTAGGATTATGGTTATTTTATCCAATTTAGTTTGTCTAGCCCAAGCAGTTTATTCATGTTCTCTCTCTTTTTTAGCTACCTTCTAAAAATAAGGTGAAGCAAATCACTGAAATACAGTTTTCAAACTCCTGTTTATACAGACCATGTTGACTTAGCACTTGAATTGCTTGTCTCATTTAACTGATTCATGGTGCAAGAGGATGCTGCACTCTTGATTTGTAGCCCAATTGATATTTTGCTTGCCCTCAGGCTACCACAAATGCTGGGGCCTGGTTTGCATTGAGTGATTAGTCCTGACAGCTGCAGGAGACAATTACCTTGCCAGGCTCACTAGAAATGCTTGTGTTGGACTGTTCTTTCCCCAAGGACTGAGCCCTACCAAATCCTGTATGTAGGACTGGAAAGTTGACTCCCACAAGATGAACTGTGAGATGTACATAACAACCAGAAAAGTAAAGCTAAAATGGTAGTGAGTACGGGAAGAACTGTTTCCTTTAAGTAAACCTCATGCACTCATTCTCTATTAGTAGTTCAAAATTTTTTGTGAATTTCGGTTAATCATAAAAATCTATCCCCCAAAATTATTCACTTGTATTGTATTCGTACTAAATTCCTTCAGTATTGCATCTACAAGAAGCAACAGTCTTGTTTTTTCCCACTAGCCCTGTAGGAGCATTTTTACTTTCACAAGGAGTTCCATCATTTTCCTTCTCTGCTGTGGATCAGTCTATTGTTTCTGCTGCTTTAAATAATCAGCTGTCTTCAGTTTCCAAAGTTTTTGCTTGTATGGTTGATTTTTTTTTTGTAGATAACATAAACAAAACATTCATAAAGGTCTGTTTTCTGGAAACAGAAAGATATCCTATTCCTACTACGGAGTACAAATTGCTAGAATAAAAATAAGCATAATTTTCTCGAATGGGGGCAGAAGAGAGTGTGAATTTCTTAATGAAAATATCACAGCCTCTTTGCAAAATAACTAGTCGTTTTTAAGGAAAAAAGCTGTTCAAAATCTGAGCATTCTGCAAAAGATACTAATCATCCGCGAATAAGCTAAGAAAATCCCCAAAGCCATGGATTTCAAGAATTCCCATCCATTCTCAAGAGAGAATTAAAATAACTCTTGATGGGATAAGCTGTGCACATCATACATACAAAAGAAGGGCTGCCTGGTTTTAGTTGTGTTGGGGAATGATGGTGTATAAAAGGCTCCAGATAAGTAAATCTGGAAGAGAGTTTTCAAGTCCCCAGAACCAATACGTGGCAGAAAATGGTGTTTCCAGATCCTTGCAAATTCCCCTCTTTAATATGAACCTCTTCTTTTTTTTCTTTTTCTCTTTCCTTTTCCCGGTCTTTTCCCGGTCTTTTCCCGGTCTTTTCCCGGTCTTTTCCCGGTCTTTTCCCGGTCTTTTCCCGGTCTTTTCTTTATATAGATATATACTTAAAGAGCTATCTTATAATCACCACCTTGTTTTACCATCTCAGCTAGCTAAAGCTTTTGGAGCAGTAGTAGGAGAGATAGGTTTATAAGGGAGGCCTACAGGCAAATATCTTAATTAGCTGTTACCAAAACCTCTGAGCCATATGGCCACCATAAAAAGGGGACTTTAATACACTGTTCCATTTTATGTCATTAGTTGCAAGCTATGGATTCACTCTCACCCCCAGTAACTCATGATTGTGCAGAAGAAAACCTCTGAAGTGAAAACATAGACCATCTGTTAGTGATACGCGTAAGCCATGTATTCTCTACATACATATATACATTTCCTGCATTGCATATGATTTCAAATATTTGCTCTTGGAACTGCAAGGTGTCCTACTGTCATAACAGTCAAGTTATTCATTAAGCTGTCAGCACCTTAGCGTATTGCTCCCACACAGGGTCCATTTCTGATTTTTCCATTCCCCCTTGGAGAACCCACTCACTCATCACCAAGTGCGGTTACTCTCATAACGGGTGCAACTGAGATCCTCATGTCAACATATGTAAACCAAATCTATACCTTTCTATTGCGACGATTCCAACTCCTGAATTTCCTAGGGCACTAATGGATTTTGAGGGCCAGCCTGAATTTGCAAGAGTTTTGTTCATATCAATGTGATGCAGTTCTTGGCACAGACTTCTGAGTCAGTGCCGTGAAGTATTAAAAGCTGAGAAGTAGAGCAAACAAGTATCAACCAAAAGAAAACCATGATTGATTTCAAACCCCAGTGTTTTGAAATGAAGCTAAGCAGACAGTTTACAATAGCAAAGCCAAGGCACCAAAGCTGTACAGATCTTTGCCTAAAAAACAGCTATTATGCTAAACCTGACCCGTAGGCTGTCTGCTTTCAGAAGAAAGGTAGGTTTTGTTTATTACAGCTCCAGTGGAATAAATAATATATATATATATATATATATGCTTCAGACAATTATTAACTACTAAGGGTTACTTTGTTTCTTTGTTTCTAAATTTAAATATTTCTGAAAATTTCTCATAAACCTCTCAGAAGCCTGAAGCCGAAAGCTGCTGCTTCACTAGGATAAAATATCATACGTTGCTCTTTTTGTAATTTTTCATAACTGTGGCTGACTGCATTATGAATAGAGACTAGCTGATGTCACTCATTTCTCTGCATTAACTTATTGTTAGTTGGTAGGATGTAAATTTTTTAATTTTGCTGAGCTTCAGAGGTACCTTTGCACCATCACATCATCTTGTCACCTGCAGAAATCAGTAGTAAGCCTCATCAGAGGGCAGTGAATGTGACTAATTGTAGGAAGGGATAATCAAAGAAACCCCACCAGGTCACAGAAGAGGTTTGACTGTTTGTACTGGAGGAAGGTAGTAGTACACTCAAAGTTACAGCAAAATGTCCTGTCTCTAATTAAAGCCTCCTATTCCAAGGGTACTTTGAGCAGTTCCCTGTCCTTCAGTCCTGAATAACCCACTTTGTGCCTGAGTTTTACAATGGCAAAGGAAACTCAGCATGATGACAGGTAAGTTACTTCTCACAGGGTTTCACACAGTAACACCACAGCTGTCAGTTTAGCACAGCAACTTTTACCCTCTCGTGGTTCCTAGATTACCCTAACTTCCTTCAGAGGATTTTGCCCCAGCAATATTAGTGCTGTATTCCAGATGGATATCATGGATGTCGATATAACTTCTTAGTATGATCTTGTTATTGCACCAGGTTTAACTCTGGCCTGGCTTGTGACTACAAATCTCTTCTGGATTGCGCAAGACACCTGTGGTAGTCCCTGGTCTAATGAACTGAAATACTTTAGACCCAGTGAAGGCAATGGTGCACTTCATCAGGGCCCTGTCTTGACTTGGGGCTGCTCCGTCATGGCTCATGCCTGCTTGCATAGGCACCATCTGCCTCATCTGGGCTGATCCTTTCTGTGCCTGCTCGGGCCCTGCCCTGCCTGCCTGTTTCTTCCAGCCCCTGTCCTAGCCTGCTCCTGACTGCCTCAGCCTGTCTCTGGATGGCCCTGCCCGCCCC
>VXAA01001163.1:933596-946898 GCA_013399115.1 Anseranas semipalmata | reverse complement strand
GGCAGCGGCGGGCCGCTGCTGCCAGCGCGCGGGGCCGTTCGCGTTTTCGTCTCAGTCCTCAGCGGCAGAGCCAGTTTTTAGCTGGCATTCATCTNGTCAGCGGGGAGTTCCTGAGAGCTCCCCTCCCCCAGAGCGCTGGGCCCGAGCGGGCGCTGCCGTGAGCAGGAATGGCTTCCGGCGTCACACCCGCGTTTCTGTGGCCTCTGTGCCTGTGAGGAAGTCTGTAGGTCACTGGCCTATGCCAGCACTGTGCACCAAATCTCTCTCTTTTCTTTCACTTGCTCAGTTTCTGTTTTAAGAAGAACACATCTGTATTTTACTGTATTATGGCTGGCAGGAGGTTGGTCACTGTGATGTGTAATCTCGGTTGGCACGCGGAAAGCCATTGCCATCAGTGGAGGTAACAGAGCTCCTCTGGCTGCAGCCATGCCCTCCCATTGGCATCTGATCAACACACCAACCCCTAAACATCCTTCTCTAAACATCCCCGTCAGAATTACTCTGACTAACAGACAAATTGTTCAGAAATAGATGGGGCAACAGTGTGTGTATTGCATATCAAATTTACGCTCCTTTCCCAAGGAAATGAAGCAAAATCCTTCCCCAGGCCCAGTATCCTCATCAGCTCCTCTTACAGGACGTAATGGATGGGCTGTCTGTGTGGTAACAGGACATTTTGGAGAAGGCTGAGCGGTGTGGAAGGCTTTACGGTGGCCTGTCTGCACCTGAGGCTGTTTCGCTCTCTATGACTATTACCACAGGATTCTTGTAGAAACAAACCATATCACTCACTAGCAATCTTGTTTAAAAGAGACATAAATAAGGCCCGTGCCCAGAGTTCAGAGTGAAACGCATTATATCTTTCGCCATGGTGTAGGTGAACTTTTTTTTCAGCTTCATGTCAGTGTTCTTTCTGGGCCTGTTTTTATTTCTTTCATCACTGTCAAAGGCCTTCTCCTAAAGCTCTACATGCTCACGTGTTTTCAACCCACTCTACAGGTTATAATTGAGAAGGGGTATGTTTGCTATGACAGGAACTCTCAGCTGGCTCATTAGACCCTTCAGCAGGTGGGGGAGCCCAGAGCAGTTCATCCATCTAAATACAGACGTTATTATGGCTGACCTTAGTTTGCAGTGTGAGTGACCTTCTGAAGGCTTTTAATAAATGTATCAGATGATTCCAAAATGCAGTCCCATGCTGGGCAGCTAGATAAGAGCAATGTCATGTTAAACATTCCATAGGAGTTTGTCTAAGGACACTTGATGAAATCAAATCTCAGAAAAATAGCTGATTTATTTATTAATCCTGACCAAGTGTTCGTAACAGCAGAGTTCTGAGTAGAATCATATTTAAGAGCTGGAACTAGCATAAGTTTTGAATAATTTTAGCTTCAGTAGAATATTCTTCAAATTGCTGATCAGAGTCAATCTTGTGCCACTGTGCGTTTCACGTTTATGATGTGCATAGATACATATGATTGTCTTTCACACAAACGAGAAAGGAAAAGAAGTTCATGTCCAGTGACACTGGTTTTGTTTTCTCTAGATAAAATTATTCACCAGCATAGCAAAGAGTTAGAAAACTTCCAGAAGTAAAAAATAATCTTTTTTTATAATTCTTATCTCCATTTCATTTTCAGGCAGCTAGAAGCTTAGATGAAATTTTGTGATGTTGAAATGGATGTTGTGAGAGGAGTTTTCACAGCTTGTACCTACATTGCTTTCCAACCCAGTCTGCTCAGCTTGTAAGCACCAAAGCAATAAATAAATCAAACCAGCAAACTGAAATAAGAGGTGTTCTGATATCCACCACAGGGAAAATTATTTTATGCTTTCAGTAATGTTTTAGAGCTTGTATTGTTTGCATTCCTGTGGTCATTACATTTTTAAGCATGAAGATAAAAAATTTGGCTTTTTAATATTTTTTATCTTTCTGTTTGACTCAAATTTGCACATAGTTTTGGCTGACCTAAAATGATATTTTTGTGTGAAAGTTCTAAGTAATAATACTGGTTGAAGCCACTAGGTGTTCTTATATCATCAGGACTAAAGGTGGTAAGAGCAGAGACTTTAGTTTTCTTCTTTGTCACTGGAATCAGCAACAAAGTCTTTTTTCAAGAAATAAGTCTACTAAAATTAAAATTTTGGCGTACTGAAATCAATTACATACTCATTGTTCTTGTGTGATTGTTAAGAGGTGACTCATTAAGAACTGGAAGTCACCAAGAATGATATTCTAGCCAGTGTGTATTTGGAAAATCTCATGTAACAAGTCAATGATAACTTTAAGACACTTCAGGAAATATGATCCTATTTCTTGGAAGTATCTGATTGCGTAAAGTCCTTGGTGGGATTAGTAATAGGTTTGTCTTGTTGCTTTTGCATGTAATTGTTTTGTCTGAAGCCATGATGATGTGCAGTACAGTTATTAGGTGTGAGTCTGGGACTTGACTATTGCATGTGTATGGCTTTTTAATTGCCCATCTCAACCACAAAATAAGGCATTGAGACAAATTATGTTCTCATATAGCTCATCTGGTAGAAACCTGCTGTTTCATCATTGCAAGAGAGAACAGAAGTCAGTGTGTTTTGGTCATGTTGAAGAGGGGAGATTTGTTTCCTTTTTTTTTATTTTTTTTTTTCATTTTTGTTCAATGAAGTTGCTTTCTCAAGTAATCTCTGCATGGCCAGCATGCATCAAACAGTGAGAACTACGCTCTGCAGAGCTCACCTCTCCCATGCCTGCCACTACAGCTTTCTGTGGCCCCACCATGAGCCTCTTCTGACTGCAGAAGCAGACCATAAGGTACAGAAATACTGCTACCTACCAAAGGCCAAGTAATTTCTAACCTGAACTGCTAGATGTTGCATTCAAGTAAGATTTCTCCTTCACTCTGAGCAGAACAAGAATATTAAATGGATAAAAGTGGTCAGCAAATAGAGAGGCTTTCATATCATTAAACAAATACAATAAACAAATACAAACATATACAATACAATAAACAAATGCAAACAAAAACAAATACAATAGCAATTTCCCTTCCCTTCCCTTTTTTTTTTTAATATTCTTAGCCTCAAACACAGTAAGAATGAAGCACAGCAGCAACTATAAGTGTATAAATTACAGGAACAGAAACAAGGCTGAGCCAACAGCTCTCAGCTTTGTTACTTTTTCCTTTCAACAGCTCCATTAGGCTTGTGTTGTAGTCACACAGCCATATATGAACTTTAGATTTAGGAAAAACAGAATAAAAGACATTCTGATATCAAATGCCATGGACTCAGACAGTATCATAGTTGTCTGCAAACAAAGCAGAGAGAGCAGTGCATCCATCTCTGCTACCTGTGTGGATGGATAACCTGACCTCCACTACAAAAGGACCTACTGTACCAGTTGTGGTCATGTGGAGGCCTCAATCTCCTTTACTCTTGTCTGTAAATACTGTCTAGGCTAGATGAATGGTTAGGTAGACAGACAAGGTAATACAAACAACACCCAGTGTAGATAATCCTAGAAAGTAAATGTTTTCTTGCAGATGTTTCTGCAGGAAGTAATATAGCTGGGTGAAAATGTTCTGATAAAACATATTTTGGTGAAAAATGTGTAGTTTTAGAGATACCTTTAGATAATGTACTCATCTTGTATTTGCTCAATTACTCATTGGAGTGATATATATGTGTGTATATATATGTATATAGGGTGTATTGAGAAAACTTAGTTTTGATATTTGACAGTAAAATGTTCTTTCTTTTCTCCCTGACATGACCTTTGCTTTTCAAAATTCCCTGTAATTCTGTTTAAAATGTAACTAAACAAGCTTGAATCTAAATGAAATTCTGAGCATTATTTTACCCCCAAGAAACACATTTTGATGTATCAATTTGCATTAAAATATTTTTGTAATGATTTGATCCAAAAACTCTATACTTGACTTGGCAGCAAAAGGAGAAGCCAGTTGCTTATATGGCTCTATTGAGAAGTACTAATTACAGCTTCTGCTGTTCATGGTGCATGGTATGTAGACATATGACTCATGTATATATCACCCTTTTTTCTTTTGAAGAAATGCAGTAGGAATTTTAACTGCAGAGATGAACATAAAGGACCCGAAGTTAATGGTTCACTTAGGAATAAATAGTTCCTCTTCTTGACACTTGCACACAGAGTGCCAGACCTCAGCTGGACTAAATCAGTAAATCATTAACTTTAATAGGGATTTGCCAGTTTACACCTACGGAGGATCTGGCTCACATATTTCACCGACGATTCTCCTCAGACATAGCCAACACATCAGGCATGGGGTCCTATCCACAGAAGTCAGTGGCTACAAATCTACTGTTTCGCTTGGGATGCTGAGAATATAGGCCTTTCCTCAAGGCAGGACATAATGCAACTTTCCAATCGTATATCAGATACATGAAGAACCAGACCTTTGTGCCTATATAGCTACTGTATTTTTTTAATGAATCAGACAGGAATAGTGCTTAAACTGCCTACCACTAACTTTAATTTACAGTGTGTGGTAATATAGTGACAGTAATGTTGTCATCATTCTCTCTCTTCCTCTGTGGCATCAAGCCCAGACTTTCACGTTCTCATTTTTAGGATGGTGTCAAACTGAGTTTTACCCCCACCTACTCAACCCCCTGTTGAAATGATATGTTATTTAAAAATAAAAATAAAAAATAAAATAAAAGTAAAAGAGACCTCACTGATAACTCCAGAATCTGCTGTTTTTTCTCTTCTGCCTTAATGTGCTTTTCATCCAAGGAACAGAATGAAAATGCATTTTCTACGGTAGTAACTGGCATGTTCTAAATGGTGTCAGAATTCAAGAACATGACAAGGAAAATACAGCTGGACTGGAGGGCTCCACCACACATATAGTAGGAAATATTGCATTCCCATGCTGTTTTCATGCATGCAAACGATCAGCCACATTACAAACCCTTAAAAACATTGTGAGAAAACTTGACATTTCCCAGATGGGCAGCTTATTTGAGACTAGCCCATCTGACTTTCCTTTCTCCAAGGGAATTTAACCCCTTGGAGCGCCTACGGGGAAACTGTTTCCTTGTCATTCTACTGAAAGGCTAATAAAATGGCGCTGGTTTGGCAGGAGTGCTAGAGTTCAGGTTGACACCCAAGTCTTTGTGCAAAGTGTGGTTAAAGATGCGCCGGTGGCTCTTACTCCTTGGTTTTATGGAGAGCAGCTTGTGCCAAGCTACAATCTGTACAAACCACATTACAGACTGTAATGAGACCAAAATCAGCAACTGCTAGTCAGTCTCCACCATGTATAATCCTAACAAGCATCATGGCCTTGCAGATTTTAAACTGTTCTCCATGTGTCAAGACCTCTTGAGCTTAAACTCGATATGTTTTCAATAACTCCATGAAAAACGCATAAGCTTGCTTTAGCTTCAGGGCAGATCATTTGGGGAACAAACTCACCATCTAGATTTTTTTGGCATAGGCAATAGAATCAGATCTTTCCAATTTCTAATGCACCACCCTGAGCAGATGTGACTGGTATGTAACCAGTGTTGAGTACTGTACAGGAGGTTTCATATTTGGTAGATCTCTTAAGACCTGTAAAAATATTATTCAAAATGCACACCTTACTGTTATCCTTGATTTTGTAATAATCCTTCCTTAATTATGCCATCCTGTAGGCCTACTGACAATTTTTTGAGATAGACAAAATTTTGTTCACGATTAACTGGCTCAAAAAATAGCCTTTACTTTTCAGTGCCAGACTGTTTATATTCAACTGGTCAAATAACCCAAAGAAACAAAGGGAAGTCTTTCTAAAATCAGAAAAATAGCACAAGGGCATCCCACTGTTATACAACTGAATAATGTCTGAGGCTCAAATGCAAAAGGCAATGTCTACTCTCAGTATAAAGATGGTCTGCCATCTAATACCTCATATAGTGCAAAACATGGATTTAACTGTTACTGTCTGCTCTTTTTCTTTCTTTCTTCCCTCTTGATCCCTTCCCTTTTGCTCCCCCCAAACCCTTTATCAAAAATAACTTCTGGAAGGAAAAATAAACACTGGAAGACACTCAGCTGTTTTGGCAACCATGTGTGCAAGAAAGGCCTTTTCCCCCTGCTCTGTTCCTCCAGACTGAAAGGAGCTGGAGCTCCAGTTTGGAGGCAGACAAGCAGCCTGTGAAACTTCAGCCAGTTTTCATCACAGCTGGCCATGCCTCTGTGATTTCAGACAAAAGACTTCCGTCTTTATCTGGCGCTTATTGAGACATCTTATTCAGCTAGAGATAAAAGGGAAAAGATGTGCTTTGAAATTGAACCATTAGGGCGTCAAAAAAATCAGCATGCAAATGCCACATGCAAATGAATTCAAGATGAAGCTTGAGGATCAAATCTCAGTGCCAACAGGAGTTTGCCTGCACAGGGACCCAGCAAAGCCGTTGTAAAGGCCTCAGGGGAGTTTGGCCCTATGTTTGTTAAGGGAAGAAGTTCTAAAGTTGGATGTGGAAGCAATCTTAATAAATGACAATGGGATAGATTGTTTCAGAGAAGTGTCCCTGGTTTGCCAAAGGCTGAGTAGATTATTCACCAAAATGGCTTTTCAATCGACCATGGAGAATTTCCTTCTGATTTCCCACCTTGCAAATTCTCATAGGACTTAATGTGCCACCCTCCTATATGTTTCTCACTTTTCCCACTGTTTGTACTGGTGCAGTGCAGGTGTGCCATGAATGGACCTCGTTTGTTATAAGTAGGAACTACACCTCTCTACCACAGATCTGTGTCTGAGGTGGCTTACCTTTAAACATTTAGTACCCAGTTTTAAAAAGTAAAAGTATTTTTTCTCACTGTCTATAAAAGGATAGTATTAGCCAAAAAAAAAAAAAAAAGTCTGATATAACAAGCTTACTATGTTTAGAAGGCTGTGTGTGGAACATATCTCCTAGTGGAAAAGAATCAAGATTCAGCTGAAATGACAATAAAAGAGAGTCTTTGTTGAGGATGCTGGAGGTAGACAGACCCCAAGGTTTGCTAGCTCCTTCAATACTTTATCACAGGGTCACACTAACTCCTAGTTTGTCCTATGCAGTCCAAGCTGTGATTGCTGACCATGCACAGCAATGATCATTTCAAAATCTGTAATTACCTGTAGAGGCTAATTAATGGTTAGCGAAGAAGTTGGGGCTAACTTAAGGAATCTCCACTTGCCCACAGCCTGTGGGTAGATGTGGTAAATAAAATCCCCTAATTCAATAGGGATTTTATTCTGATTTCATTTGCCATTTTTGTCCTTCAGCTGAGACACACATCACTGGCCTCTTACATGAAGAATGAAGCATTTGAGCTTTCCATCAGGAGAAATGTTCCACTGCATGATAGCTTTCCACCCACAGAGAAAACTACCACTTAATAATGTGCAAATCTCTAGTTAAAGAATTACAGAGATTAGCCTGAAGCCTGACACTCATCCTGCAGGAGGGAACCTCACTAAAATGCTGTTGACAAAGGGAAACTTTGTTAAGCATGTTTAGTTCAGCCCTGCTATTGCAAAGATCCCTAAGCTGCTTTGTTTTATGAGACTTAGAGCAAAGGATTTTCTTAAAGCAAAGGGCAAAGGATTTTCTTAAAAACCATATTCCTTCTATAAGGGTGCATAGTCTCACGGGATCTGGGGATTAGATGTTCATTTCCTATACAAAAGCTTCATAATTGTCTAAAGGATGCCTGGATATTAACCAACCTCCAAGTAAAATATCAAATACAGTGCCTGGAAAAAAAAAAAAAAAAAATCAGTGATGAAACTCATGAGTTTCTCTCCTTGGAAATTGTTTGTAAAAAGCAAAAGATTTATAGGATCTGAAGAGAAACCAGACAGCAGTGTGCGGAAGAATCTGCAGAGAAGCTATGATATGATGAATATAAGCCTGCAAGAAAGTCCAGTCCAGGTTCACAAATCTGGGAAAGTTCCTGCTGGATACGCATCCCTTCTCCAGTACCTCTCATTATGTACCTGGACTTTCATAATTCCCAGGATTAGCTACACACATCAGTCCAGAGTGACATTGCATCACAGTCTGGCTGGGGAACACATCAAACGGAACTGTGTGCATAGTTGGTGGGGATTGACATTTCTGGAACAATAACTCTCAGAAGGCACTATGAGAGGATGAAGTTTCATGCTGAACTAATGTGAAATGAAATGTATTTGGCTAGCTCAATACGCAAGAATTTTGGGAAGTTATTTTCCTAAAAGAGCATGTCTTCCATGCTGAAAGCATGTACCAGATCATTTGCTGCCCTTTGAAATGACTCCAAAGCATTGATGAAACAAAAAGGCATAATGCAGAAATGAAATAATCTATGATATGTCACCAAGGGAGGATCTTTCCTGATCTCTACATGCCAATTTAATCTGATCGTATCCATTAACAAATGAACACTGCTAAGGCATTTTGTGCCTGTTGCTACAAGGAGTTTGGAAGCAATCTTGGACCATCTATTAGTTAAGATTCTTCTCTAGGAACAAATATTTATAGTTTAAATCTCAGTTACCTTTTATACAATTGTAGCTGATGCTATCCAAGATGATGAAAACTGTGTAACCAGGTCATTGTCTACCATGAGATTAGCTTTTTCTTCAGTGATACTTAATCTGTCAACATGAGGCTTGCCTCACAGGGCCATTCCTGATTTATGTGCAGCCAATGTTTTATGCAATCATATCTCCCATATATCTATTTGGGAACATGCTAGCTTAGCACAGGAGAAGCTGTTCTACATTTATTGCCTTCTCTGGATGCTTTCTCAAGGCAAGGTCTAGCTCGTTTGTTAATTGTTTACTGGGGACACAATCCCTGCAGGAGCATCCCCAGAGCTGTATCTCTCTGATTCGATTTTCTGTTATTTTCCCTTCTGATGAAACAGTAGTTACTCCTGAATAAAATCTGTCCGTTGTTCCAGAGTGAAAGTACTTTGGAGTGAACAGCTGAGGTCCCAAAATTTCTTATGAGTTAACTGAAAAAAAAGCCCTCATCTTTCAGGCGCAGATGCATAATCAACTGATTTCAGAATATCTTTCTTTCAAGCAGAAAGGACGGTGTGCAGAAAAAAGATTTGCACTACAGATTGGTGCTTGTCTTGTCTAAACCAGTTACTATAATCACAAGTATTGCTATAGTGGAATATAATAATAGTTACATTATTGTTATTATAACTGTAATAACAATAACAGTATTATACTGTTTTATTGTAGCAATTATTCCCATTCCCTTGCAGCAAGTAAGACTTCTAATTTTTCCTCCTTTTAGTAATTTTCCCATTTTTGCCTGTGAGATCTTCTGGCAACCATGCTATCTTTATAGCCTACAGCCCCCTTTTAAGTCAGTTCAATATCGCTCCTCATATTAGCTATATATGCAGAGCAGGGCGTGCTGAGCAGTCCTTCCAGACTTTAGCGTAATAGAGTATCTGAGATTATCATATAGCACAGCATGTAATGTGCTCAATATACCTTTGCTATTAAAATGTTTTGCCATTTTCACTATTTAAAGACATTAAATACCCATTTCTTAAACATTGTAACAGCTCTACTACCTTTGCATACGAGTTCAGTAATCCGCAAAAAGGGAGAGCAATGACTGACAGCTTCACATGTAACCTCTGACTGAAAAAGTTTAGACTTCTGAAAATGGCCTTGTTCTCTTTTTTTTTTTTTTAACTCTCTCTGTTTCTTCTTTCCTAATAAACCCTTCACGGGGATTGCCTCTTTGTAAAGTGTATAGTCTGAAGTTAGTTTTGGGTGGCTACTCCTGCTATACGAGAGATTCTCGTGACCATATGTAGCATCTGTGCTTGACTGCACTTTCATACAAACCGTCACCAGCGGGGCTATGGTATGGGATGTTTGTTGTTGTTGATTGATTCTGTACAAGAATGGTCTACGTAGTGATTTTCTACAGTATTCCGTGGGGTTTTATAGTCTTACCCTACATCACATAGTATTATTCTATAAAGTGCGACTAGATGACTGGAGTGAGTTTGATATCACATTTTACTCCACAGGGAATATTTAATTCCCCAGGAAAGATGGTTCCAGAGGGGTAAAGGATAAAAATGGATTATTTCGGGCATCCCTCTGTCAGATGTGCAGCACTTCTGTACAATAACTGATTTCAGCTTGCAGACTCGGCACCTCAGATCTTTCCTGGTGCAATTAGTGATTAGAGTCATTTTTATGACATTTTTTGAAAACCAATAGGTCTGCTTTTGATCTTAATGCTGATGATACTGACATATTGTGAGCTAAAATTGCTGTCACTGAAATCAGAGTTGGACTCAATCATAATATTTTCAACAGGGGTGGTTGTAGATTTATAAGCTACTGCTGTGGAAGTGAAAGAAGAAATAGTCTTTTCTTGGCTTCTTATTGGTTATTGTTATTGAATGCAATTGGTACAGGTGATCAAAAAGATTATACAGAGGCAGAATACCGAGGTCTGATTTATGAAACATCTTTGAAATACGCATCCAGCAAGCTGAGGCCTTATAGAAAATGAACTATGGAGACAGTCCTGCCACTGCCCTGGGAAATAAATGCGTTGACTCATAGAGCTTTCTGCCTTTAATTACAATGAATCCACTGATTAGGCCCAGGAGCTCTCCTCTTAATCCTGAATTACTCATTTTGACCCTCACGGAGTTTATATGCCTGAGCCATGACACTGTCACCCCAGAAATCCTGTGCTGCTCATTGGAGAGGCTGTCTTCACCGGGTGAAACAGAAACCAGCAGGTACTTTAGCGGGGCGACCTCCGTGTACATGCAAGCGTCTGTCAAGGCAGCCTTTCCTTAATTGAGTTGCTTACATTCCACGCTCGGTTACTGTCTGCTGACTTGCAAAAGAACAAAGGAACAGCTACTTCCTATTAAGGAAGGTAATAACTTAATTAAAACCAAGTTCTATGCACTGCAGGATCTAGTTTGTCATCAAGAGGCCTTCCTTGGCTTTCCCTATAGTTTTTGATAATCTATGCCAGATATTTAATCACTGGATACCCAAGTATAAAGCTTCTAGCCTCCATAACCAGCAGAAAGCTTGTCAAAATAAATTTTAACTTGTGACCGTGGTAGAAGACCAACTAGAAGGTATTAACAGAGTCAGAACTGTCAATCAGAGCTTGGGCTCACCGTTTATGTTATTAATTCCAACTCTGGTGGCATGGTCCTGGGATAACAACCATCCTAAGCTGCATTGGTCCAAAGAACACAAACCAAGAGTGGAATATATTTCGTGCTGAGGTGACGTTACTGAGTGTCCAGAGAAAGATTTTTTTTTTTTCTTTTTGTCTTTGAAAGGTGATGTTTTATTAGATTATTCCCATTGCCAAAAGACACAGCTACTGTCTGGCTTCATTTGCGGACTGCTTTTTCTAACGTAAGGATTCATTCCACACACAAATGCAATCTATTAAGAAAAAGGCAAAAAATTGTTTGTTTGTTTGTTTCTACTAATTTCCTCCTAATTAATGCAGCATGTTAGAATAGAGACTGTGAATAGTGGGTTATGAAGTGAAACTGGCCTCACAAATTGAAATCTATCCTGGAGACTATGCGTTGGAGGTATTATTACAATGCAAACCAGCGGGAAAGATTCCAGAGAGAAAGAGGAGAAGTGTGTTAATTGAGAACAATAACATGCCAAAGACCTCCAGAAGCTGGTGGCCTTAATAAAATGAGACAATGCTATGTTGTTGCATAACCTGAACTTCAAATTCAATTTCAGTTGTAGGGCAATAGAAGTGGTGCAGAGCTATTTCGTTTATAAGGCCATCTGAATAGAAAAGGTTTCACGGGTCATGTTGAACTGGGCTTGAACTGCATTTCTCTCTCCCATATTAATCACATAAACATGGAATAAATTTCAAGGACGTTAAGCACGCTGAAGGTGACATTTGCAATGAAATTAAATATGCTGGTCCACAGGTTTCAGTTCCACCATGATATGGTTTGCTTTCCTGCCCTATGTGGTTCTGCCACTGTTGTGACTTAAACTGCTGCCTCCGGGGATAATTAGAGAATGAACTGTTGGCATTAATTTGATTTTGAAGTCCACAATTTTGGAGTTTGTTTTAATCCCCTGGTTTTCTTCATCACCAAGAGCAAAACTAATCTGAATTTGCCTGGAGTGGTTCCAGAATTCCTCTCCCTGAGACTGTCTTCCCTGGTCACCTCAAGGGTAAAGTCCTGAAGCAGTGCTAGATTCACAGACCTTGCACAGTCAGGCAGTGTCATGGGTGAAATGCATTTCTTTCCACCTCCTGTGTGGGAGGTTCGCTTTTTTGTCTTCAATAAAGGAAGTAATTAGGAGCAGAAAGCTGACTTAACATCCATGAGTAAATCCATGAGTCAGTTTGTACAGGTTCTAAGACATATGTCATGTACTTGGGTGTCTGCTGCTCAGGTGCTTGACGATATTTCATGGCAGTGATTTATATGACCAGAACTATTTGGCAAGTTCCATTTTTGTATTTGTGTGAATCACTTTCCCACTGATTTCCCACTGCTTATTTTGATGCATTCTCCAAGCAGGCATTTGGATCCTCTTTGCTGGATAAAAATGCTTCAGTGTAAAGAAGACAGCAGAGTGTGATATACCACTAAAGATCCTGAATATTTTTTTAAATAAATCTGGTGTGAATAGGATAACAATATAAATCCAGTGATATTTGCTTTATCTTATTTAAGTAAGTAAATGGAGAGTAGAAAGTAAATGCAAGCTTTAGGATTTTATCAAACACTCTAGATTCTGGGGTATTCTGAAATATTTTATGAACAACTCAAAAGCAATGGTTCTTTCCTTTCTTCCTTTTTGTCCAAATAATAGGAATTTAATTTAATCATTCATGAATTTGTGCAACCTTTACTGAGCTGTAAGTGTATTTCAAAGCCAGTGTGTGGGGGACAGACTCCGATATCTGTTTCAGTTTTACCCCTCTGCCTGTACAACTCTGCAATATCCAGCAATGTGGTGTGTGCCTGCATGGGGTACACATTACTGGGATGTATTTGCGCATATCAAAAGCACTAGTCTCTCAATCATTCATTGAAAGTTCCAGTTGGCTTAGAGTCTTCCTGAAAAAAAATGTTTATTTGGTCTTCTTGACTTACTTTTCCTCGTGTCTGAGTATTGTGCCTCCAGGAAGAAAAGCTTAAATTGCTGAAGTAGGGCCTTTTTTCAAAGCCTGCCAAGAATAAAGTGGCTTAATAAGAAAGCACACAGATTTTACTTTCTTAGAGAAGAAAAA
>VXAA01001163.1:881212-933577 GCA_013399115.1 Anseranas semipalmata | reverse complement strand
GGGGGGGGGGGGAATAAGTCATTTAGAATGAGACTGGAAACTTCTTTAAGAGCAGTGGATATTTTCTAAAAGTGTAAAGATAGAAGCATTTTGGGAAGTTATATGGAGCTAACTAGCCATGAAACTTGGAAAGGTCTAGGACCCTGCTGACCAAATCTGATCTCTAAACACACACCGATTTATGCTGGTAGAAATTATGTAATGGCAAGTCAACAACAATAGGTTCATAGAGTGATGTAGCTGGGCTGCCATGAAGCATCTCTGTCACAGCGGGAGGTGTTTGCCTTGGGACATACCAGCGGCTGTCCGTTTTGCAACAGCATGACTGTCACTGTGTCCCTGCCATATCAATTTGGGCAAGAGAACCACCCTGAAAGACTGGATCATTCAGGAAACGTAAATGCCAAGGCTGCTCTCACAGCATGTATTACGATCTACTTTCCTTTAGATTTTGGATGTAAAATCAGTGTTGGCCTGGCCCCCTGAAGTTTCTGTTCCTGGCTGCCATAGTGTGTGGTGTCACTGTCAATACCAGGGTAAGGCTGAGATCACATTTGCCCATTTGCAGCTTGACCACCAAAATAGATGACACTTCCATTTCTGTGGTGGCTGAGGGAGACTGCCAACCAGTGATTATTTTGTTTATTTTGTCTGAGCAATATTTGTACAACAACCACTATCGACAGTAGTCTTGAGTCATCTTGTTAGCTGCAGAACATATGCAATTTCTATTCCCTCCAGCAGCAGGGGTTGTAATGCTGGGAGGGAAATGCATCCTACTGGGAAAGACGGAAAGTTTATGCTGCTGCTATTCATCAGGACGGAGTGATTCCAGGCTTGAAAGTCCAGTCAAGTCCTCCAGCTTTAAGGGTGCCTAGAAGTAGGTAAGACTCAGGTTGAGCTGTTCTAGCACTACCATCTTCTTGGGCTTTCTGAGAAAATGTTGAGTAGCTGTGGGTTGAGAGTACCTCATACTTGCTTGCAGCAGGCCTTGTCTCTTATTGAGAAAACCTAGATTCATTTTCAGAGCTGCAAGCTCGTAGAACCTAAGAAAAGGAAGAGAAAAGAATATGCTATATTATGTATGAAAAACTGGAAGTTTTATGCCTTGTTTTGCATAAGGCACTAGCAAGAAGACATTGTGTCCTCACTTGGTGCCAGATCATCAATGCAGTATTGACTCAATGGGCTAGATGCCACCTCTTGAGTCACTTAGCATCACTTCTCGATACACCTGGTTTATAATTTATTTTTGGAGGTTTCCAGTCTAAGTACAAATAAACATGCCCAGCCCATCTTAGACCACAGCCTTAGGTGGAGCAGCTGCAGATTTCTTAAAGATAATGCAATGCTGGGAAGAGACTTACTGTAGGGAAAAAAAAAAAAAAAAAAGTATTTCTGCAAATTGGAAAAAAATCCTGAAATAAGTATATGTTATTCTTGATCAGTTGATTAAGGGTATTTAATATTCAGAATTGTTGTTTTGTTTTTTTCTTCCCCCTGGCCACAAAGATCAAATGAATGCACTTGCTGCCTGACAGCATGACTGCAGTGTTCATTTGATCTTCTGGTATTTATCAGTTCAGATCTCACTTGCCATGACTAGGTATTATCATAAATTCAACTATTGCACTATTTTAGGAAAGTAGGACATGAATGCTCTTGAAACAACAGCCTTGTTATTTACCAGTGTGTGTAGATCTCAGACAGGGCTCTTCTGTGATAAACCCAGAATAAAAGGTGGACCCTGCCACAGGTACTTTTCAGTCTAAGGGAATAGCAGTCTGAAGAAAAGAAGGCAAAACAGGGCTGATAAAGGTGAAGACTGAGAAAAACAAGAAAGAGACAAAACATAGCTGCCCATAGCTGAAATTCAACCGAATTCACTGAAACATTCTTTGCAGAATTTGTCCAGGACTTTAAAAATAATCACAGTTTAAATATAAGAAGGTTGCTGTGTCAGGGCTAAAGATGTGGCCAGGCTCCTCAAGCATACATCATCAAGTCTCCCAGTAACATTTGGGGTCACTTGTTCAGCACTGCCTGTTGTTTTCAGCTGGTCCCAGGATACAGTGAACTCACTGGCTGCTCATTTACTTTTCTGAGTAGCTTTAATCCACCTATGAATTGATCCTGTCCCCTTCGAGATAAAGAAAATTATTGTACGCTCTCCAGTGAGCTCCGGACTAGACACGAGTCAGTGTCTCTCTGACATCTCTCTGTTGGGACCACTGGCCCAAGCAAACATTTTCAGTGGAATGTGCATGATTGAGCTCATATATCTTAATTTCTTTGGATTCTACCCTAACACTTATTCAGGGACTGCTGAAATTAACTGTATTGAGAAAAGAATTCAGAACTTGAACCTTTGAGTAGAGGATGCTATTCAGGCCTCCCACATCTTGATTAATCTTTGTTTTAGGTTCAGCAACTGAACTGACTTTTAGGACCTTTCATTCCTCACCAGCAAAGTCACCTGTTTTCAGAAAGACACTCACTGGAAAAAGTATGTGGGCAGTCAGATTTCTTTGCGGTTCAGCCACTCCTATATTTGAAACACTGCTCTGAAAAAAACGTAAGGCTTCCAAGACCTGGAAAGTGCAATTTGTCATAATCTCACCCATTTCTGAAGAACTATGATTGTTTTCTCTGAGTCTTGTTTTATTGTCCATCTTTCTGTACCATATATAAACCTATCTTTTCCCATTTCTTTCACATGATGACTCGTGCCTTCTGTCCCTCTTTTGCCATTCTTTGCTTTAAAAAATTGCTTGAGTTGATTCACATGAGAAGCTATAACTCAACATAGGATGGGGCAAAGAATCTGGTAGATATTTTCAGAAATGTCTTGTGGTTAATAAGTTCTGCTTTAGCTAAATAATCCCTGTAGTGGCAACTTTCTTTACTTTTCATGTGGAAATTGCTTTTCAAAGTAGATGCATGTCTGGTTGTTTTTCAGACATAATGCCTATTTTTTGAGAACTTCAATACAACAAAATAATGAAAAACTAAATTAGAATCAGATGAAACAAAATGAAATAAAATACCCAGGTATATCCTTTTCTGTAAAATTAGCTGCCACTATGGACCGTCAGTCATGGCCCTTGTTTAACACACCTGCTTATATTATGAAAAATAAATATCTTGAGATAGAGAGATTTCTGTGTTCAAGACATGGTTTCAGGCAGACCAGTCAGGTTTCTGCTTCTGAGTATGTCATTTAATAGTGAGCATGATGCATTCTGTAGTTACATACAGGCTGGAAAAGGACATCAAGTCCTTAAAAAAAAAAAAAAAAAAAAAAAAAAAAGAAAAGAAAAGAAAGAAAGAAAAAGAAAAAAAAAAAAAAGAAGAAAAAATACCTACTATAAAAAAAATAAAAATTAAAAAAAAGAGGGGAGGGGGGGATTCCTGGAATGCAAACAGCAAGCAGAAGTCCAAGGAAAAACCCCAACCTACGTCAGACCCAATATTTATCAGGAACATGACACCAATGTGGTCGTTTTTTGCTTGTTTACTGTTCAAATAAAGTTTATTCAAATTTGTAATCTACAAACTTTCCTTTAGGCTCCTGGGCTGAAAAGGGCAAGTTGGGTTTGGATAGAGTGGGTTGAAGGAGGAGGAGAAGAGATGAAAGGAAAGGGAGGAGGCAAGGAATAAAACCTGACTTGCCAAAAATGTAAAGTACACAAACTAAAGTTCTTTGCTGGTCATGTCTCCCTTTCACAGTGTTGTGAATACTGAGCATTTTAAAATGAGAAGCAAATTATGTAGATAGATTTTTGCTCTTCCTTGCCCTTAGGTGAATGTTGAAAAATGCTGAGAAAACTTTTCAGACAGTCAGAGATTACAAAAAATAGCCTGTTACCCCAACAGAAGGAGTTAATTTTTGTTATCCAGGGGAGTAGAAATTATTTCTAAACCACGTGGCCTATTTAGGATTTTGGCTTTTATCAGTACAAAGTACAGAAACAATCTCTGTAAGTGTGAGTGATACAGCTTCTCCATTTCTCTTATACGCCAAATGTGTAATCTTTGCTTCTGTCTCTCTGGACAACTGTTTGTTCCACCCACTGTGCACTATTTGAAGAAATTCAGTTCTGTGGCTTTTGCCATGTTGGCCTCTTTCAACTCAGTATGATTTATTTATTTATTGGTTTATTCAGATGACAGACCTAGTATCAATGACAACATTTACATTTAAGATCTATCATGAATGTGAAAAACATCTTCAAATAAAAGTTTTCTGGGGGCCTTCAGAATCTGATAGAGGTCGCCCTTCCATTGAGATAGTCTTTCAAGTCTTGGTCAGGTGCATAGGACATTTATGACTGAAATTAGTAATCTTCTTTTAGTAAGAATCTTTCATAATATGTACTACTCGTCTGCAACTCTCTCCCACATGAATTTCCTACAAAATGTCTTGAAACATCTGGCTGCATGGAAAGAGCACATTAAGACAACAGGAGGTTGTATTTATTTATTTATTGAGGAATAATTCTTCTTTTAAAAGAATAATTGCACAGCACAACCTTGAATTGAAAAAAGTTGTTTCTTTTGAAGAAACTGGAATACAGAGTACAGTCTCCTTTCCATTAGCTGCTTGTTTGAGGTATAGCCCAAATGCAAAGGGGGACAGTAATACGATATGTTAAAATTGTGCTCTCTGGCTTGAGCTGTCTTTATGAAATGATTGATCTACTTTCTCATATGAATTCATTTCAAGGGCCATCTTACCTGAATGTACGTACTAAGATAGCTCACTGAAGAAGCTTGAGAAAAAGGATCATACAGATATTATTAAACATCCACAAACCACTCTAATGAGACCTAATTTAGTCTATTTTAAGCTTTGATGATTTTTTATTATTATTATTTCTAATGCCTCCCTGCTAAAATTTGTGTCTCAACCAGAGTTGAAATGATAAATAACTTGTAGTCTACCACCACTAGGACAAATTTATAGCTGCCCACATTACTTGGCAAAGGGGAAAGGATTTTAGAAAGATGAAAAGTTAGGAGGAGGCAGTAGATGGAGTGAAAGGCTCCACTGGGAAAAAGAAGTTGGCATATAAGGGCCCATACTGTATGAGACTGCCAGCTAAGAATACGACAGAAAATGGCGGATTATTGCTGTTATCTCATTTTCATGAGAACAGAGATCTTCTCCCTTCTCGTCTCTCATGTTTTTTCCATAATTAATTTGCTTTCCTATCTCCATTCCTAGCAAAGAGGTTGGATCCTAAGTGCTAAGCAAAACATCCACATGCACGTGTAGAAAACCCTGACTTTTTAGCTTTAGGAGTTTACATTGTGCACAAATGGCCTTCTTCCAAGCAGCAGATCTCTCAACACGAAGTACAGCTTTTCTGACAGCCAGTAGAAGTTTAACTACTATCTCCCTCAATGTTTAATGTATTATTTGTTGAGCTAGGTTTAAAGAATGGGAAAACATAAAGCTTTAGGGCAAGTTAAGCTTAAGTTCCTAGTCTGAAAATTGCATACTGTGCACAGGCAAATAATGAGAAGGTGGTGGCACAGAGAAGTCAGATGCTTGGGACACATCACAGGTTTTTTCTGTTGGAAATAAACACATTTTTCACTTGTGTCCATTAAACTGTACTACTTCCCTGGAGCAATGATAGCCACTCAATCACCTTACATATGTGTATATAATGTATTAATCATCCTGTCATCTCCTGGGACATGAAATGATTATTTAGAGATAACAAGGAAAATACTATAATCAAGTCTTTGTGGCCATTTATTTGAGTAAGAACGAGGAATTCTCTCCATCATTATTCTATACACCTTGTTCACTTTTTGGGAACATTGGCATGAGTGAGAGGAACATGTTGTGAAACTAAGCAAATACTTACGCAGGAATATTCCTGTACCATGTATATTTACATAAATATTCATCTGAGAAGTATTTAATGGCCGCTTTGACAGCCTATGTGCTGAAGTGAGCTGAAATAATGGGCTGTAACTTGGTAACCAGTTGCCCAGAGTAAATTTGGATCAAATTTATTCAGCAAAAAATGAAGCTGAGAGATGCAGAGAGCCCTAAGCTATGAGGACCCCCTGGCCGTGTGCCAGTGAGGTGAAGGAAGAGAGGAATTATGCTTACTTGGGAGTGCCATGGGGACCAGGGCACCTCTGCAGGAAGGGAAATGCCAGGAACGTCCAACAGAACCTCTCAGGCTGCCTCCTGGATACTCAGGCTGTGTGCCTGGGGCAAGATTTGCCCCCAGAATGCATGCAGTACACACATACAGTATGCAGGGTGAATGTGTGTGAAATGTTTCAATTACCTCTAAAATAATGTTTAACATGTTCCAGACATACTGCATTAAGCAAATACCCAAGCAGTATTTGAAGCATATTCTGTTTTTCATTTTAATAGATTGTAAATGTATTAAACACATGTTAAGAATATATTTCATATACTGCATTTGTAAAATATTATCAAATTTATATAGGCGGAAACCACAGAACCACCACAGGATCGGCCCAAGAGCAATACCATTTTGTAAGTTAACCTTTTAGCACCATTCTATCAGAAGGATGGAGGAGTTGAGTTGAGTTGAGTTGAGTTCATTCCATTTCATTTCATTTTTAAAGAAGAGCCTCAAGGTGGAAAACCTGTCCTTAACCCTTTCAGCTACAAACTTTGTGCTGCATGCAAAGCTTATACCCCAGACATCTGGATGGGAGGCTCTGGAGTTACCTGCTTTTGTGCAGAGAAAAATGCTGAATGTCAGAGCTGAAAAACTACCCCTGTAGCCATACAGTTAGGTATCTGCTCCACATTTAAAGTGCCTCCTCAGATCATCTGATAATGTTAAACACCTCTATTAAAAGAGAATACCAGTAGTTATTTCAAAGGTGAAGAACATTATCAAGAACTCAGAATTCAGCTCAATCTCTTTCTCTCTGTCTTGCAGACTGAGCAAACTGGAGTTGTTTTTTGTTTCTTTGTCCAAGCCAGGGAGAATGGTTTAGGTTTGAAGAAATATTCTGACTCTGGACACCCTCAGGTTTCTCTGAAATCTAAATCTGGAGCTAGGTCTGTTCCTTGGAAATGACTCCCATCTCCATGCTGAGCTCAGCCAAAATCCTGGAAGTCAGCACTTAACACGAAGCAGAGCTTAGGCTCTGTGAGACAATTTGACTTAAAACTATAGCAATTAATCATGGGTACCTGTAAAGTGCAAGCCACCCTCAGTCTCAAAGTGTGGAGGAATCCAACACATTTCAAGACTCAATCTCCGTTGCTTGTAATACAGGAATAATTTTGGTAGCTGGCTGTTACATTAGATTCTTCTCCTTTTATGTGGATTTAAAAAAAAAAAAAAAAAAAAAAAAAAAGCAAAGCCAGCCCAGACCCAGTTTGCTAGTGAGAATCAAGACTTCCAAATTTCACACTTTGTGCTGCATTGAATGGGAATCCCATAGCTGTAGGTGTCTGAGGCCCAGATGTACCAGACCTGCTGTCACGCAGATGGCTCTCTTTGCCTCTCTGCTCCTCTTAGTTTGAGAGCATGTACAGCAGCTTGAGGATACAAAAGTGTCACTTCCAAAAATAGCCTGAAATTATTGTTTTGCTTAGAGATTGATGTGTAGGTCCTTCTCAGGCATAACAATACCAAATGCACCTTTTGCTCATTAGCAAAAATTCAATCTCTTACATTGTTGTTCTTAAAAAATAAGTTATAAGAACCTTGCTGAAACAGGGTACTGGAGCAGAAAGGAGGGGTCAGTGCAATAAAGCCGTATGGGCTGCTCCAGCTTTTAGAAAATGCTCACCTCAGCCCATATCGATGGTTCCATGCCATCTTTTAAAACAAGTCTTGAAGAGATGTTAACAAGGGAGTAAATGAGTTATGGCAGTGATGCTCAGCTATTTCTTCAACTTTTTAGACCATTAACTACTTTATAATAAAATTTTATTATGCAAATTTTTTTTCATCCAGAATGCCCATCTTTAGTATTAAGTGTTCTTCATCTCAATAAAGTAATAAAAAACAAATGTAATGGATTAATGAGGTAGAATTTGTTGCATTGTAATTTGTGTCAGGCTCTACAGTCTGTAATAGGCAACCTTAATAAGCAGTCTGATTTTCCCAGTGTGTGTAGGCAGCAGCTGCTCCTTTTGGTGTTTCAGTTTGGAGAAAAGCTGGAGGTTTCACTATTGTCCTTTCTCCACTGGCATAGTTTCTCAGCTGCAGTGGAGATGCTGTGTTAATAAAAGGACAGGAGTTGAGTAATAACTGTCTGTAGGAGGCCAGCATTACATGAAATCAGTGTCTGTCACTACATGAGGAAGAAGCGGGGCTCTGGGGAGGTTTTGCTCCACGCTTTTCGTCCCTGAAGCCACCCTCAGAGGAGGCTGTCCCCACTGAGGCAGGACGCGTGGGGCCCGCAGCCTGCCTGGCTTCTCCGCGTCCTCGCTCTCCCGCCTCTCCCAGTGCAGCCTGCTGGGACTGGGCGCCTGAGGAGCATCACAACAGGTTATGTTTTTCATTTTTTTCAGCTATGGAAAATGAGACGCTGGTGCTATTTTTTCACCTTCAGTTTGAGCCTTTTTAGCTAAAATGTAATGGTAGGACTGTCTTTCAGACTGGAAATTCTTACCTCACTGTCCAGTCCAGTACATGAAAGCATTCAGCAGCTTCACAGGACTCTGTGACACTCTCCTTTCCTTGTCTAGCAGTTTTCAGAGAGTTCCTTGCAGGACTGATGCATGCAAAAATCGGGGCTTTTATCAGGTAGAGAGCACAGAGCCATGGTAGCACAAAACATGATGCCAGAATCCCACCTGGATGCTGGTCTCCTCCAGGAAAATGAATTGCAAAGCTTTCTAAGCCAGTGCACAGGTGGAAAAGGAGATCCTTTAGAACAAGATGAGACCTTGGCATTATTACACCCTACCATTGTAACTGTATACTATATTGACACTATTAAATATATTGCCGTTGACCTGTGGATATTCAGTTTCCATAGGTCTAGTGCAGTTCAAGAGATACATTACAGCTCTGAGTATATAAGATCAGACACATTATGAAGCGCCCCATAAGAGTTATGACAGATGTGTCATAGTAACTTAACTACACTCTGAAAAATTATTAACTATGAAGTGTGTTGGTTTTTGTAGGCTTATTTCACACCATTATCCACTTAACTATTCAATAATGTACCAGGTATGTCCAACAAGCGGCAGGAGATATTTGCTGTGCTTTGACTTCCCAGTTATTTTGAATGGATGTTCAAGATGAAATAACAGCCAGACTTTCTGAAAACACCCTCAGTCACTAGCAACTGAATTCTCCTCCTCTCATTTTTAATAATGCAGGATTTATCTTATCACATTTGATAGACTTTTGCTGTATTAGTTCTTTGCTTTCAAATTTAAAGACTGAAAAGAATGCATATCCCACTTCATTATATACAGTGTGGAATGCATCTGTTTTAAAATGTTTGGTTTTCAGGCAGAAAAAAAGCCTCAGTAAGCAATGCAGTCAAAATTTCAGTGTATGAAACCACTACCTTGCATTGCCTCTGATTTGTGTTTGTCCTTCCAAGCAGCTACTGTATGACCTAGTGAAGAAACAACTTCTGGAAGTGATTCTTCCCATATGATAACATCTTCCTTTTCTGTAAATGTGTGGAATAACTCAGAGAAAAAGAGGGATCCCAGGCTGCTTTCTCAATTTAAAAATCAGAGTTTCTTTCCTAATCAACAGATTCTCCAGGAAGTCAGCTAACCATTAAGGGTTGTTTTTGCAATTATGTTCTCCCTCAGCAAATAGGTAGTTTCATTCCAAACCAATTTATTTTATCTAAATCTACATGATTACTCCCTTGTTCTGAATCTTGCTGTTATTCCATGACATGAGGCTGCTGAGATACGGCTTCAATATCTTACTCTTTTCAGGAATCAGTGCCCATGGCAATGCCAGCCTGGCCTCTACTAGCATTTGCCAACTATACAGTTCTTGATTTCTCTGGATTTTTAATCTTCCTCTGTGGCAGCTGAGACCATATAATAAAGAGAGTGGTTATTTTCCACCTGCTGGCACAATGCATATTTTTCTTCAGCTATAAAATCCCATAGTTAGGATACATTATCTTTCTGCCTGAGAGGCTAGAGTCTTTGAATAGTATTGGCTGTTGAGCAATATCTACACATATCTATTTCCTGAGAACCCCAAAAGTCTATATGACTGCAATGTCATAACATACAACTATGTAAACAGCAAATTCTCATTTACGTGATTATTTTCAATGGCAAACTCAGTAGCTTGGTAAGCTTTTAAATAGTTTTGTATTAACTACACCAGTAGTTCTTGTCTCCCTCCTCCCCCTATTCCTTCTTCCCTGCCCCATCTTCCTTGCTTTTGTTTTATGTGTGCATTTAAACATTAAATATATTGAAGATTTTGGAGACAGGATAGGTACATTACTAGAGTCAAACAGAACAGAACAGAGTATTTACTTAATGATCATACACAATTGTATTTTTGAAAGCAAACCTCCATAAATTCATCTTGCTGACTTTCTTCACCAAAATAGCTTTTTTAATCTGACCTTCAATGTCTAAAAGCAAAAGCTAAAGGGATTTTTTTTTTTCTGGTAAAAATGGAAGCATGTATTTCATAACAAAAGGACCATTGCACGTCCTTTTTTTTTGCCCTTTATCAGATAAGCGCTACTGCCGTAAGGTTCACACTGTCACGTAATTTCAAGAGCCCTGCACACATGGCTTTGATAGAGTTACACTAGCAATGAATTTAACCTATAAGTCTTTCTGTACAGCCGTGAAATATATGATAAGACACAAGGTTTGAGAGCAAGCACCTTAAACTTGCTAAGGCATGGATACATTTGAGTTTCCCAGCTATGGTAGAAGTCACATTGAGTTCTGCTAAGTGGGATTTGCTGAAGCAACATATTGTCCTTCTGTGATGTGAAGAGATAAACTTGAACTGGGAATTAATACGCACTATCTGCATCTGTCTTCTGCAAATCCCGCTCAGCTTCATGCATTCAGAACAAATTCTAGGCAAGAGGCCACTGGGAAATTGTCCAGTTCTCTGTACCCCATGCCCAGCTCTGTCAGACTGGCTGCAGAATAATTTATTTCATACAGTTCCTCTGGCCAAGGAAAACATATTTGTGCCTTGTGGCAGGGAAGCTCTGAAATGAAGGCACTGTGTTGCAAATTATACACCCTAGGGGTTGACCTTAGCTCGTGTGCCTTCTGACCTATAGGAAACTCCACGCAAGTAGACAGGGGCAAATAAGAAATACACTTTATTGGTCCTTATGCCTTCAGAAATCAATTTGTAACCAATGCTGTGTGCTAACTTTCTCTTCACTTCATAAAAGTCCATGATGAATTGATTTTGTTACTTTTTTATTTACAACTACATGCAAGTTAAAATTTGTTTCTAAAAGGCTGAAGAAAGGAGACTTCAAAATGAAATATCAAGATGTTGTTTTATGTCTCCAAGTGAATCTGGGCTGGGGGAGGGGGGAAATGGCTGTGTAGCCATACCCAAACTTAATTTCCTTATGTTTTCTCTGGAACATACTTTTTAAAGGTATATTGGAATACCTTCTCATTGAAAACAAACCCCCAACAAACTCTGTTCTTCATTCCTATACCTCAGAAATAGTTTAAATGGAAGGAGCTGAATTCAGTGCTTCACCTCAATCATACCGTGCCACCACGGAAAATTGTGTCACTGGAATGTCATCTGGGGCAAAACCATTACAATTTAGAAGACAGTGAGAGTGTTGCCACTGAATTCAGCGAGACCAGGATCTCACCTTTCAATTTATCCTTTCAATTGCTCTTGTTTTGCTCATCTGTTCCCAGTGGGTCTGGAGCTAACAGCACAGTTTAAGCTAGATATAATGTCTTTTATTCTTCTGAAATATAAATGTGGTGATGAGCGTTCATTGCTGTGGTGGGATACAGCTGGCTGGGAAGATTGTTCTACTCTGTTGTAGTAATAGCAGTGGCTGTGACAGGAGTTATCTTTATTGTTGGTTCACAGGAAGGAGGATTGAGGGATCAGATTCTGCTAGCAGGAAGATTATCTGAACATGAAGGATTTCTTTCTGAATTGTAACTTCCTTCCAAGCTTTCATATGATTTCAATGCCAAATAGTTCAAAGGAGCCAAAAGTTTCATCTCCCGTCTGACTCTAAGACTGTTACTCAAAGCCAATCCTATTTTTAAATCTTTTACCATCCCCACCACCCCACCCCTAAATCTCAAGATTTTCTGCTCTGCAGATTTACAGTGTTTGCCAGAAAACTGTTTCAAGGCTTCTTAGCTATTATTTTTGTCATCTCCTGGGGGCATTATCAGAAGGACCCAAAACAGCAGACATTTTTCTGTATGAGCATGGTAAACCAGAGCTTTAGCTGGTGTAAGTCAGGGTGGTTTCTGCTGAAGTCCCAACATCTGGCATATTAGCATTCTTCACAAAAATAGACAGCATAGGGTCTACTCTCGTGAAGAAAGTTAGTCACGTATGAGAGTGTTTGCAGGACCTCATTCCTAATGAGCTAAGACACCATATTATTAAAAAAATAGTGCAAATTATGCTTTCAGTTATACTAGTGCAGATGTGATATAACTTCTTTGACAACTCATTGTATTTACTTTGGCTTTCCACTAGCCCAACTTCAGTAAATCACTGGAGTTTCTCTAGATTTACAATGGCATCACAAAAATTGGGAATCTGGATGTGGAGAACCCATGGTAGGCTGAAGACATAATAGTTCTCAAGAACTGCTGTGCTAACCTTCTGTGAGAGGCTGCCATAAGAAAGTTACATGCACAGTGATTTGAGTGCATGTATATTCTAATTGGAAATGAAAATGTTGTATTGAAATGAAATAGTCTAGCGCAGACATTATAGTTATAAGATCTTCTAGCCTTTGGATGAATTCCAGATGTTAAATTCCTCTGTCCCATCTGGTGGAAATCCAGAGGATCTTTCTTGATACAGTGAACACAATTTCAATTTTTACTGTGCTTGAAGAGGACTGAGCTCCAAGTTTTGCTGTCCTCAAGGCTACTCTAAAGCAATTTTAAATTGTGTCCTCTTTCTTCTGTGTAGTCCCTGCGACCCATCCTGCTCCGTTTTTCTTAGCTTGGAGGCAAGAGGGTGTCCCAGGAGCAAGGCTATGAGCCTGGCTAGAGCAAGGGAGCTCTGTCTTCTGTTGGCTTTCCAGGCCAGGTAATGCCACAGGGTGGGGGTATGGATCTGTAAACGAGGCAAAGTATGATCCTGAGGGACTCCCATACACCATGTCCTGTAAAGAACCAGTGACATATCCAGCGTGTGGGACTCAGAAACCACAACCTAGGGAGTCACTAAAGAGCTCTTTTAAGAAAAATGGGAGGGACATTTCTTTGAAATGTTGCACAGCGGTTTCCTACCTGAGGAAATGTGTGAAAGACTCGGCTCAGCTCCCACAAGGACTTAGCCCTGTTATCAAGTATATTTGGTTTCAGTCAACTTGCAAGAAAACAACATTTAAATTCCTTGCTTTATTTAGTGGCTTCTGCTCAACTCCAGCTCCACTCTGCTCAACCAAAAGGCTGAAAAGGAAGGCAGTTTGTTAATTCTCCTCTTGAATTTCTCTTTCTCGGCAACATTTTAGTGTGTATCTAATTAAATCTTTCAGAATCATGTCTACTTGTTGTTGAACAAGTACAAAGGATACAAGTCTACATGTGTTGATGTGTGTATTCGGGTCTGTAGGAACTCCCTCTCATATGCTGGCTTCGTGTGTATGTGTGAACTCCTCGCTGCATCCCAAGATCCACCTTTTGGACTGAAATTTTATGGAATCACAGTGGCAACAGAATGATTCCTCCCACTCCTACCCTTCTTTGTCTGTGACTTTCCTGATGCTTGGTTAGACACAACCCTCATAAAGAAATTGGCTGAAACTGGGGCTCTGAAGAAAGGAAGGTTTTGTGCGTAGGTGTGGGTATGTGGAAGGAGGTAGAAAGGGTAGCCTACCTACATTTTTAATAGTTTCTTTATGAGTGTGATACAGGCATTTTCCTATAATAAAACAGTAATGTTCCCAACCAGCAAGTGCTGTTCTTGGCATCTCATTTTATTCCAATTTGCTTTTCTTGCAACTGTGGGCAAGATTCATGAAAGGGCCATGCCTAACAGGTAGGTAGGAGAAGGCACTATTTTTTATACAAATAAATGTCCTTCCTAAATTATCTACTTTTAGAGTACACCATATGGTTCTTGCCTATCCATACCTCTCTCCCACCTTCTAATTGGCAGCTGCCATGAAATACAGAAAGGTGATTAAATAGTGACTTGTTCCACTGAATCTGCAGCTAACCTACTGCCAAAATTAAAGACAAATGAGTGCACTGCTTGCAAGTATAAATAAGTAGAACTGGTTCAGAAGTTTTCATCAAAATGAATAAACCTGAAAAATATAGGTTTAATTTTTTTGCAGTAAACAATGAATTGTTGAAGTTTCCCAACAATTTCTCAACAAATGACTGAATATTTCCCATATCTTTTCAAAGAGCAAGCTCAACTTATTTTAGAAATTTTCTTAGACAAGATGGACCACACAACCCAGGGAATAAGGAAAGACCTATGAGTTGAATGTCAGGGAACAGAAATATACTATATTCTGCCATTTACCTCCAGCTGACCTTGGTAATCTCATGTCATTTTGGTGTGCCCGTGTTTGTCTGTAAAAATCATGGTCATCCTACTCACTTCCACAAACCATGTAGGAAAACATCTGTAAAGGAAATCCAGCTGGGACTGTACAGAAGAATGCAATGTCCTGCAGAGATACCCGAGAGTGCTCTGTGCTCCATGCATGTATCTTTAGTTTCATTATTTAATTAGAATCCTTTCTATTAATTAATTATATTCTCCATTTACCCACTCATGTCAGGTAGACCATTTCTTATGAAGCTTTTAATATTCCTACTGAGACCGGAACATGTAGTTCAGATACAAGTTCAGGCTCCAAAATTAACCTTTAATTAGAAATTAATTCTGTAATGGCTATTTCAGCTAACAAATGAGTTAGACCAGTATATATTAAGTTCTTGAATGAATGATAACTCTTATAAATAAGTGCAAAACAAGATATCCCTCATCCAAAATATGTGTATGTTTTCTTATCATAGTAATAAGTATGACAATAATGAAGTAAATGGCATGAGATAAATAATAAAAATGACTCAAGAGCCACTGTCAAACTTTACTTCAAGAAGTTAAGAAGATAACTGCTGATGAACAAGCTTTTGCTGCTCTAAATAATCTATGGGAATTATATTATCTGGGCAAAATTTGCATATTTACCTGTTTGCAAGCACCTCATTTGAACTTTCCACTGCTGTATTCTGCCTTTCACAGACATGTGGAAGGACTCTTCCTAGCTCATCTGGTTCTAAAGTTTTGGAAAAAAACATGTATCAGTGCTGGATAACACTTCAACCTTCTGGTTTTTCTGCCACAGGCTCAAAACCACTTTACAAATTAAAATCATATTGTGAAAGAAGAGATCAAATCTCACATTTCAGAATGCAAGAAAAGGGCCTCTGGCTGTAAGTCAAAGGTTGAGGGACATCCTGCCTCCCCTTACTTTGGAGGAAGGTTGATCCTCAAGGGAGACTTTTTCAGGTGTGCATTTTTTCCACAGCAAATCTGTGAACTAGAATACCTGATTCAAAACCATTTGTGCTCTGAGTCTGATCTGCAAACTTCAGTGTTAATTCTGCAGGTAAGGCTGAACACTGATTGTTTGGCCGCATCAGCCAAAGGTGTGCTTTTCTATGGGAAATTTGTCTATTCCTCTGAGCTGAGTACAAACTTCACTAATATTCCTGAAAGCCCACCTTAGACTGATGTTACAGTAAACTTCCCACCTTGCAATTCCAGGAATAGAGCTGCTGAGGTTTTCCTGTACTAGCTCCAAAGGGCCAAGACAAACCCTAGTGCTGGTGGTTCCTCTAAAATACTTCAGTAAGAATAGGATGTTTCCATCCACCACTGTATATTGACTCTTGCTATGCTTCTGACCTTAAATCATTTGATGACATCACATTGTTACTTTGAATCCATGTACAAATAAGCTGTATTTCCATTAGGGAACATAAAATGGTCCATTTTGACTCACTCTGCAAACTGTTTATGGGTTACTTGCAGCTTTCAGGATTTTTACAAGAGAACATCCACTGTTCATTTCCTGGCTTGGCTCCAACTGGACATGTTAACTTTGCCTAATTTCCAAGACATTAGGTGGGAAGGCTTCATAATAGAAGCATGTTTTTCCACCAGGGAACTTATACCACTTTTTTAAAGTCTATTTTTCCCAGACAAATTAAACCTACTTTTTATGAGCTTCTTCTAAAGAGTAGAACAGTAGCTCGCCTTGTTAGATATTAGTGCTTCTGTTCAGAAGGGTGATCGTGTAACTGCAGGGCCTCAGTATTTTACACTTTCTGGAGTTCATTAACCAGGGGCTTCTGTATTTGAACCTGTAACGTTTTAGCTGGACGAGACCCAGAAAGCGAAATCAATCCAGTCCCGTAGCACAGAACTAATTGTCATCATAGCCAAATGTGCAAATATACAAGAAGTATATAGGAAAAGAGGAGGGGGAAAATTGAGGGCTTTAGTTTTTAGGGTATTATGTTGCTGAAAAGTTTTTACATGCTTTCTCACTGACATAAAATACAAAATTGAAAATATGTTTCCTATATCAAAATATCTATACCAAATTGAATGGTTTTATATACCTACATTCATCTAATCAAATGCTTTCCGCTTAAGTCATATATTTGACCACATATTGGGCTGGGTAGGAGTTGGAGGAGTTTCCTCGTCTTGCCAAAGCTTATAATGTCACCAGCTCATTCGACAAGAGAGGCATCTTTTTCCAGCTCAAGTGCATGAGAAAGAGAAGTCACTGTGATCCAGCTCCTCCTCATTGCCTTGGAGAAAGTAGAGACTCTCTAAATATTAAAAATACACAATCCTTGATGAACTTAAGGAGTATGATTATACCTGGCCAGAAGGGGCACACGCAGGGTCCACCATCCTAGTCCTGTGTCTTGAATGTGAATTTTTACAGGGAGCTTTGTGCCTCGACGTCTCTGAGGTCTCCTGCCTCCTGGTCACGCCGGCTGCCCTTAAACCAGCACACAAAGGGAAGCTCAAAGCCAGTTTCAGTACTGATTTGCAGAGCACTAGCTAATATCTAGCAGGATATTTTCTCTTAATTTAAAGTCTTCTGAAGTCCTTCCAATGACAGTGAAGAGTGGAATCTCCTTTAAGTGATAAAATTATCAAACCAGTTATCTGGCTTGGCAGGGGAAAATTCTCATCCTCTAATCAATGCCCTAATTTAATAGTCATCACAAAAGTTGAGCTTAGCCAAAATAAAATACATTGTTCAATTTAGAGATGAAGAGGCTAGTAATAGAAACACAATCACTAAGTTTTGACTTACAGCAGTATATTGGCAGTTTAATTCTTGGAGAAGAAGTGAGGGCCTATGTCTAATCCGAACAGATCCTTTCTAAATAAATACGACTATATTTAATTCACATACATTTTGAAAACTCCAAGGATGCTTCAAGAGAAGGGCTTTTTTTAAGGTGTTGCCATATGGTTTTAATTTCTCAGAAATATATAGACCAGCTTGTTCACTGAGAAAGCCGTGCCAAATACGGCATGTCAAGATAGCTGAAAATGTAATTTAGCATCTAGTCTTTTCCTATAGCGATTCTTTACTAATACAGTGGTAATGCTTCTGACTGGAAAGTCAAATGAACAGTCAAAGGAAGAAATGTAAAATATTTATTATTTACTGGACAAGGAAAAGAAAATATGATTGTTTCCTATGTTCATTACCCTCATTTGATATCTAATACTTTTAACATTAGCTTAAATAATAGTAAACACTATTTGCTAATGCAGTTAGAAATTTAACAGAGTTAGACAAATAACCCACACATATTTAAGGGCATGAAATATTCTCTGGAAAGATAAAAGCTTAAAATCAAACATTCTTATGCTGGCAATGGAAAGCTATGGCTGTGCAGCTGTAGTTAAATTAATAAAATACGACATTTTGGTTGTCTGGTCAATGATTTCATGATCACTGAAATTCTTGTCCTTCTTTCTATCTGTGTTATCTATTTACTTTTTGACTAAAATATGAGTGTACTGGGTAATTAAAAGTGAGTCTTGCATTATGGACCACCACTTTGGCAAAACATTTTCTGTGTAACTGTAAACTAAAATGTGATCCATATATTTGCCATCACTGTGGTTGGTCCATTTTCACATTATTATTATTTTGTCTCAGAACTCCTGTGTTTATAAAATAGTCACAGAAACACAGACTAAATATAAATCCATTCCTTTTTGCACCAGAGAAGCTAGAAAAAAGAAGCCTGAATTCAGAATATTCCCAAATATCCTGTAAGGTGCCTAAAGGTTGCTGAGGCATAAACCTGAAATAGTTTCTGTCCTTGGAAGGAGATGGGGAGAATTACATATGTTATAAGTAAATAATCCAGAAATAAAATGATTTCTGGATCAGTGTGGTGATGGGAAACCCATTTATCATTGTGGAATTCCTTAAAGTGGGCATCGTCCTTCAGGGCTGAGTGGAGGAATTTTTATTTTTTTTTTAAATTTCCCTTCACTCCCAGTATCTCCTCCCATGTGAGCTTTTCTTGCTCGAATCCTGCATTTTCATAATGGTTCTAAAGTCTGGTCTGCCTATAGCAATTCACCATGGAGTCCAGAGGAGATGAATGGTTTTTTAACTGAACAGTTATAAGAGATGTCTAATCCATCATTTCAGTGATTTTTTCCTCTAGACGGTCATTAAGAAAATAGTTCATTATAGTTAAAGCTGTATCTGTAATGCAACTGGTTACAGCATATACATTTTGAAACTTGCATTTCCTTTCCAGCAAGCATACTGATTGCCCAGACTGCCGTATGTGTTAGATTATTAGCCATTTGAATAAAATGTTGTGAGGGAAAACATTTTAAGATATTATTTTTAACGTATATGTTATGTTATTATATAAATATTTTGTGTTTATAATGTTATTTTTATATATATAATTAAGACACTTTCTGTTAAGATTTTCTATAAATTTCTACTTGACAATAATTTAGTGCTATATTTAAATATTACAAAAAAGACTTACATTTAGAAAAGGAACCTATTTTCTCTCTGATTGCACCCACATAATGCCCAGAAGCTGAACGTTTCCCTGCTGAGTGCTTATATAGTGCTCCATTGAGGTCACTGGCACTGCTGTCCGTGTGTCAGGTAAGCAAAATGCCAGTTTGTTTTCAACACTTTTTTACTTTAACTCTGTATTTCAGTCTGGAGCGTGTGTGGTATATTTTGCATAGCTTTATTCTGAAAGGGGAGACATGAGCACCCATTCTTGTGGCTAGCTAACACAAAGTCAGCTTGCTCCTCTCTAGACGTCACAGTCTGTCCTCCAGCTCCATGTGTTGGGCTGAACAAACCCCACAGGAGCCAAAATCTACTTTCTATTCCAATGCAACACATACTTTCCCAACTTTACTTTTTCTAATATAAACACAGGACACTATGTACATGACCTGCATGAATCCTGTGTCCCTGAAGTGCAAAAAGCACGGTGCCACACTGACAGCCCTCTCTGCCAAAAACTGGGGCAGAAAGAGTGAACCTCCTATGAGTCTCATTCCTTAACGCATTTCTAGACAACCTTCAGACACTATCATAATGCAGAAAGTAAAAGAACAAGAATTAAATATTGACATTTTCAATAGTTTTTCAATAAATAAACAGTCACATGATTTTGGAACCTTTGGAATGAAAATGGCTTTGCCAACTGCCTTTTCATAAACCTCTTTCTGTATCATGGGTATTATCTCGTTATCTGTCTCGGTGTTGTGCTGCCAATGTGAAATGGGTATGGGATGTGTTAGTGCACAAAAGTGGACAGAGCAAACTTTTCAATGGCCAAAGAGTCTGGAATACAGAAGAAGGTTTAGCAAGTCACATTAAAGATAAATAGTGATTACTTGAATGTTCCTTTTGATTTTTTAACAAGTTTATTAATAAATGGGTATATGCAAAATATAAATAAAAATGTATTTCCTGCTATGTCTCCACATTCCCCATAGCTTGCAATCTACCTGAAAATGCAGAGTGTAATTCTTATTAACTATAACAATTGTATTTACAAATATCATCTGCTTGTTAAGAGATATTTTCCAAAAAAACACTGCCTTGCAAAATGCAGTGGTAAAGAGGAGCGGAAAAGCAAAAGGAAGGAGGAAAAATGGTTTGTGTATGTGAGCGCGTGTGCGTGCACCGATGCACGTTTAATGCTATTGAGGAGCTTCTTGGGCTGTTTTCTGTTTAAGGTCTCAAGCCTTGCTTGTTCCACAGTGCTCCTGGGAGCAATGAGGAAGACTGCTTGGGCTTAATGCTTACGGTTCCACCGAGCTGTTAGATGCATACCTGAAAAATACATGACATGCAAAATATTCTTCAGATATTTAATCCCACAACCATGGTGAGTGAACAGGATTAAATCTGCAATGCCAAACTGGAACATGTTGGCAACACTGGCCCATTTTCGGTTTGTTTGTTGGCTTATGGGGAGGAAAAGGCAAGTTTTGTTTAATGCAATTAAATAAACAAA
The DNA here is from genome assembly GCA_013399115.1 of Anseranas semipalmata. NCBI lineage: Eukaryota > Metazoa > Chordata > Aves > Anseriformes > Anseranatidae > Anseranas > Anseranas semipalmata. The sequence continues at coordinate 912,822 of VXAA01001163.1, read as the reverse complement.
TCTGAAGAGATATTTTCACCAACCTTCTGTTGACTTTGAATCCTACTGTTTAAAGTATAGTGTCAACAAGTTAACTCTCCCTTTTGCAAAAACATCCATCTATTCTGGGACTGTGGGTGCAATCTGAGTACAATACTCTTCCCTTTTTGAAACTGGTTTCTACCAGATATATACATGTACAAGGCTTTTTGTACTTTCTGTACTGTCAGCTCAGCCACCGTGAGGTGATGCACAGCCTGAGAGCCCAATCCAAACTGGCGAGAGGATTTCTGTGGCCAGGATTAGGGCTGGTGACACGGCATGGGAAGCACGGCTTTGACCCTGGCTTTTTTCCATATCTCATGATGCATCTATGGTGCAGCGTTCTGTAAAGCAATAAAACATATCAAAGGATTGGAAAAACATTCAAGCAATTATTGAGTAATTCCTTGGAGTAAACATGCCATTAATCACATGGAAGTATTAATCATCCTTGTATGTTTGTACAGTCCTATATATATTGTCTGTGATCTTGCTATGAGTGCAGGAAAATGCAGCCGTAGGAAGTCGGCACTCCTTGCCAGGCGCTGCCACTCGCTCTGCACGTTTCCCGGTGGTTGGAGTACATGGGACCTCTGAGATTGGAGCACGACTGAGGAATGATTTGTCTAAACACTGCACATTGGATTAAAATTTATATCACGTCTCGGTTGTGATCTAATACTCGCTGCAGCTCTTTCACTGGATACTAATGGGCTTTTGTATCCTGTCCTGCATATTTTGTAACACTAATGTATTTAAGCCTCACCCTTTCTGATTTCTGCAGCTATCCCAACGAATATGCACAACCACTCCATCCCGTTCTGGAGGCCAAAGGAAGGAAGACAGAATTTTTGCACTCAATATTACAGTCATTGCAGTTCAGCACAAAACACATTGTGCAAAGCTCGCACTATACCTTAAAACCCAATTTTCTGTTCTTTTTGTCCGCCCTGGCTGCTAATGGCCAAAATCCCCATTTCTTTGCTTCTAAGCCTCCTAGGCGAGCAAAACCACGGGAGCGCACTGAGACAACACTATTTGCATCTGCCTGCAGCCTCCCATGGCGCCCTGCAATTGGAGAGCCGCTGCAGAACATAGAGGTCTTTCTACAAAGCAAACCCAGCGGAAATCGCCACCAATGTTAATTTGAAACAGAATGAGATAGCCACAGTGCAGGGCCTTGAGAGAGTGCACAAAGAAGGCCTTTTCTTGTTCGCAGGGTGCTGACAGTATGGGCGAGAGTCCATCCTGTGCAGCCGATGTGAGGAATAGCACATCCTTAAATCTCAGCACCTGGGCACAGCTCAGGAGACTTTGGGAGAAACTTAGAAGGAAGGTTTCTGCGAACGACACTGGGGAAATCCCGGGAGGCTTCCGCAGCTGGCCAGCTACATAGCTGCTAAAAAAGGGGTTTAAAATGAACTTTGGGATCTCTAGAAAGGCTCATTTATCAATGTAAACAAACTTTAGCTGTTTAATAAATCTGTTTTCTTTCCTCCTTTTCATCAGGCATTGCTATTATGGCTGATGGTTTTCATAATGTGATCAGCTTTATGTTAACAAGCACTGTGTGCAACCGGTCAGATAAAGATGAGTTAAAGAGTTTATTATTTTTATTAAGTAGAAGCTCAGTTTTGCCTATGTGTGCTTAGCATTCTTCTTTTTATTCCATTTCAGAGCTGCATCTCTTCTAGGGATGGGTAAACTGCTATGGAAAAATAAGAACTAGCCAAACCAAACCTCAGCCCAAACACTGACATCAACCCTAACATTTTTGAAGGTCAGTGTTAGTTTGGATAAGGAACCCATCTAACCAGTCATAAGTAGGGCTGGCTAGAAAATGGATTTCCACCTTCTGAAAAATTTGGAGATTGTATCTCTGTTTGTAATCAGTTTTTGGAAATCTAAAATTTTGATTTTTTTTTCCAAAGCCAAGACCGACCTAGTTAAGTAGTAATTGTATTAGCATTGTATCACCTTATCTTTTATTTAGATTTTTTTTGTAAATTTTAATGTGCAGAAGAAATTGTACCCGCAAAATACAGGCAAGAGAGCAGCTGATTTCGTAAATCCACCTTCTCCAAGCTAGCAGTTGTCTTCATATTTTGCACAATCACAATACTCTATAGAAGAACTGAGTTTCTTATAGTTTTGGCCACAAACTGGGACAAGGGGGGACCTTGCAACCCCCCAGTCCTATGCACAATTGATTCAAGCAGCCCTGCCTGAATACAGCAGTGAGGTCAGGAAGGGTTGACAGCACAGCCAACACTTGTGCTTGGTGTGACACAAGTACTATGAGAACTGAGAAGTTATCAGGGGCTAGAGAGATGGTGCATGAAAGAGGTGATGGCCAAGTGCCATCCCAATGAGCCAGGATGGCAGGGTCTGGTGGGATGATGGGGAGCTCAGCTCTGACACTGCTGGGCCACAAGGAATGGCAGAAAGAGGCCAAAGGAAATCTCAAATAGTTTTACCTGGAATAAGCTTGATTGTGGGATTGGTTTCATTTCCATGCTGTGTTTGCTGTAAAAACTAGAGCCACCTGAGCAAAAGTGATTCCACTGGGAAAAATGGTTATAACTTCATGTGTTTTTATGAGTGTAGTGGTTGTCATCCTAAAACACAGGGCATGCTAAGGAAGGTTGACTTTGGGCAAAAGTAAATTGCAGAAAATTTGGTAAGAAAAATATTGGCATTATTTTAGTATGTTTGAAATAATAATATAAAAGAATGTTCTTCAGGATGTCTCTTTCCAAATTGAATATGAGACCAAAATAATCATGAAGGCAAATTGAGACACTTCCCCATCTTTCTCGAAAGTGTTAATATTTTTTTTCATGAACATTTAATTAGATACAGAAAAAAAAAAAAAAGGCAAACAAACTAGACCCCAGCAACTCAATACTGAGCTTTGTGTATAAAGGAAACTTCATGAAATGTGAATCAGGTTAAATAGTTCAATTATTGTCCATTGCTTACATGTTTGAGAACGAGTGCAACTGTTTGAAATTGTTTAAGTAGTTAGTAAGGTGATCGTAACATTTACCAGCAAATGACATAAATCCAGAATTAATTATAATGGTTTAAATGGTTAAAAAGAAAGGAGATCATTGGTCCCATGGTTTATTGTGAACTGTCAGGATAATGGAATTTTAATCAGTCCATTTATTTTAGGAAGGATTAATTGCATGGCGTGATGCAGAAAATACAGTGACTAACTTTGGAAATCGAGCTGACTGTGTAATTTTATTAAAGCAGATCAGTTGTAGCATCTTAATTTCCTTAGACATGTTTATGGGAAACCATTTGTTTTGTCAAGACTCTTTCCTGACTGTTAGAGTCACTGAAAATGGACGTGTTTGCTGAGACCATCGCCTGGGCGCCAGTCCCCATCCCACCTGCCCTGGCCCTGCCGCTCCCCAGAAGTTGGGTTTCAGGAGGTTCCTCTGGGAGAGATTTGTATGGAGCTCCTCTGAGCTGGTCTGTGGCCTCCTATGAAGGTTGTCTGGGGGCTGTCACTGAAAGAATGGGGCCTACCGAGACATCCCCTCATTTCCCTGGAGCTTCCAGAGATTTCAAATGGTCTTTTCCTTGGGATTTGGCCCAAAGTTGCATAACTTGTGGTCTCCCTGACCGACTCACATGCAGATAGATAGTTCAAATATTGTCTAAGGTAAAAACAACAATTTGAGATAAAAAAAACAAAAACAAAAACAACAAAAAAAACCTTTTTTCTATAAAATATGGAGATTAAGACACCCAAGCAAATCCTTGAAAGATCTTGCAGCTCTGCTTTATTTTTTGGCAAAATATTTTGGGCAGGAAAAAAAAAAAAAAAAGGAAATTATTTCCCTCACAACTGAAAACAGTTAATGTTGACATTTGAGGTGGAACCTTAACAATGGATGCTATGGGAGAAGTTTCACTGGAAATTTGCTGCAATTTTATTGCAAGTACATTCAAAGACTAAAAAGTTCCGAACCAAAGATGAAGTTTCATTTCACCTGCACATATTTTTTTGCTGAATAATTATTTGCTGGTCAGGCCCATTCTCTCTCTCCTTATTATTGCCTTTGCAAGAGAATTACAAACTACAGTTTGGTTAGCTTTTTTTGACTTATAAAACAAAAGCTCAGGCACTTTGTATTTTACTTGTACTCTAGCCGAATCCGCACTCCTGGGAGGTTGCACGTAGGAATTTTGGCTAGGTGCTAATGGTTGTGCCACACCTTCACTTTGTTTTCAGTTGCTTTGCTTTTTATAATTAGAGGGAAATGAGGTATTTTAAATAGCTTAATATCAATACAGACTGTCCTTTCCACAGTTATTTGTTGTTAAGCTATTATTAGGCTGTATTCGTCAGCTGGCCTAAATTAAAAGTTGGTTATGTGGTGGAGTTTTACTGGTGTGCTAAAATAAAGTAACATAAAACAAAAAAGATGGAAACAAGGTTTACAAGTGGCATCACTTCTCCTTCCTTCTTCCTTTGAGGAGAATGGAAAGTGTGATGGTGTACCTGGCAAGTGGTCTACATGAATATTATAAAACAAAAAAATAGAGAAAAGCAAATGTTGCTGTTTTGTCTGAACTACAGAGGAAAAATAATTCTAACAGGAGTGTAGCAATGGTGAGCTCAGGCGGGGAGGCAGCACCTGGCCCAGCCTCCAGCCTCCAGCCTCCTGCCCAGGGCTACATCCAGAGGAAGGCTCAGGACCCTGCAGGGCTCAGGAAGCATGTGGGGCTGGCCCTAGAGCATGTGTCAGCACATGTGGGTGGGTTTTCATCCCTCACAACCTGTCTGATGGATGCTGCAGCTGCTTTAGCTCCCATTCTATACCTTCAGGGCTTTCCAAATGACTAGAAAGATTTCCTAATTCTACTCACAGAAGTAGAAAGAAAGGAAGTTCTGGTTGATTATAATTTTAAGAATGCATTTATCTATTTTTAGTTTCATGCCCATGCCACTTCTAGATACACTTACAACTTAAATTACAGCAGGCAAATTTTCAGTTCGAAGACTTTTAATTGAAAGATTTATATTCTCTGAAATGAATTTTGGTTTGCATAGAGAGTTAAAAGCTGTATGTATTTCTGTCTATAAATATTATATTCAGATATGCAGTGAAAATTAATGCAGTTCCTGGTTATATACTACAGCTGATCAGATTCCTTCAAAACTTGCAACTGCTCTGAAATAAGAAAACTTATGTTTTCAGAAAATTTATATCATTTACTGGTATCAATTATAGAAATCATCTAATCAGGTAGAACGTTCATTGTATGAAGAACACAGTTGAAAATTTCTGGGCAATCTGAAAAAGCAAAACTCTGTTTTTAAGAGCTAAGCTGGTTTGTCAGTTTTATTATCCATGGTTTATAGCTGGAGAAACTGAGAAACAAAGAGGAGTAGATGAAGATAAAGAAGCAAAGAAGGACATAGGATTAAACCTCCATGACTCTAAGTTCTTCAATAAATAGCCAAGTCCATGTTGTGCCGTGTTGTACAGTGGTCTGGGACAGTGCTGCCTGCTATTAATATGAATAGAGCTTTGTCCCATACATTTGGAGTTTCTTTCTCACCACAAATGTTTTGAAAAGCAATTAAGTTATTTAAAAAGCAGCCAACATGCCTACCAGTTAACAGTAGTTAACATTTAAAGTGAATAACTATTACTTGTTATTTTTTGAAAGATCAGACCTTAATCAATGGATACTGATACTTGCATAACATGAAACTATGTTTTTATTTTAATATTACTTTGGCATTCAAAAGGTCTCTATCCTGACTCAAATTAGTTATTTGCATTTTTTAAAGTGAGAGAGAAAGAGTCAAACTTGAAATCCCATTTGAATTGACAGATTAGCTCTATATACTTGGAATTTCACTGTGATCAAGTATGAAATGGTAAAACCAGAATCAATAATCAACTGTCAATATCATTTTTGTTTTTATTAACAATGATTTCTTAACACACGTATATTCTCACATGCGTATGCACATACATATATACTTAGCATTCAAGGAATTAAACTCCCATAATCTGCAGTATCTGTCTCTGACTTAGAAGGATCTGGATGAGTTTATTGCCATCTTCTCCGTACTTGCTGTCACCCTGACATCCTGTGCTTTCCCGTGGAGTGCTGGTCTCTGCCAAGACATGACACCAGGATGGCTGACATGGGCCTGATCCAGTCTGGTAATTTCTATCATCTTCATTTTCATTTTCATCTGAATTGGTTTCTATTAAGTCACCTTTGCAATATAGTTGTCAGGAGCCTGATTCATAGAATCATTGATCATAGAATCATAGAATGGCTTGGGTCGGAAGGGACCTTACAGACCATCTCGTTCCAACCCCCTGCCATGGGCAGGGATGCCACCCAGACCAGGCTGCCCAAAGCCCCATCCAGCCTGGCCTTGAACACCTCCAGGGATGGGGCACCCACAGCTTCTCTGGGCAGCCTGCTCCAGTGCCTCACCACCCTCTGTGTGAAGAATTTCCTCCTAAGATCTAATCTAAGTCTCCCCTCTTTACTTTAAAACCGTTCCTCCTTGTTCTATCACTATCTGCCCATTATTATGGTTCCCCAGAAAGGAGACAGATTAAAGTTAATATTCATGAGTTGGTTTAAAAAAAAAAATCACTTTTCATATTTTTTTTAAGATGTAGCTTTTAGTAAGAGATCATTCATTGTTATTGCTAGGGAATAAACCCAGGCAGTCGTTTGTACAGAGCACACAGCCTTGGCCACGTTTGTCACAAAAAACAGCAAAAGCAGAGCTACAGGGAATTGGGGTGGCTGGCTGACATTTTTTCTTTCTCTCTCTCTCTTTTTTAAATAAAATTATTTGTTTAGTTTGAAAGACAATACCCGGCTGGGCTACAGGGAGTGCGCTCAGTGAGCTAATGCAGGCAGCTGGCATAACCACAATGAGTGGAGCTGCACCCTTCCAGGAGGAAAAAAGGCTCAGATGACAATATAAGTTACTCAAAACAAATAGCGATGAAATGGAGTGGAAGAGAGTTCTCCACTTGAATTACTATAATGTTCCATTTATAGTTTCGGGCTTCTCACAGACAGTGTTTATGAAACATTGGCTGGCATCTTAAAAAAGGAAAGAAAATATTCTCCTGGAGGTAGAGAATCTAGATTATCAAGTGGATTTTTATTTGATATCAATAATAAATCACTACTGGGCTAATTTTATTGCAGCCAGAACGTAAAGTACACCTATCCGCAGGGCTGTAGAGTGTGCTAAACTTAGACTGCAAACTCACTTTTCTGTACAGCACCTTACACCACTGGCTCCATGCTTGTGATGAAAGCTCCTGGCAAAATAGCAGTATTACCAGTAACAACAAGAGCACAGCCAAGGGAGAAAACAAATTGTCATGCAGTGCCCAAATGCTGTCTGCGCAGAGCACTGGTGAGGTGGTGGGTGATGAGCAGGGGCCTTGAGTGTGGTTGGGAAGGGAAAGGTGGAAGGACTTCAGAGGAACGTCCAAGACCAAGCACAGGAGAAGTTTCAGCTTCACGCCTTTTTTTGCGTCTTGAGGCACTTTCCCCTCTGAGCTTCAGGAGCTCTGTCTGGAAGGAGCAGGTAGCACTGAAGGTGGCGGGCCAGCCCGTCTTGCCCCCTGCGTTTGAGGGGATGCAGCTCTGCAGCAGCCACCTGGGCTTCACCACTGCCTCTGCGGCAGGGGCGATCACCTCTGGCAGCGCGCTGGTGGCAGGCACATCTGGGCATGGAAATGCATAAGTCACCACAGCTTTTTGCTTAGTGAACCTGAGTCGGAGCTGTGTGCGTGTGTGCATGTGCGCCTGTGTGAGAAAACTATTCAAGAGCTGGGTGAGGAGAGGTCCTACTGACTTCTGAGGGGGTCTGGAAGTTTGATATTTTTTCTGTCTTGAGCTAAAGCAATGGATAAAAATGTTAAAATACTTACAAAATTCAAAACCTGACAGCAAAGTTGTATGAATTAAACCAAATGCACTATTTTAATTTTAACCTCTTTCTCCTGGGGGCCCTTCAGTAATGATAGTGTTTTACCTTGGTTCAGATTCAAACCAAAATGCTGCTTTAGACCAGAAAATAGGATGAATTTTTGATCGTAAGATGATGAAATGGGGCATTTCAACAGCTTTGAAATACTGTTTCGTCTCTGACATATTTCAAACGAGGAACCTTACTGCAGACAAACCCTCTCCTGCAAATAGGTTGGGTCTCGTTAAGGTGGTATCTCCCCATTAATAACTACTTTTGATTGTCCTGGTTAGTTCTGATCTATTCTGCCACGGGGAGAAACGTTTGGAGGGAGCTGCTGCGAGCCCCGCTGCTGCCAAACCCTGTCCTCTGGGCCATGTTGTACAGGACAGCATAAGGAGGCACAGAGCTCCTGGGGTGATTATTTTTCCAACAAAAGAAAACACTTGGAAGGTAAATGTTTGAAAGAAGTGGCCGTCCAAAGAGAAATGACAAAGTGGTTGCTTTGGTTAAAAACAAAACAAAGCTCAACTGCCACATTTTTTATTTTTGTCAGAAACGCTGTCCAAGGGAGAGAAGTGAATTGTGTGGAAGCAAAAGAAAATAGAAACCAAAGACAAGGAGAAAAAGAAGGATAAGAAATCATCTGAGGATAGATGATAATAAATGACTAGGAAGGCCATTCCATCATGAAGAGTTGCTTTAATGTGCTCTCTTCCTGCCTCGGTATATAAAAGTTTTTTTGTCAGACATGCTTGACTAAAATCACATGGAAACATCCTTAGCTGCAGCTCACAGGACTAGCACTGGTTTCACTCACGTGAGAGCCTGACCCGAATGCCTTGTGCTGGTTTATGGCGCAGCAGCTCCAACCCCCTGTGCCTCGGTGCAGCCCTTGTTGCTCGGCTCTGCCTACAGCATCCGGCCCCTGACTCAGCTCCTGTGGGCACTCGAAATGTGCAATGCAGCCTCTAAAACTCCCACATTTGTGATTGTGCCTGAGGAACTGAAAAGAAAAAGAAGGTGATGGTGGATGGAGGTGGGTAGAGAGCCCTGCAGGGCTTGTGCTGGACTCCTGGCTCTCCAGGATGGCAGATGCTGGATGTGCTGGGAACAAGGGTGAGGCACTGGGAGCTGGGGTGGCTGCTGCTGAATGCCGTGTTTTAGCCATGTCTATAGAGGGCCACCTCAGACCATAAACTGGAGCTGCCTCCTACCTGCTGAGGGCCACATTGCTCTCCCTCACCCTACGGTAAGGGTTAACAATGCAGTATCTGCTGTTTCTACCATTATTTTACTGTTCCTGCCCCAGAGAAGTTCCAGCCCACCAGCATGCATTCATCCCACTTGAATCCCTGATGTGATGTTCACGGAGACTGAGCAAAAGTCTCTCCATTCACCTTGACAAATTTCAGATCAGACTCTTTGGAGGGGGAATGGTGCACAGGAGCTCCCGCAGCGCTGCTTCGCCCTTCACTCTTTCAAGAGATGGAGTGGGGAGTGAGCCAGGAGAGAAGGGAGAAAACAGAGCATCTACCAGCAGCTTTTTGATAATGCTTACTCAAAATCTGCAAACCTATCAGATGGAGAGGACAATTTAAAGCAACAGAAACATCCCTGATTGTTTTCTCTGGAGGGTGGCCCCCCAGGCTCAGTAGCACACATTCAGCTGTTAATTTCTGCCAGATAAATAGCGTGACTTCTCAGCTGGAAAATCCAACGTCAAAGGAGTAGCCATACACAGATGATCTGTACTGAGCTCTGTCCGAAGGCCGGTGGCTGACGGGAGCCATCGCCTCCCCGCTGCGAGGAGGGGGCTGTTGGCAGCGCTGCTGGCCCGAGGACCCCGGCAGTGGCCGCGAGGGGCCGAGCTTCCCTCCCCACGTGCGATCTGTGGTTTTCTCTCCTTGGCCGTGTTCCCCGCAGCGCTCGCAGTTACCTGCGGAAACCGAAAAGCACTGGTCTACGCACGCGGCTGTCTCCATAGTCTCTGTGTAGACAAGTGGAGCCAGAGGGCTGATCCCCCGGCCCCAGCACACAGCCTTCCTTTCAGCACCTTCCCCTTACACAAAGACTAACTTATCCCACCTTTTTTTTCCCCTCTCTCTCCCTCTGTCTCTGCTCCCCATAGCCCTCGCCATGAAAAGCCCTCCACGCACAGGCTAATAAAATGTCCTGTGCCACCTCCTCTCCCCCTCCCTTCCCATCCAGAACAGNGGGGGGGAAGGAGAGTGAAGGCTAGGGGGGAGTTAAACCTGGAACTCATTTAGCAAAAGGGACTTTAGTTAACAAGAAAGTTACCCATCATGAACTGCCGGTAACACCTCGAGTGATCCTAAATCCATTACCCAGAGACTTAGCCCTGGCTGAGTTTGATTTTATGAACTGTGAGGCTGCTATGTTGAAAGTCTGCAAATTGGACATAAATTGGGCTGCAGAAGGCTGGGGAGCTGAAAGGGTAGGTTTTTTTTTCTCCTGGTGACGTAACAGGCTTTGGCTGCAGACTTGCTTACTCCAGCGAAGAAGCTGCCAGTGAGATTCTCCCTTTCCCAAAGACTAGAGTGAGTGAAAAACACAGGAGACCTCGATCCTGTGATTTCTGGTTCTGTTGCTGCATCACCTGCATGAGGATGGGCAACGAGCTGCACTTGCCCTGCTTCACATCCTCCCTTGTATACCCTGTGGGTTTTCCCTCTCATTATTCGTGTGGCATCTACACCACCTCACTAAGTTTTGTTTTCATTGTAGTTTAGTCTTCAAAATACTGTAACACAAATCAAACTCTAATCAAAGCATTTGGATTTGGTGAAACACTAAAAGCTGCTGCATGTATTCCCAGAACTGAGTAGCAAATGTGCTGCTCCACTGTAACAACAGAATGACCAGGAAGGGTCGGGGCCCCAGTGGGATGCTGTGGCTTTTGCTGCTCTTTTTGAAATTAAGGGATGCTTTGCACGAGACATTGCTACAAATACAACCTCAGCATATCATGTTTTGTCATGTATAATCTGAATCTCACATATCTCAGGGAACTTTCAACATACAGAAACTTCAAACTCAGCCTCAGGTAATCTTAAGTACTCAGACAATTTATGTAAAACCATTCACCAAGGTAGGGTACAATAAGTTGCAGCAGAGGCAGATGAATTTTACTGGGAAAGAGAGCAGAATTCAGGGTAGTAGAGCCACAGGCAAGAGCCCTGCATTAGTCCTGAAGTTTAGGATTTCAATAGTTTTTCCATTTGTTATTCTGCTTTTGTTATTGCAGAAAACTCTTGGGTTATATGCATAAATTGTATTTAATGGTGATGGTGCTTTCTAATTTAGGTAGCCTAAGAAAAATGAAGATGTCATGGTTTTGGAGGAAAATTTTGGATCTAACATTTAGAGGCCTGTTCCCAAGCAGAATTTCTGTGGCCATCGCATTGCTGAGGATGATGACCCAGCTGCAGTGGGAGGTAAATTCTGTTTGGTGCTTGCCCTGATAGCTCAAGAAACAAGTGGACAGCACACATCCCCGTCTCCTGCTCCCCTCTGGCCAGAGTGCTGCCGTCTTCTCATTTGCCTTCTGCTGCTTTTAGATTGAAAAGAATTTACCCCAAGGTAATAGATGCAAAGATCATCAGCTTTCTTTAACTGTGGCAGAAGAAATATATTCTACACATGAAGTTGTATGAAAATTTGATTTTTCAGCTCAATGGCTGAACTAATTTATTTATTTTTATTATTATGACTTGGGTTGACTTGAAGCAAATGCCTTTGGCTTCCATAATGAGATAGAAAATAGAAACATGACTTAGAAAAATATTCCTTTTTTTGCTCTGATTTAACCATTCATTTTATTGTTGAAGTTTTAAAATGTAGACAAGTTTAGAGACAGAATTTTTAAAAGCAAAAAATCAAGATGTTTTCTTTTAAAAAAATCATTCTATTAAAGAAAGATCACTGCAAAACTACATTTTTTAAATCAGATAAGCTGTTTCTTGAACCCCTTTCAGCAGTCAGGGCAATGGAGTAAAGACCTAAGTTTGCAAAGGCATAAAATCAGTGGGTTTCATTTGAGCTTAGAACTACTTTTTATCTTTAAATTAAGCATGCATATAGATACCTGTCTGGATGGAGAAAGCATACCCACCACATCTCAGCACAGACCTCTGAATATTTGATTTAAAAGATTAGTTAACAAAGTTCTGCAAGGTACCTTTCCCTCTCTTAAGTCCTCGAGCCCTGGTTGGTACCAATTTTGGATATTTTTTTGACCTGACTTAGCATAGCACAGCACCTTCTCTGTTATTTGATAAGTAAAGGTAACACTGTGAAACACGTGGCTAATTTTACCAGCAAGGTGGCAACAATTCAGTATGTGATATGTGAGGGCAAAGCACAGGCTGTTCATTTGGGTAATTTCTTAGCCTTCTGGCTTCTGCAATGTTTCTTTAGGGGGCACTGAATATGAGTGATTGAGTGAGACAGAGTACGACAGAATTAGCACACACTGGATCTTTTGACCAAGGGGAAAAAAAACAAAACAAAACAAAACAGTCTAATGTTGGTCTAGGGGCACGTTCCCCTAGGATTTGGGAAAGAAAAACACCAAACCACATTAGTTTGGTGCACCTCGAGCAGAGCAGCACATTCAATTAAAATCCATTTCAACAAAATAAAAAGACACTTAATCTTGGATCAAAAATAACTACAAAATAGCAGGCAGCACCACCCAGCCTGAGCTGCGGTGGCATTTCCAAGGCAAATTCAGTTTGCTGATACTGTACCGCGAAGTGTGCTTCTAGGAAATTGCTGGCAATTCCCTATTTGAGTTTCCAACGCCGTCTGCAAAAGGCTCTTCTCAATGAAAGCACACGGGTACCTCCTTGGAGTCACCCGATGGTGCCATGGAGAATTTTCCAGTTAGTTTGTGTGAAAGGCATGCTCGTGTTTGCCATGTAACCTAAACACAGGTAAAATTGCTCTGCTTTTTTCTCCCCCCCCCCTCCTTTTTTTCCTTTTCCTTTCTTTCTCTCTTTCTTTCTTAATTCATGTTTCTGAATCTATGCACTACCCCCTTATGGAAAAGTCCCTCTTGTCTCTGATACAATAACTACAAGGATATATGATACCTATTTTTAACACCAATGTCTTGCAGAATATCTGTATGAGAAACCTACTTGTGCCTTAATAAGATCTGGGAAAATTAAAGCCCTGATTTTCAGCTCATCCCTTCTGTTTGCACCTGCCCTTCTGTGAGCTCATGTAGTATTATCTAAGATCCCCACTAATATCTAATTACTAAGCTGTCCTCCAAGGGTTACATTTCTCTGCAGTTTCTGATTTCCCTGCAGCAATAGTGGTCACATCCCCATCACTCTTGGGGTGACTTGCCTGGGTCTCAGCAGCCTCCCTTCTCTACCACCTTCCAAGACAACGTGCTCACCATGCTCTTTTCTTGATGTGGTCATGTTTCCTTGGGGTCCCCCTGCCCCAGCAGGCCTGCATGGACCCCTGAGGCACCTGGCAGTTGGAAGAGTCTCTGGGATTTTCAGATATTGGGTTAGTCTGACACAAACATTGCATTTTTTGGGTTGCAACTCTGAATTTCGTCCACAGAGCTCCTCTTTATGCTGCTAGGATCTTTACTGAATACATCCCCAAACATTTTCATTCTTATGTACAATACAGCTTGTGGGCTTTTGGGGATGAACTACCAGAGATGCTGAGCATCTGTGGTTTCTACTTACAATAGATTGAAGCCACTCAAATTGTCTGAATGTGGCACTAGCACCAGCTCCACCGAGCTCTGGAGCTCACGATGGAGCTCAGAGGAGTGGAGTCACCATGATGCAGCCTCACTGCTCGAAGCTGCACACTTTATTTTAATGAAGGGGAACTGTGCTTCTCTCGAGCTCCACAGCCAGGGTCCTTCTTGCATGCAAGCTCGAGTTCCTGACTCACTACCAGGAGGGAATAAAAAAGTATTTAAAGATAATTTATTCTTACTGAGCAACAATAGCAATAGTTAATTTCTTATATTAAAACTTTTAATGACTTAGGGGACTTATGAAACCATTGAAGCCTGTTTAATGAGGGCCTACTCTGACCCACACTTTTGGAAGCTTAAATCTTTAATAGAGCAGAAAAGAAATTCACAACAATTTTGGGGGAGACTGTACTAAAATTTATGGAGCTGTTTGGTTTCCAGGACTCCTGTTCCTGCTGGGCAATGCTCTGATGATGTATTACAGTAACATGTCATCAGGGCAATGGAGCTTCATGATGCATTACAGCAATAAGTCGTTTGTAATACATCATCGGAGCAGCTGCTGCCCCAGATTGGGAGTCTCAAACAAAAATTAGGCAAGCAATTCAATGAGCACCGACGACGTTTTCTTTCTTTCTCTCTTTCTTTCCCTGTCTCCAAGTCCTTCTCTCCTTCTCACTCCCAATCTCTCCCTGCCAATAGGAATTTGCCGGTAATTTATTCATTCTGCTTCTCCCATGAAAATTCCTTTCTGGTGGAACCAATTGAGCACAATGTGTTGCACCCCAGGAAAGCACCGCGAGGAAGACAAGGATGACTGTAATGAATTAGATGAGTAATCCCTGCAGACTGGTAGCCCAGGTCCGACAGTGACTGGCACCAGATGTTTAAGGGGAGACAGCCCATGACAGCAAGTTGCTGGGTAGAGGGTAATGTAGGTCTTATTTCACTATTACTAATTAAGAGTTAATTGTTAACACACACACCTCTTAGCTGCATCCTGTTTTTCATTCTCATATTTTTGTTGTGTTAATAATAATAACAGTTCCATCTAGTCCATGAAAAAAATCCAAAATAATTTAATAAATCAGCCTCAGTAATGTTACTGGACAGTGAGTTCCAGAGACAGACAGTGTCTATGGCTTTACAGAAATTCATGTTCCACTTCTTGTTTCTCTGTGCTTTATGTCATCTGCCCTTGTGCCTCACTTCTCAGCAGCAGATTTTACCAGTTGGTCTTTGAGTCCCCAGTCACCCCTCTTCTTGCAAAAGCAACACAAGGAAAAGTGATAAGGAGGCAGCACTGGATGGCTAATGGTACTGGGTGAATGCTTTGCCAATCACCTCATCATCATCTGAACTATCTGGATGTTTCTGGAGTGAAACAATCTAGAGAAATACTGTTTTCTAGAAAATGCAATAATTCCTGATTTCAGGATTCTTTAGCAAAAACATCAATCACCTTTCGCTTCTTTACTTGAAAGCAAAAAATGTTGTGGTGCCAGAGCTCAGGTTAGGAAATGTGTTACTGGAAGTAGCCAGGTAGCGATGGCAGCCTGGTGGCATCCTGAGCCCTGTAATCTTGCAGTTGCCTTTCTAAGCTTTCCCCCTCTATTGTGCTTGACTTGGCCTTCTACACATGTGGCAAACAGACCTCTGGAAACTCATCAAATACACTGAAACTGCCTTTTTTCAGCCTTGAAAACTCATTTCACTCTGTTCCTCTTCTGCTGTTTTCTTTAGAGAGGGGGCCCAGGTGAAATGTTTGAGAACTGACTCTTGCTATTTCCCAAGCTCAAAAGTACTGAGACTTGGCCAGAGCGATGTTTCAGTTCATGACAGAGGAAAGAAACAATTGGGACCAGATGTAGCCCCTGATAGGGTGTCTGGGTATTGGATCTAGGATTGGGACTTTGCTCTAGAGCTATCTGTTGTTCTCTTCAGTGCAGGATGGCTCAGGAGATAATATAATGTTCAGTGGGGAACCAGTGAATATGCTGTCTATGCACACACACTGCAGTTTGTTTTGTTTCAGGGGGGTGTTGTGATTTTTTTTTTTTTTTGTAGTACTCTTTTAGAGTCTAATGCCCTGCACTTATTAAATCACATAGCACAGCAGAGAAAAAGAGAGGAAAATCACATCCATGGGTTGTTACAATGCATGAGGCATAACCAAGTGCTTCAAATCTTTGAGGGGATTACTTCAAAATCACCAGGCCACCTGGAGTTTCATTATGGTTCTTACAAACAGGCTTTTAGCAAGAAGGATGAGGTGGGGGGAGAAGGGGTCTTCTATTTAAGCACTGAAAAGAGATAAAGTTCAGAGAGCCAAACAATGGCTTCCAACGGGCTCAGCCGAGTCAGCTGAGACCAGGGACTGGAAAGGATTAATCAGAGCGAAAAATGTCAGCTTACAACAAAATCTTTAGCAAAGTGTCCAAGCCACAGAGCTCAGCGGAGACCAGAGTTAGTCATTCTCTAATCACGTACTACTTTTTCCCTTGCTTAGTTGGTGACTCAAGAGTTTGTATTTGAATCCAAGTCTTCTTTGCAATATCTCTGCCACAAGCTGTTCCTTGGCCCTTATGTCCCATCTGTAGGAGAGTCCATCTCTTGCTCCCATGTTTTTTTCTAGCTCATTGGCTGCCCCATGCATCCTCTGTCACATCTTGTGCTTTTGGCTAATTACATAGTCCTCCTAGGATGGAGGAATACATTGCTTTAGTCTTGATGAGTACATTTAAAAGCTCAACTGCAAACGCTACAGGGTAAGTTATAATCAAGGGAGTCTGGCCCTGCTCACTTGAAGAAAAGCCGTTGTTCAGCACGGAGTGCTGGGGACACAAGCACTCCAGGTTTTTTGGACTGATGCAGTGCAAAGGTTCCATCACTCAGTTCAATTGTGGAATGAATTTGTTTTAATGTTTTGTCCTGCTGCAATTTATTTCATTTCAGAAACAACTAAAATCCCTGTGAGAAAAAGGAGCCTTGTTCTGCTTCATGCTCTAAAAATATTAAATAAAGAGAACACAAGTCTTTGTTCCTCCTAAAATTCATTCCAAATGCAAGACACGAGTTGAGGGCAGTATGGCAATGTGCAGGTAGGAGCAAGGCAGATTGCTAGCCATGGTCATGCAGCCAACAACAGGTTTGCTGCTCCTCTCCCCGTGGTCTTAGTACCACATATTTGCATTAT
Source organism: Anseranas semipalmata (assembly GCA_013399115.1). Lineage (NCBI taxonomy): Eukaryota > Metazoa > Chordata > Aves > Anseriformes > Anseranatidae > Anseranas > Anseranas semipalmata. The sequence goes on along the minus strand of VXAA01001163.1, from coordinate 895,860 downwards.
GGTTTATACCATCTGTAAGACATCACTGCAGTCATATGCACAATATCCTTAATTCAGCATCTATTCTTTATTTCCTAAAAATCTGCCGTGAGTCTTCTCTGAGTTTGATGAAATAATTTTATTTTGAAAGCAGCTTTTGGCATAGATCAAAAACTACCTTCATTCTAGGTCAGTTATTTCTTTATGTTATTAACAGGGTGATCCTACTGATACCCAAGTGCTTTGTTCTGCTGTTACCTAGAGAAGAACTAAACTCCCTGCATGTTCCTTAAAATCTCAGCTGTGAATGGGACACAAGAAGCCTGCTAAACAAGCATCAGGCTGGCTCTTTCGCTGGAGGCAGTCACGGAAGGGAGCTGGAGAACTTTCTACCCAAAGCTCCCTGGGACCTGTTTTCAAAATAGTGCACGTAACGTATGTTCACAAGGCCCTTTTATAGCTCCGCTGTCTTGTGCAGTAGGGAGCCGAATTTCCTGTAGTTGGTTAATGAGAAACTTAGTCACTACAGAATGCTTTCTGAAGATTGTTTTCCATGATATACTGAGCTATGAAAGGGGAGGTTTGGAGTCCTTAATTCATTTTTACTCTATTAAATGTGTAAGAGACTCCATTAAATATGTAGGGATTGGGACAATCAAATATTGTTAGGTTTTGATTTTACACCTCAAAGTAAGCAACACTATGATTGCAGTCTGGTAGATCTACATCTACAATTAGGTACGAAAATGTAGCCGGTCACCTGCACACAATTGCCATGATTGCATATGAAATTATGGTAATTAAGGATGACAGCTTCTCTGAAGTTGCCAGGATTTCTGTGGTTCACTTAAAGGGGCCCAGGATTTCAACAAAATGCCGTGGTGAAAGTTGTACATTTTGTTTGTAAGAATTCTTCCCAAAAATAAGTTCTCTGACTTCTGAGCTGGATATCAGGTCTTTTAGTCTAAGATCCATTCCAAAAGTTCATCAGTTGCTCAAGTAATGTAATCTGTGCAAAATAGATTTTTTTTATTTTTTAGAGATGTCCTCTGTACTTCTCTAGATAGATGCATGTGCAGGGTTTTTGTTTGTTTGTTTGTTTTTTAATTCCTTAAAGCTAGGGGAGGGAGGGAGTGGAGGTGAGACTGTTAAGAACACTAAGGATGAACAGAGTTGTTGGAAGTACTGGCACCCAAGTGTATTGACAATCAAAATGTTGATTAGGTCTGAGGGACAACCAGCAGTTTTAACTGGACCTTTTTCCCCTTTGAAACAGTTTTGCCACCTTTCAAAATTTATTTTATTCATATTACAGGAAAGGTCTAACATGCATCTTTAGAGGAAAAATTAAGCAAATATTTTAAACCTCTTCATGTGCAAACTCCTGCGATACCTCCCCACTCCTTTCTCTTCACGTAGACATATAGCGCTAAAACTCTTGGAAGAACTTAGGGTATTTTTGTAATATTTTGCCAAAATGCAATAAGGAATCAGCAGGTAAAATCTTTGGGCTTATTATTTAGAAAACAAATAACTGGCTATGAGGATTGCCTTGAATGTCACTTTCGATTAGATTTAATCCTAGGTGGTGAAAGAACGGATGACACATCTGTAAGATATTCTGGCACTATTCTCAGGCTTTGCAAGAATAATTCAGGGTTTCCAGTTTAGAAGTTTTCTCTGTAGGAATCTAGTATATATTAACTTAACACGATTTATCAATATATACAGTAACTTTTATGTACTCTCTTAAATAACCTGAAACTTTTACAGAATGTTTACTTGCAGACCCAGAAAATAAAACCTAAAAGGGTAAAAGGAATTGCATGTAATCTTCAACTAGTATATGACAGCAAGATTATGCAGGTGAAAAACACTTGAGGATCTAGAGCTGGAGAGTGCGTTTCTTCTCTGTCTGTATTGTTCTTTCATAACCATTAAGGAATTGTATTCCTTTGTATTTTTAGTAGCATTGGTTGGAGGGGGGAATCCTGACCACCACCCTGGGAATGCTGAAGTCCTGTTACACTGCTAATCTGCAACATTTTGCCTCTTTGGAAACGAGTGTCAGAAGAAACAGCACATACTAGCCCATGCTGACTAATTCCTATCACACAGAAAGGATTGAGGCCAAAGAGTTTATGAATTCAAATTCAAGGAACCCTAAGGTGACTAGGGTCACCCTAAGGTGACTATTCTTTTTTTCTGTCTCAACTTTTATCATATAATCAAGGATAAAAAGTATGCCACCAAATGCCTTTACTGTGGATACTGGAATTCAAATCCCTCCTTACAAACTTTTCTGGTTTTCAGCTGAATGCCAATTTGAAACTATTAGAAAAATAACTAACCTAAAAATCTACTTACGCATTTGTTCTGTCACTCTGTTAAAAAAGAACAGCTGAACAAATTATCAACATTTTGTGAGGATTAGGAAAATTGATACAGGCTGACTCACTGCATGCCTATATAACCCGAAGTAATGTTAAAACCCAGGAAATGAGACGGTGACTGGAAAGGCTGAGAGAATTATTGTATTATTGTAGCATCCTATATTGCCAGATTATTGGACTCCGTTTTCCACTGCCTATTTACGCCCTTGTAAATGTTACAACATTCTTGCTCCAACCTGATAACCATTTGTTCTTGTGATGCATTAATGTTTCCCTCCAAGATCTGTATTCCACTTCAAAAGCACAACTTTAATGAAATAATCAATTCAATTTAAGTTGCATATGCTAAATATCAGAAATCAATTAAAAAATTAAGCCATTATTATAGACAGAGTCATATTAAACTATATTTAATACAAAGCCAGGGGTAATAAGATCTTTCAGCCCTGCTAATAAATGTAAGAGTGAGTAAATGTATTTGTGATCGTTACACTGAAGAACTTCAGGGAGGGAGAAAAATTTCCAAAATATATCCAAAAAACTATTTAACACCGTGGATGGAGCAAGTATCTTCCTCATATTTACATCTGAAGAAAAGGAAAGGCCCGTGTTTCCAACCCTCAATGTTAACTTGCAGTATTTGAAGGGATGATATTTATATCTGCATCTTTCTTAAAGTAGGGAATTCTGATCCAGAATTATCTTTCATCTTCATTTCTATTTGCCTGTATAACTGCCTACAGTAGCGGAGATACACAGCAGCTTCCAGTAACCTTCTTGCTGATAACAAGGTTAGAGTCAAGACAAGCTGCTGGAGAAGTCTCATTTCAATGCCAGATGTTAGAGATGTTATCATAATTAGAGAGGAGTCTGACCTGCAGAGGTCACTTGGGAGGCTTCACTTGTGTGAATTCTGCTGGCAGCTTTTATATCTGGGATTTTGGGTCCAGCTCACTAAAATCCCAGCCCTCCCTTACCTTCTTCCGCTCATCAGTGGAAGGAACAGACTCTGCATTCCTCCTGCCCCATTCCCCAAGACCAGGACTTTCATTGTAGCCCCAAGTCTGGGTGAATAATTGATAAAACCCTGCTACAACTGCCTCAGACAGAGGAGATACCATGCAGCCAGCCTGCAGCCAGCCGGTCCTTGGCTTTGATCAGCCGCCGAGTACTGCCAAGAGCCGGGCAGCCCCCAGGCAGCTCCAAGGAGCCCTTTGTGGGCACTGCACGAGGGGAAGGCATCACCTGTCAAAGTGAATGGTTGCAACCTTTCCCTGGCTATGGGAGGCCTTTTGATTCAGGGAGCGTTGATAATTAGGGCCTAATTGAGTGATTAACAGCCCCAGCAGCTCATGCCTGTAAGGGTATGCGAGGAGAACAGGCAGTGGTCCCCAGCAGGTCCTGGGGCCCTGTGAAGCCCTGATTTCTCCAGGTCTGTTCTCCCCAGCCATGGCTCCAGGCTGGGCTCGTTCTTAGATCAAGCTGAATGCGATCTTCATCAGCAATGTGCAGAGCAAGCAAAATCATAGAAGGTGATTACATTTTCTCACGAGTGCTGTAATCACTTTCTCTAAACCACTATTGATAATAACTGTTGCAGGAATAGGCTCCCATTTGCCAAGACACATGGTCTCTGCAGGCAATGAAAGTCTGTCTAGATATACTGAACTTAATTAACTGAGTTTGAAGAGCCTATTAAGGCAATATTAAAAGAAGCCTATCTCAGCAGGCCCTCACAGTGGGGAGACGCAGCAGAGCTTTCAATTTAAGACTTATTGCAAAGCTATCCTGCTGCCCAGCTCCATGGTCTGCCTGGGAGCTGTTTAATAGACTGCTTGGGAGCAGGGTAAAAGGGTTTACAAAGAGATCGGGGTAAGTGGTGGGGATATCAAAGGAAATAAACCTGTAATATATTATATGCTCACTTTGTGGATGGGGGGTGAAACAGTATATAAATGGGGAGATTATTCAGCACTGAATGAAACAAATGACAGCATGGACATGCTTAAAAATCTTAAAATAGGGCTTGGGGAATCCAAAAATAAGCTTTTCCTGCGTAATTTTGGCATACTGTGGTGCACAGCAGTTTCTTTCTAAAAAGTGCAGACTTCTCATATAAAGTAAAATCAAAGAAATGCTTCCTGCATCTTTCCTACTTTCCTCCCCTCTTCCTCCCTCATACACAAGTTAGTGACTAGTTTGGGATCCCTTTTTTCTCTCTACTTCTCGAGAAAAATAAGTGTCATCACCAGTCTGAGCATCGCTAGGGGGTTACGTTTCCAGCTATAAGGGAATAAAACAAAGCTAAGAAGTTCTCTATTGACTGACTGATGAATAAGGAACTCTGTTTTACAAACAGAGGTTCCCTTAGGCCATTATTTATTATAAGCCACTGAATTGCAAAACTATAGTAAAAATAACAACAACGGTAAAAAAAAGTGTTGATTTTGCCTTACTCAGTACAACCTGCAAATGGAATTGTATGAAAGTTTAAATGTAATAACAACGCTAACAATAATTCCTACCTTTTATGGAAGCTTTTTCTCTATTTAGAGGACAGTCCAACCAGTACGTGTGATATTGTGAAACCAGTATTTGCATTGAATTGAATGGTATGAACTTAGGGGTGTATTAGAAGGGGTGTGGTTAGTAGGTCCAGAGAGGTTCTCCTCCCCCTCTACTCTGCCCTGGTGAGACCGCATCTGGAATATTGTGTCCAGTTCTGGACCCCTCACTTCAAGAAGGACAGGGAACTGCTTGAGAGAGTCCAGCGCAGAGCCACAAAGATGATTAAGGGAGTGGAGCATCTCCCTTACAAGGAAAGGCTGAGGGAGCTGGGTCTCTTTAGCTTGGAGAAGAGGAGACTGAGGGGTGACCTCATTAATGTTTATAAATATGTAAAGGGTGAGTGTCGGGAGGATGGAGCCAGGCTCTTCTCAGTAACATCCAATAAGACAAGGGGCAATGGGTGTGAGCTGGAACATAGGAGGTTCCACTTAAATATGAGAAGAAACTTCTTCACGGTGAGGGTGACGGAGCACTGGAACAGGCTGCCCAGAGAGGTTGTGGAGTCTCCTTCTCTGGAGATATTCAAAACCCGCCTGGACACGTTCCTGTGTGACCTGATCTAGGTGTTCCTGCTCCAGCAGGGGGATTGGACTAGATGATCTTTCGGGGTCCCTTCCAATCCCTAACGTTCTGTGATTCTGTGAACTTGAAGTCAAAGTGAATCAAAACCTTTAGCCCTGGGGGAGTGCTGTTGGCCAGCCCAAGGCTCCAGCCCTTGACATCAGTGGGCCATGTTCAACTACTTATTGTGCTGGGGAGGTCAGTGTGAAGTTTTGATGGTTGTAGAAAGCAACTTGAAAATATGACCTGAGGTTACCCAATTAACAAGGAGAGGGGGGAGGATTTGTATTGTTATGATATAAAATCCCTGCTTTTTAACTGAAACAAATGTCTGTTTAGGGGTATAGGTGGTAACAGAAGATTTCTATCTCCACTCATGGCTGACTAGTTCTACCCACCCACCGGTACCAGCAAGCTCTGCCCAAGGCTGAAGTGTAAGCCTGCTTCCCCAAGAGCTCTGTTTAACACCTATTTAAGGTATGAAATGATGTTCACTAGACCAGATGCTGTGAGACTACTCAGGATATCTACTGAGCCTAAAAGACGTGGCTCATCTCATTGTATGGGGACCCTGTCAGAAAAGCAGTACTCTTTAGAAAATTGTAAGACTGATTCTTCTAATTCATTGAAGCCACCTTTGGATGGGGGTAATGGATGGTAACTTCTGCTTCAGCCCCATCAGCCACTACAGCTCCCCAGCTTGTGCTGGAGCAGCGGCTGCCTGGGCAGAAGGGGATAACTGCTCCCATTTGCCCTGGAAATGAGAGGGGAAAATATTCAGCTTCCCAGAGTAGATTTCATAGGCTAACAAGTTATTTTTTACTCTGCATGAGAGGGAAACAAAAAGGCAGTCTTCTCCATATGCCAAACTCCACCACCTTTGCTCATGGTGAACTTAAGAACCCCGGGTGAATGGGGGGAAGCTGTGGTGTGAGCAACATAAGCAAAAGCTGCACAGGCTGGATTGATGGAGAGTAAGTGTTTCCAGAGTGCCCTAACTCTTCTCTTCCCAATTAGAACAAAACCAAAATTGTTATTTGCATGAATAATGTACCGTGAGTGTGTTTACACTGCAGTTGTTCCTAATGCTTTATTTTTATACAAAATAACAAGGCTGTAAAGCCCAGAATCCTTAGCCAGTTTATTGCAGTAGCTGAATTAAAAATAGAAGATCCTACTGAAGAATGTCTGCTCAGTGCAACCGATGTATAATTGTGTGTGGCTTCAGTTTGTTTGGCATAGGAAAACCCAGTGTAACTTGAGAATTCATTACGAGAAAAGTACAGGACTCCTGCCATCTTCTAATGGCCTTCTTACAGCTTTAAACGCAAAATTTACAAGGGAAGTCTTAAAGAAATGACAGGAAAATCTGAGAAGATAACGAAATCAGACAGGGAAATTAATAGAAGCCTTGGGTTCTCTAATCCACAGTGATTAATATCTTTAAGTTCCATGATCCTTGGTTTCCACTGGAATTGATAAACTACCAACTGTGGCTTCTCTGCTTTAAATCAATACAAAAATTCTGAGTTGGCCTTGCTGGCCTATCTGTCATCTCTTTTCTAGCTGAAGGTTACACATAATACTTATTAGCTACAGCAGTAATATATACAATTTTTTCCAGTTACATTTGAATTTCTTTTTTTATTTTAATTTTTGTGCCCAGAAGGAGATGGTGTGACCAACATTTGAGATGCTAATCAATTTTCAGCATGTTGCCAAAGCCAAGAGGTTTAATGACATCTTGCCAAATTTTTCCGAACATCCGCTCCTGAAATATCAGTTGCCTTCAAGGTATCTCAGGTCTGGCACCACAAATTAATTACTGCTTTAGCAACTCTTGGCTGTCTGCTGGAGTTCAGGCAGTTCATATAAACCAGACAGACATATGGGGAGGGATGTGTGGTGTTAGGTCCATTTTTTGCAGATGTGGAAGCTGAGCCATGGAGAAGGGGAGTCCCCTTCTGCAGACCACAAAGCTGCTGAATAACAGAAGGCAGCTCATGCTCTTCAGCTGGGGACAGACGGATGTCTTCCAGGCACAAGTGTACTGGTGAAGGAGCTGCTGGGCATTGCCTCCAGGATGGTGTTCCCAGCGCTGCTGCTTGTGTGAGCATCCCCTGGCTTCTTCCAGCAAAAATGCCTCCAAAAAATACCAGGGAAAGAAGGGTATGTTTCCCTGAGCAGCTTTTGTGACAGAAGGTGCTAAGTCTTGGCAGGGGAAGGAGGAGTCAACTGAGGGAAGTGGTCAGTTCCCCTGACACGGGGGGATCTGGACAAGGACGTCTGTCTGCAGCCATTGTCTGCTGGGGCCAACCACAGAACCGCAAGGCAAACCTTGCCCTCGTCCGTCATCCACAGCTTGCACTGCAGGCAGGAGGATCAGAAATGAAAGCCTCAGGGATTTTTGGCACAAAAGTAGGGCTTGCCATCTTAGTCCCATCGGATCCTAACCCATATATTTAAAATGAAGTGCACAGCAAATTTGTCAAGTTTAACTTTAAGGAAGAGATATTCAGTACCAACCCTGGCACTTAAGGCTGGAGGATGCAGAAGGAGATGTGGCAGGAAGCCTATGGGTGGTTGCCCCAGGGAGAGAAGGAGTTAAGGGCTGCAGTGAGCCAAGGTTCAAGTCACTGCACGTGTTTGGCTAACAACATCTGACTCCTAAGCCGGGGTGCATAAATAGCAACAGGGCAGCTGGAGCAAAGTGGAAAGGCTTAGTGCTGTGTGGGTGAGGCCAGCATGATCTCTGTTTAGCAGGGTTATGGGTTTTGTTTCTATCTGTCGGTGTTATCAGGGCTTCTGAGCTAAAATAAGAGAGCAAACGTACAGAGCAGTAAAATTGTACTGATGTCTGCAACTGTGAATCTCTTGGTAAACAAAGGGGACAGGGTGAGAGAAGCAGGAGCTAGAGGGTGTTTGATGGCTGTACCATGCTGAACTTTGGCAGGGTCTAAGTTGTACTCTATCAGCATAACCTTTCCTAGGAAGAAAAATAATCATTCTGCTGCCTTTGTAGATGTTGAGACAGGGTTTGCTAGAGCTGTAAAGCCATTTCAAAGTGGGGTACCTGGCAGGGACCTGATAAAGCTGGAAAATTATGGGGAAAGGACAGCCTTACCCCTTTAATGGGTGTGTTCAGTAGTGAGTCAGGACACGGCTCCATCCTGCAATCAGGTCGGGGAGTCTGCTGCACAGTCCTCGTGGCAAAGCCTTTCACTGCTTACGTTCACACAAAACCTCAGCACTGGCCCTTCCAGTACACAGGGTTTCTTGGTGACCTATCTTTTGTTTTGTTTTGTTTTGTTTTTTCAGTGACCAGACAATTTAGTCTGAGATTTGCCAGCAGGCCCCAGAAGGCTCCTGGGATTAGATTATTTGGGAAGCCCTCCCCTTTTAGAGCTGCTGGCTTGCTCACATTTGCAGAGCATAGAACCAGTTTGTTTTTCAGTAAATAGCATCATTTTATTCCTTTCTTTTGACACTGACACCTGCAGCACTGGACTATAAGCATTCCTACTAAAGAGCAACATATAGGCTCTGGGTTTTACCAGAAGTCTGTCCCTCTTCCTGTTTAAAAAAGGAAGCTAGAAAAATTTTGGGAAAATCAAATGGGGAAAATGGAGATGGTGTCATGTTGCTGCTTAACTGAAAAGAAAAAGGAAAAAGTACAGTTATAAAGCAATTCAGATGTGTGCTGAATTGCAAACATAATTCTCTGATCTGTCAGACTTTTGATTTTCCACAGAAATCATTGTTAATGATTTGTCTTTAAATGCATGTTGAGGAATAGAGGTGTCTCCAGACCTGACATGCAAATACTTTGACATTTCTTTTGCCCTGCCTGAGTACTATCTGCCATAAACGCCCCCTCACCTCAGTCCTAGATGCATACAATTGTAACATGTTATAAAATGGGGTGGGCTTACGGGTCTGCTCTTAAGTAGGATCTCTGAACAGTGATCATTGTGAGCTGGGTTTCTGTTTCAATCCTTACTTTTAAATGTGCCGCCTCCTTCTTTGGGGAAAGCGGAAAAATACTGCGCCTTCCTGTATTTTTGCTACACACTCCCTTCCTCCATTTAGCTACAGTCTATTTTCCTTCACACTTATTTGACATCATGGAAATTCAATGGATGCCAATAAATTATTATGGTATATGTGGGAGACGTAGGTGTTTCTGCCATTAGAGCATTAGATCGCTTTCCCAGTTCAGCTCCTCAGAAGAAGTACTGCAGCAGACCCAGCATCTCTGCCAGCTCCTTCGCCTTCCAAGCTCGTGGTGGAGCAAGAGTTACAAAGCATCCTCAAGCTCACGTCTCACGTAGCTGGCATGTTTTAATGCCGTTCTTGCCTCTTGAGGGGCTGTCAGTCATTAATATTTAGATCTCTGTTCCCTAGTAATTATTCTTCCCAGATCCTTTCACAGAAGGAAAACTTGCTAGTCTGGAAAATGAACATGTCGTGATGGGCTGCCCTTTATATATAAATATAAATATATATATATATATTTACCCATTTATATTTATATTTATATTTATAATATATATATATTTACCCATTTTTTTTTTGTACGAAATAAGCCCATAATTCAGACATATGTTGTGTTTATTTTTGAACATGGATTTTTGTTAGTGAGTGTGCAGCTCGACCTTACACTCAACAGGAAAATGTTTATCCAAAGAGTTAATGCAGATGAGTAATCCGGGGCACTCCTGCCAGTTCTCGGGTGGTGGGATTCCCGTAAACAGCTAGACACTTTGAACTTATGGGTTTTACTTTATGTCATACTCCAACCACTAAAACAACACACTACCATGGAGTTCTTCCCTGTTAAACCAAAACACAGATTAAACCATGGAAACTTAGGCTGCTAGTATCATTTTGGGGGACCTTCTGTTCATCATCACACCCTCTTAAACTCACTGCTGTCTTGAGATAGGCGGTGAAGTGCCATTACCACTGTTTGTATGGTCTGGTGGTTTATTACAACACTAGTAAAGCTGTCCTGGGTCAATGTAATACCTGTAGACATGGAGATGTAGAAGCCATAATTGAAGACATGCGAAAAGGGAAGAAGAATTGATCATGGGGAGCCTGAGGCTAACATTTGTGTGCATAGATTTCTTTCTGGTTCCTTTCACTGGAAATTTAATCTTGAGCTGTTTCTTCCACATCTCCCTGCTTTCAGTCTCCCCCCTTCCCTCTGAAATGCCTGCTCTGAGGGACCAGGTGCTGAGCTGGTGGATCAGTGCTCTGATCCTACACAGAAGTTTCAACGTCTGTACAGCTCAGCATTCACACTCTCTTATCTGTTTGTATCAATTATCAGTACTGCCAGAAAGTCATTTTGAAAGACTTGATTTAATGAAACCTGTGTTCAGTTGTTGCAGGATATAATTGCACGTGCATTATACATTCTCGTATATCTAATTTTCAAGTCAGTCCTAAAAGCTCAGTTCTGCCTAGTTGTTAGTGCTAATCATGGACATGGAGTTGATATGGAAGCTGTATCAATAAGACTCTTGCAGAGTTTCTCTGGGTGCTAGGCAGCTCTAGTACTCTTGGATAATTGCTCAATATAATACCATGTGGAGTTATTAGACTGAAGTACCCAAGAAGTAATAAGAATAATGTGCATCACATGTTAAGGACATTACATAATCATTCTATTACACTGTCATGAGTCACTGTTAAAATGCCCTGTATATCTTTCAGGGTGGATTAAGGATACAAGCCACTGGGTATCATGAAAGCTGCTACGATGCTCCATAATGTCTCTAAAATGTGCAAGGTCTTTTGAAAACAACTCTGAAAAATAGTCGTTTCTCATATTCAGTAAATAACTTGGTCACTGGGGAGGTCAACAGCTAAAGGCTTACATCCAGGTTGTGGATTAATGACCTGCAAAATATCAGTTTAAGAATAGGCTCTTCTTCTACTTAAAGACATGCAATAATGAAGCATCTCCTACCATTCCTTACTTGTCTTTTTAGACAGGAAAATGGGGCTTACACTGGATGTTCAGAGCTGAGTTAAGTAGTGATATAATGAACACTATGTAAATCAAGGGCTAGTGGCACTACACCCTGTTTCTTGTGTTGTCAGGATGTGGCACACAGGATCAGAAACATCCAGGAGTCATTCTCTATGTCAGAAACAATTGTGAGTGAAAAGGTTGAGGTGCGTGTGCTTGCTCATGATGTGTTTACATTGGTCCAACATCCGATGACAAGTTATAAATGTCCCCACAGTGGACCAATTTCCATTGCAGAAGGGGAATATTTATTATGAGATTAAAAGGTATAGAATGGTGAAAGGGAAGGCAGAAAACCAACCTGTCCTGCACTGGGAGGATCGATGAGGTGACTTAGTCCATGCTTTGTGTTGTAATGTCCTTGTATGTACGCCCACGACTAATGGATTGGGCTGGGCTGCTGAGAGTAATTTTTCAGAAAATTCAGTGTCTTCAAGTTTGCCAAGATGGATTTGCAATATGTTAGGAGGCCCTGAATTTAAAAATAAAAATAAAAATCCCTGTTCTAGCTCTGCTTCTTTTTCTTTTCTTTTTAATGGGCTAGAGGCCGTGATGAAGGGGACTATTCTGTGCCTCAGATAGGTGAAATGGAGGCAAATTGAGAGCAACTTTGTAGAGAGAGCTCCTCTAGTATAAATTGACTAAAGGATGAAGCATATTCTGCTTTACATAGCCATGCAGATATGTCTCTGTGACATTACTGGGCTGATAGCTCTGAGAATGTTAATGCACTAAAACGTGGTTTGAGACCATTCAGTAGCCTTGAGCTGGTATCAGATATTTTGAACTCATGATCACCTGTAGAAACAAGAGTTACTGCCTGTTGACTGTCCAGAATCACAGCATTTTCTTCAAATGGAGCAATTGAGCCTGTTCTGCTACAAGGTTGTTCTCTCCTTCTTTTTGCCTTGCATTCTTCTTTCCTTCAAGCCAAGCGAAAAAATCAAGGTGCGGAACTGCCTACCAGACCAAGCTTTACTACTTTCTTGTCCTGCTTAGTAGAGGACAGATGTTCTGGTTTTGAGTCTGCAATGAACAAAGCTTCCTCCTGGCTTCTTTATTTTAAACAGGGGAGGCCACCCACGGCTCCCCACATGCCTACTGAGAGGAAAAATAAATGGCTCAGCTCCTCGCCAGACATGTATGCACAGAGCATAGCCTTGAGGAGGAGCTGTTTGTAAAGTATTTCTGTCCTGCCTAGGTGCTGCCATTGGATGGGTCAGGGGGCATCAGCATCTGCACACAGTCCAGGGGTGTGGACAGGGGGAATGGCATGGAGAGTGTGCCAGGGTGTAGGCAACCAGAATTCACCACTGTAGGAGGAGGTCCTTGTAGGAGCAAGAGAGCATTCAGTAAGCCAGACCTGTACAGCTGTTGAAGAAGGTAGTTTGGGAAGCTTTTGACATGGGGAAGTCATCTGTCTTGCTTCATAGGAAGGCGAAAGTAAGCAGTGTTTTACTAGCTGATGGCTACAATATCCAGTAAAGATTCCACCACTGTCCTGAGCCAGCAGGAGAATCTTCTTCTAAATACAGCTGGACCTTTTGCAGCGGGTGAGATCAGAGTGGCTCGCTCTGGTTACCTTCTTCAAGGTGTCTTTGGATGGTTACAGGAGGTGTAAGCAAGCACTGCTCTGGCAGTGCTCAGTGCTACTGCCAGCACAGGCCGTGTCTCCACCACCAGGTCCATGGAAACCACTTGTCCATGAAAGAGAAGAAGGAAAGGAATTATTATTTCCATCCAGTTAGCTCTTTTTTAAATGGCCCCTTCTCAGCTAGAGCAGAGGTAATCCACATGGTCTGTGTCTGTAATGCGGTTTGTCATTTTGAGGCTAATTGCCACACTGAGTGTTTTTCTTTGTTGTTGTTGTTGTTTTGTTTTGTTTTGTTTTGTTTTGTTTTGTTTTACATAATTGCTTTAAAACATATAGAATACATGAGGTGGATGCTGGATTTGAAGATTTCCCATGCCTGTTTGTGGAAAGTACCTTCTTTGTAATAAAGCAAAGATCAAGACTCAGAGCAGGCTCCCTCTGAGGATGGCACTGGTTTTGCAAGTCAACTGTAATTTGAGAAACATGTTCAAAATTGTGAAATGCTCGCATTTTTTAAGGATTGTGTTTTCATGCCTTGCTTCTCTATAAAGACCAAAAAATTGCTTTTCCTCTTAGGGCAAAGTTGAGACCCACCTACAAAATATCATTAAACTTGGGATGAAGTCAACAGAGCTGGCAATGCAGGCATCCCATTGCTGCCTCTACAATCACATTCTTTTTCTTTCAGTAAACATTCTGCCATGGGTAGAGCTTTTGTCTGAGGACAGAGAGCAAAAATGCAACATTTATATATTAGCCTAACTAAAAGCAGGATTTCCTGGAAAACCTCAGTGTTTTTATTCATTAGATATGTGAATACCACTCTCTGTGTGAGACCTGTGGTGATTTTTATCTGTCTGTTGTTTAAGGCTTCCTCTAAATGCAGACCAGATCCTGTGCTAGTTTAAACTGGTGTAGATCTGAGAAGGGCAATGCTGAAGCAGGTCAACTGCAGGTAGACCTAGAAACACTGAATATGTGCGCAGTTCACATTGAAACAGGGTACATTTTACATTGAAAGACGTTAATAGTTTTGGACAGAGGAAGAAAATTAGTGCACATTCTACTTAATCAATGAGGCAAATAATATGCACAAACTAAGTCTTGGAGAAGGGGCTGGACGAGTTCCCAGAGGAGTGCACAGGTCTGGGGAGAGGCTGCATGGGCCAGGGGAGGTGACTGGCAGGCACGGAAAGAGCAGCTCATTGCTTTCAGCTCTGCCGTCCCTACCAACATCCCTGTTCCCAGACTGTTTGTTTTTCCTTTCATTCCTCTCTCTTTACATTCTGGGAAAAGCAAGCTTTGTATTGCAGTGTTTCATCCTTATCACAAGCTACCATGCAGTTAACCAGCAGCCTGGTAGCAGCTTAATTCCAGAGATCAATAGGTTGCTCTGTGTTTCCAAAAAACTCCTTTTATTTTGCCTTTACTTGTAATAACTAATACAAGTATAGCTAACATTGGGTGTTATAGCCTCCCCCCCCCCAAAAAAAACGATAAAAAAAAATTTAAA